>BSBK01005327.1:435000-552500 GCA_027943335.1 Chamaecyparis obtusa
ATAGAGACTACTTCTTTGAGAAGATCCCTTATTCTTTTGGCCAAGATCTTAGCAATAATTTTATATTAAATTTTTAACAATGTGATGGGTCTCCAATTCTTAACTTGAGATTTATCTCCTCCTTTAGGTAAGAGTTTGATAAGACCTATGTTTATGTTTTCACCTAATGAACCATATTCAAAAGCTTCTTCATACACTTCTAAGAGTTCACTAGAGATCCATTCCTTGTTCTTCTTGTAAAATTTAGTTGATAGCCCATCTAAACCTAGTGATTTATCATTGGCTAAGTCCCCAATGGCTTCCTCAATTTCCTCCACTCTAATATTTTTCTCCAAGATCTTAGCATGATCTTTAGACACTTTCTTGGGGATAAGTTTGATACATTTTTCCAGAGCTTCTATATTTCCTTCTTTATATTTAGAGGAGAATAATTATTTATAAAATTTTGTAAAAACCTTTAGGGTTTCTTGGTTATTATTAGTTACCCCTCCATATTGAATACCCATGATCTCCTCCCTAGACTTTTTGTCTCTGATCAGATTAAAGAAGTATTTGGACCCCTTATCTCCCTCTTTTAACCACCTCACCTTAGCTCTGACTTTTTGCCCTTGAATTTTGTAATTCTGAATCTTTCTGAGACTGGCTTTAGTTTCTATGACTGACTATTCTAACACTTGATCTTTCCCTACCTTTTGAAGTTGCAGTTCAACATGGTTGAGTCTTATTTGATATATATTCTCCTCTTTATTTCTATCCATTTTGTTCTTCACCCCAATAATTTGAAACATATTTTTCCATGTGTCTACCAAGGAGTTCCACTTATCTCTAGCTAAGAGACTAGCATTACAGTATTTGGTAAGAACACTAGTAGTCTTGATTGCCTCAAGGGAGTCCTCCACATCCAGAAGAGAGGTGTTAATTTTGAAAGGAATTTGATTCCTATTTCTGAACTTAGGAGGCTCCTGAATTTTTAAATAAACACACTGATATATGGGAGAGTGATCAGACATGCTAACAGGGTTAACCTCAACAAGATTGTGGCATGCCTGACACTTTAATTCCATATATAACTTATTAATGTACATTCTATCTAATCTACAGTATACTCTACTTCAGGAAGACTTATTATTACACTGAGTGAACCAAATGTTTTTATATTCATTTTTCATATTGTCCAATGGATCACTGACCTAAAATTTCCTCTTAAATTTAGACCAAAAGAAAAATTCATTGCCTTTCCATTCATGCTTATTTCCCCCAATTTTCTCTTGCTTATTTTCAATCATATTAAAATCCCATACAAAGATCCATTTAATTTTCTACAAGTTATTGGCTAGCCAATCCCACGGTGAGGCTCTTTCCCTATAATAATTGGGAGCATAAATATTGCAAATGCCTATCTCCTGTTCCTCAATCTTAAACTTGGCCCATATGGCTCTCTGATAGGGAGATGTGCCTTTATCAATTAGTTTCTCCTTCCATTTATTACCAATTAACAAAGCTACTCCTCCTTTACCTCTAATATGATTAGTATATAAACAATGAGCTTCCATATAAAATTTAGACTGGTGTGAGCTTTATGCCCTGTGACCTTAATCTCCTGCAGGCATATGATATCCTTATTACCAATCTTATTGCACCAATTCCTAACCATATACTTCCTATCTGACATCTCTAAACCCCTAACATTCAAAATATGAAGGTGTATCATCATGAAGATTTAGCAGGTTTAGAGTTCTTGCACAACCTATTGAAACAATCAGGAAGCTCTATGCTTTTCACCTTATTATTGTTTTTAATGCTATTACTTCTGTCATATGTCTTTCTTTCTTTTTTTTTTTAGGTAATACTTCCACAAACCCATCCTCATCTCCTTCACCCTCACTGCATGCAAAGAGGGAGGGACTCTCTTCCATGGCAGAAACCTCCTCTTCCTCCGAGTGTTCATTCGGGATCATCCCTTCATTATTTTTCTTCCCATCCATAGAAGACTTGGTGCCACGGTTAGTTATCTCATTCAACTGTTGTTGGTCTTCCCTAAACTTAGTGTAGTTTTTCATGTTTCTATTTTTATTTTTGATAGTGGATAGTACTATTTGTTGAGAATTAAGGTAGGGTGAGTCATCTTCATTTACCTTATCTCTAGGAACCTGAATATATAATGGTTGACAAGTAGTGGGTTGCTTAGGGGCATTATTTTTAACAGCAACAACAATCTCAAAATCATCTTCAAAAAGAGGATCGGATAACGACACATATCTATCCACAGGGGTGTCAAGGGTATGCTTGTCTTTAGGAGGAACATCTCCACTCTCAGTGCTCACCCCTTGACCACAAGAGTTATCCTCGACACCTCTATGTTCAGTGTTATCATTGAATTTATCAGGATTACTATCTTTACTGGTTTTGGCCAGGGCTTGATCATTAATATTATGTTTATCATTGAATTTTTTTGAAAATTTTTTGAGAGAGGGGCAATCTTTTATGTTATGCCCATTCAGTTTGCAATGGAAACAAGCACCTAAATCTCCTAGTCTAGCAATAGCCCAGTTCCATTTGTCCCCTTCAATATTAATTGCAATTTCATCTAGAAAAATAGTATCAGGATTAAGAATGAGCAGGGCACGGGCATTAAGGTGTAGGAGCGTGACCTTGGCTTCTTCAACTTGTAGAACTGTACCAAGAGTTTTTAACAAGTGAGGGATAAAATGCCATAATTTCAATTCAACATTCTTAAGTTCAACCCAGACCGGGGGGGAATGGGATACAACCTTATCAGTTTTGCCATTGGGTGCCCATGGAATGGCCCTAAACATGGTTTGCCCAACATTCCAAAAAATCTTATTCAAAACTTTTTCTTGCATGCTGTGATTTTGAAAGAAAATAACAAACAACCCTCTCTATACTCATTCTACAAAAACTAACTTTGGTGCCAAGCTTTTTACCGCAAACATTTCCTAACCAATCATCAAATTTTTTTCTAGCTGATAGAAATTTTAAATCCATACAAACAAAAAAGATTGCAATGTTTTTTAAATGAGTTTGTTCGGATTTGATAGTAGTTACCATGTCTGTGTTCGGAGAGAGTTCAAGAATCTTAGCACCAAGCATCAAATTCTTACCTTTCTCTCCGCCTTCTTCATTTCTTGTCCTCCCTTTGCATTTGTTCCGCTAGGATTACCTCCGAGTCTATCTCCATCGGCTCCAGCAACCCCTCCATTATTCTGAATAATATCAAACTGAGCACTCTCTGGTAAAACTGATCCTTTCGCGACCACTACTCTGTAAGGACAGCTACTACTACCACTAGCATCCTTCATCCCTTTCTCTTTATAATTACTGTCAATAGCATCATTAATTCCTTCTACGACCATCTGAGAAAAAATCTTGGGAGGTCAATGAACGATCTCCAACTAGATCACCTCCATCACAACAGAAATAGGCTCACACAAACTAATCAGAGCTGAAGCCCGATGAACAATAAATACGATGAATTGTATGATGAACACACAGGTGAGAGAAAAAGAAACCAAACAATGAAACAGAAAGGAAAAAAGGAAGAAAGAAAACCCTAACACCAACATGAAAAACACATGGACAAGAAACACCACACAAAGCCGCCACGGAGCAGTACAGAGGAACCAGGGGTCCCTCCAATAGCGACAGTGACAGTACAAATACCAAGAATCAACCAGCCAAGTTGCAGAGCAAAAAAATGTAAAAATTCAAAAAAAAAAAAGACATAACATTCCCATATATCTGATCAAATTTTCAACAAATAATACTATAATATATAATTTTAACAGTTAATATTCACACACACACAGATATATATATATATATATATATATATATATATATATATATATATATATATATATATATATATATATATATATATATATATATATATATATATATATATATATAATTTTCTAAATTATATTACATATTTACAATAATAAGTAAAAATATTATATATTTATAAATGTATTACAATAAAATAAAATTATATATAATATTAAACTTAATAATTTTTACTATAAATTATAAGTCCAATATTTTATTATAAACAAAAAAATAACTTATTTATTTTATTCAAATATTTTATTCAAATATTTATTTTTTATCAAATTGTTATTTTATCTCTTATCTATTGATGTCAGCTAAAACAATAATAAACTAGAAAATAGAGTAAATTACCTAAATTGTAACCAAGCATGATTAAAATAATGTAATTTCAAGTAACGGATTTGTACTTCACACGAGTTCTCCTTTTAAATATCGTCTAGACATAGAAATTTGTGGGAGTCAGCTAACCAGTCAACAGAGTCCCTTTCCTCGTTATGTGACTATGTCAAACCGCATATAGATACCCATCCATATGAATCTTGTGAGTGAAATTAAAATCAATCTTGCCAATGAAATTAAAATCATACTCATGGAAAATTGTACTATGCACGGAAAATAATGGAATGACATGTAGTTATTGGAGTAAACAGTGACTTTATGTGTGTGTGCTGGCATAAATGTCATAAAATAAAATATGAATTGAGTAAGTATATTTAAATCTTCTTGTAGGGTGGAAATATGCTTAAATGAAAATAGTTTTTTACTTATTTACACAATGTTTTTTTTTCTTCTTTTATCGGTAAATGGCCGAAGCCAATAATTTATTATTAATTTTCATATAAATTTACAAGTAACCCCACTCGGTGCAAGCGCTGGTAGGGAAGAGTGGGGTTGAGAAAACCTCCATCCATGCCTAGGACTAAAAGTCTAGATTCTGATACAAAGATATCATGGGCATACCCACTACTTGATAATTATCAAGAAATTTAATAAATTTAGAAGTGCATGTTTAGTTACAAAAACAAACGTCAATATGACCTGTCACTGATACATGAGATTCATATAGCTTCTGAAGAAAAGTCTCCAATTACGTTCTATTAATGTCCTCTTTCATTATCGCATTCCTTCCATATCTCTTGATCTTGTAGCACAAACATATTTCTCCCTGCCATATTTGTTATCAATCTAAAAAGGACTATATCATAAATACATGGTATAAAAGGAAAATCTTACCCTTTACCTGTATACCTTGATTTGCTATAGAGTTTAGGCCTAGATGTAAATAACAGCAATAAGCTACATTCTGCACCTCATAAAATAAAGATATCGATGTAAATCTGTTGAATGAATATACATAATATCCAAGCATAGTGTTCTCTTATTCCTGTCATATTTAGGAAGTAATTTGCTACTATAAAGTGCTATAAAATAAAACCTCCTATATGTTAATTCTGAAAATGAATATTTTAAAGAGTCAAGTCCAAAATGAAACCTTGAAGGGGCATATTGATCTTAAAGAAGGTAAATTCCACTTCATAATTATGACTGGAAGCCTTACATTTCCTTATACCAAGATTATGAAGAATAACATCTTATAGACTTGGTCATACATGTTGATGCAAGGGCAGAGAGCAAGAGGGGTCAGAGGATGGCTCACCCTAATGTTCCAAGCCCTGCAACAACAATGTGGAAGCAAAACAACAAGGAGTGAGAGTGAGAAAGCAAGATCTGGAACTATATTTCATTAACAAATAGTAGACATGCCAGGTTGTAAGTCCTTCCCGACTTCGGCCACATTTTACAATGAATTCAGAAGTCCTCAAACATGTGAGGATTTTCTACCAAACAACTTCTAACTTCTAACCTCTATCTCCTAGAATTGATCTCCTCACTAATGCCTAAACTCTAACCCCAAACACTACATTTATACAAGAGTCTACCGAACTGAGTCAGCCTTCAGATCCATAATCAACGGAAGAAACAGTCAGATTTAGGACCACACACTTCCTAATGATGGATACTGGCATTAAATTTGTGACCCTTAATAAATGCACAAGTCAGCCCCAATAGGAATCAAAATAAACCTATCAATAAGCAGAGATAACTGACCAGTAGCAAAGCAATACCGAGCACCGGAGAATTAACCGACCACTAGGAAATTAGCGACCGCACTCAGCAACTGAAGAAAACTGCCAATAGCATGACCGACCAAACAGAGACTACCGACTGAACTCAGTAACTAAAGCAACTGACCAACTCAACAAAAGAGGGAACTGAGAAACACAGGAAACAACAAACATATTTTTGGTGACATAGGATTGCCAAGAACCTAAAATGCTCCTACATTAGACACCTGGGGTTATTTTGAATGATTCATAGAATCATCAAGCAGATATGATCTGAACTGCATCCAAATCAGACTGTGAAATCCAAGAACTATCTTCATCGGTCTATTCTTCCACTTTACCAGATATTCCATGTACTGTCTTCCTCTTGTTCTTTTTCCCACTCTTTCTTTCAAAATATGTTCAACTTCTTCTTTCTGTTTCTTAGGATATTCTATCGGTACTGTCATTTCTTCATTAGGTTCATGATATTCATACAAATCAGAAATGTTGAAAATTGGTGATATGTCCATGTCATCAAGTAACTCAATCTCATATGCATTTCCTCTGACAAATTTCCTCAATATCTTGCAAGGTCCAAACTTCTTCATCTTTAGCTTTCCATAAGTTCCAACAGGAAACCGGCCTTTCTTCAAATGAACCGTCACTTCATCACCAAAATCAAAAGTCTTATGTCTTCTTGATCTATCAACTCTATCTTGTTAGGAATGAATTCTTGATGATTGGCAGTCATTCTATAGCAGTGGTTGTTGCATTCATGACTATGATTGTCATTGATGTCAACACAGTGGTATTCTAGAGTTTAGCAGAGTAGCAGGCACAGTTTTTTTTTGTGCACATGGGATATTGCATTTGGGATTATGCACAGTTGGTGGTGTGTTCTTTTTTGTCTTATTAACCTATGGTTAAGAGTGCAAAAATAAATTCATTCATTTATGAAAGTTATAAGCATTTTGGTGGAAGCAATATTCTGGCAGTGTTCCTGAGTAGCAATGTTTGGCAATCAGAGGATATCTCCTAATTGGAAAGGAATATGAATTTGTGCAATTAAAGGGAAGTTTGAGACACATTGGTGGTGACATGGTTCATTGTGCAAACTTTGAGGTGACACGAGTGAAGAGTTATTACATTTGGAAGCTGACAGTTTTATGTAATTCTTGATGTAGTGTGTTGAAATTATTTTTTTGTAATTGCATGCCGACTCATTTGTAATTATTTGAGTGTGATATAAAGGAAGGAATGTTTTCCTTGTTTTTATATGGGATTATGAAATTGTAATATAACATTGTGAAAGTTGTGATGCAAATGTATGCATGAGGTGAAGAAAAGAGCTAATTCAGTTGTGAAGGAAGACTTGCGAAGTATAGAGATCTAGATTTGTGATCTTGTGTAGCAAAGAGTGCAGTTTTGGCACAGTGTGAAGGAGGTAACATATTTCATATTATTCTATTAAATAATTCTAAGATCTATTGGATAGTGAGTTCAAAGATCTTGCCTTGAAGCTGTTTGGGCAGTGGGTCCTTCTGTCTTCCATAACTCTTAACCGGGTTAGAATCTTTTAATAGGGATTCAAAATCTCCTAACTGGGATTCATATGTACTTAATGTATTTCATAAGACTCCTAACAGGTTCCATCCTTTCACAAGGAAATTTCATATTAGTGCATCATTTTGTGCGCATCATTCCCACTGGGGTTTACTCTCTGATCAAGAGGTTCCCTAGTCAACATATCTTGTGTTATTGTGTCATTGTGTATGATTATCTTTCTATGGTTGGTTACTGCATTGATTCTATGGTTTAATGCTATTGAAGTTAATGTTGAAGTTGATAAATGGTTTAATTATCAGATAACTGATTCACCCCCCCCCCCCCCCCCTCTTAGTTATCTTGGGGATCTTTACTTTCTAACATGTCTTTGTATTTCTGATTACTATTTTCCAACTTTAGCTTCACATCTTCATGCAATGTCTTCATGTAGTCAGCAAATTTCACTCCTTCAGCACTTATCTTGTTTTCATCATCAATGTCTCTCAAATCAGATATTCCCTTCGGTTGCGTGCCATTCACAATCTCAAATGGTGTTTTTCCAATACTCCTATTCATTGAATTATTATATGAAAATTCAGCTTGTGCCAACACAGAATCCCAATTGCCTAGTGTGTCTCATACTAAACATCTCAAAAGATTACCCAAACTTATGTTTACAACTTCAATCTATCCATCGGTTTGTGGATGAAATGTAGAACTATATTTCAACTCGGTACCAAATTTCTTCCAAAGTGTTTTGCAAAAGTATCCAACAAACTTATTGTTTTAGTCAGAGATAATACTCCTCTGTAACCCATGTAATCTTACAATTTTTTTGAAGAAAAGATCTGCTACATTCACTACATCTGATGTCTTTCTACAAGGTATAAAATGTGCCATTTTAGAAAATCTGTCCACTACCACAAATATAGAATCATTACCTCTTACTGTCTTTGGTCAACCAAGAAAAAAATCCATACTGATATCAGTCCAAGGTTTCTCAGGTATAGCAATTGGTGTATACAAACCAGTATTTTGACTTACTCCTTTTGCAACTTGACAAATTCCATAACTTTTCACAAATTTCTGAACATCCTTATACAACTGGGGCCAAAAGTACTTTTCCTTCAGCAAATTCCAAATTTTATCAATGCCAAAATGTCCAACTAAACCACTACTATGTTTCTCTTTTATCAAATTAGTTCTCATTACTCCTCTCGGTATACACAACTGAATGCCTTTAAACAACATATCTTCCTGAATAAAATACTCATCCCATTTAGTATCATGTTGATCTTGTATAGGTGCTCTGCACTTTCTCCACAGCTCAGAAAAATTAGGATCATTTTCATACAAATCTTTCATCTCATCAAAACCAAGAACTTGAATTTTCATCTCGATCATCAAAGATCTTCTTCTACTCAGTGCATCAGCAACTCGATTAGTGACTCCACTCTTATGCTTGATCACAAATGAGTAACTTTGCAAATACTCTACCCATTTCATATGTCTCTGATTCAACTTATTCTGACTACCCAAATACTATAAAGCCTTATGATCAGTGTACAACACAAATTTACTCGGTATCAAATAATGTCTCCATTTCTTCAGTGCTTGAACAATAGCATAGAATTCTTGATCATACAATGAATATTTATTTCTAGCATCATTCAACTTTTCACTAAATAAAGTAGTAGCTTTACCTTCTTGACTCAACACAGCTCCAATTGCACTTCCACTTGCATCACATTCCACTTGAAATACTTTACTGAAATCAGGCAATGCCAAAATAGGTAATTCAGGAACTTTCTGCTTCAATGCTTCAAAACTTATGTTAGCTCCATGTGTCCACTTGAATTCTCTCTTGTCTCCTCTCATAGTCTCAGTCATAGCATTACAAATTGAACTGAAATTCCTTATGAACTTTCAGTAAAAACTTGCCAAACAATGAAATGATCTTACCTCACTAGCATTCACAGGTGTAGGCCAATTCAGAATAGCTTCAGCCTTTTTAGGATCCATCTTCAATCCATCATTAGAAATAACAAATCCCAAATATATAATTTCCTCTTTCATGAATGAACACTTTTTCAGATTTATCAACAACTTTTCCTCTTTCAGTCTCTGCAAAACTTGTCTAACATGCAATAGGTGTTCTTCTCTGGTCTTACTAAATATCAGAATGTCATCAAGATATACAATCACAAATTTACCCAAGAATTTCTTCAAAACTTCATTCATCAGCCTCATAAAAGTACTCGGTGCATTAGTTAAACCAAAAGGCATAACCAACCACTCATACAAACCTTCTTTTGTCTTGAAAGCAATCTTCCATTCATCAGCTTCTCTGATTCTGATCTGATGATATCCACTTTTCAAATCAATCTTTGTGAAATACTTTTCTCCAATAAAACTGTCCATTATGTCATCCATTCTTGGTATAGGAAACCTATACTTCACTGTTATCTTATTGATTGCTCTAGAATCAGTACACATTCTCCATTCTTCTTAGGTGCCAATACAATAGGTACAACACAAGGACTCAAACTTTCTTTGATCAAACCTTTATCCAACAACTCTTGAATATGTTGGTTCAATTCCTGATTCTCGATAGGTGTTAACTGATGAGGTGCCTTATTTGGTAAACTAGATCCAAGAATATGATCCATACAATGATCAATACTTCTTTTTGGTGGCAAACCATCAGGTACATTATTAGAAATGATTTCCCCATACTCGGTGAGTAACTTATCAATCTCCTCAGGAACATTATCTTTTGTTTTCTTACTTGGTTTGTTAGGAATCATAGCAAAACATACATCATTCCTCTTCAAAGAGTTCACAAAATTTCTTCCTTCCATCAAGAAAACTTTCATAGATGTACAAACATTACTAACAGGTTCTTCCATCAATGGCAACAAGACTTGTTTCTTTCCATTAGCCACAATAGTATACTTATGTAATCTCCCATCATATATAGCATGTCTATCATATTGCCAAGGTCTACCCAAAAGAATATGACAACAATCCATAGGCATTACATCACACAACACTTTATCATAGTATTCCCCTATTTTCAAATTCACATAACATTGTTCACTTACCAGGAGTGTATGCTAATTTTTTATCCATGAAATTTGATAGGGCTTAGGGTGTTCTAGTCTTTCCAACTGCAATTTACTGACCATCTCCTCAGATGCCAGGTTCTCTGAGCTACCACTATCAATGATTACTTTCCAAACTTTATCAGAAACTCTACATCTTGTCTTGAACAAACTTTTCCTTACCAGATCTTCCTTCTTTCTTTCATTCCACAGTGCTCTCCTTACCATCAAATTACCTTCCTTTTTAGGTTCATTCAGTGATTCTTCTTGTACCATAGCATTTCTACTGCTACTAACCTTCTTACTTGCATGTGTACATTCAAATGACCTATGTCCTTCTTCTCCATGATTATAACAAGTCCCTCGGAAACTTCCTTTGTTATAACCACCTCGGTAGTTACTGCCTCTACCTCTGGATGAACTTTCACCTTTCCACTCAGTCTTTCCTTTGTCTAGATTTGTTTTATCAAGTTCAGATCTACTATTTTCACCATTGGATCTGTCTCTTCCTCTAGGGAATCTACCACCTTGACCTCTTTTCCTTTGTTTGTGTCTTTTGTTCAATTTCTCCTCGGCTTTCAAAGCAAATTGATAAGCCTCTTCAATACTTTCCAACTTGACCATACTAATCTCTTATTGGATAGAATTTCTTAGACCATTTAGGTATCTACCGATCCTTTCCACATCATATTCCTCATGTCCAGATCTGATATCCAATTTGTAAAATTCCTCATTATAATCCTTTACCGAGCTATCTTTCTACCTCAGACTTTGCATTCACCGAACTAGGTTAATCTGATAATCACAGGGTAAAAATTTCCCTTTCAACTTATTGACCATCTTATTCCATACCTTGATTTTGTCTCTACCTTTCCTTTTTTTGTCCAATTGCAGATGTTCCCACCATAAGGATGCATGGATTTTCAGCTTAGTGTTTGCAATCTTCACCTTCTTATTCTCAGGGATATTCTCATATTCAAAATAATTTTCCATCTCAGTGATCCAGTCCACCAATTCATTAGAATCCAATTTACCACTATAATCAAAAGGATTAAAGTGTGGTGTTGACTTTAGACTTGTCAAGGCTTTCAAAAATCTTTCTTCACCTTGATCCATAACAGGTGTAGGTTCTGCATTTGCCTGTTCTTCTTCAACTTCATCATCACTAACATCTTCAAGATGTCTGCCTCTTCTTTGGGCTATCTCTACTACCTCTAATCTAGTAGCAATCTATCTTAGCATATCAGCCAAGCCTGGATCTACATCTCACCTCCCATGAACCATCTTGACAACCTTCTGCAATTGCAGGTCAGATCGCAATATGCTACCCCACAACAATCAACTTAAGGTTTCAAGAGCACCTGCAAACCTAGATTCACAGACCTAGATCAAGATCTAACCTCGCTCTAATACCACTTGACGCAAGGGCAAAGAGCAAGAGGGGCCAGAGGATGGCTCACCCTAATGTTCCAAGCCCTGCAACAATAATGGGGAAGCAAAACAACAAGGAGTGAGAAGGAGAAAGCAAGATCTGGAACTATATTTCATTAACAAACAATATACATATCAGGATGTAAGGCCTTCTTGGTTTTGGCTAGATTTTACAATGAATTTAGAAGTCCTCAAACATGCGAGGATTTGCTACCAAAAAACTTCTAACCTCTATCTCCTAGAATTGATCTCCTCACTGATGCCTAAACTCTAACCTCAAACACTACATTTATACAAGAGTCTACCGAACTGAGTCGGCCTTCAGATCCATAATCAACAAATGAAATAGTCAGATTTAGGACCACACACTTCCCAATGATGGATACCAGCATTAAATATGTGACCCTTAATAAATGCACAAGTTGGCCCCAATAGGAATCAAAATAAACCCGTCGATAAGCAGAGATAACTGACCAGCAACAAAGCAATACCGAGCGCCAGAGAATTAACCGACCTTTAGGAAATTACCCACCACACTCAGAAACTAAAGAAAACTACCAACAACATGACCGACCAAACAAAGACTACCAACCAAACTCGGTAACTAAAGCAACCGACCAACTCGGCAAAAGAAGGAACCAAGCAACACAAGAAACAACAAACATATTTTTGGTGACACGGGATTGCCAAGAACCCGAGATGCTCCTGCATCATATTTATAACTCCCCCTATTGTTTTGATTTCTAACTATTCAATTTCCATTTCAAAACAACAGGGGAAGGTAGACATATAATACTTTGAGGATAAAATAGTAAATTGCTATCCCACCTTCAAATAAAGCAATGATTCAAACTGAAGATCAACATATAGGAACTTCTATCTGCTAAAGTCATTCATTATATTTTTAAACTTATCGATTATCAACTTATATTCAAACCTAATAAGATGATTAGGAATTAAGAGTATAGGTGGTAAAACATAACATCTCCAAACAGACTGAAATTGCCAGCCACAAAAGCAAACTAGAACCAAACATACTGATTAGAACTACTACTTTATAGAACAACAGTGCCCTTCAAATTCTATTTCACCATATGCAAGTTACACATGTATTAAGACAACACTTATCCTGAGTGCATTCCGCAGAACATCTTAGAATATATTGATCAATAGGCAACAATGAAATCCACTGTTGGCACTATAAACTGAAGCTACAAGAAAATAATTTCATGTATTTACCGTTGATAAAAGTGCAACAGTATCACCTTCTATCTACAAATCATTGCATAAATAGATAATATTTTCATGCTAAGTTATCTTAATACATTGCTATATGTTAATCTATGTACACTTAGTGCCTAATCGTTCAACATTTTATTGTGATTCAGAGCATTAAGTAAATTGGAAGCCTGACAGACATCCTAACTAGTATTCCATCCAAGAGACAGAGCTAGCTAAGAAAAATAATGACCATTCAAAGGTCATATCCTTAACAGAGACAGATTAAGCTTTATATATGCCGAGAAGATGAAACCTCCATCATGATATTTTTGACTAAGATCATTTTAATAATCAGTTCCAAGGCATATTGATCCTAAATTAAAGTAAAATCCACTTCAAAATTATGGTTTAAGACCTTTCAATTCCATATTTACCAAGGTTAGGCAGATAAACATTTCATAGACCATGTCACAAATGTATACTTCCCCCTCTAATTATTATTTCTGACTGTTCTATTATCCACTAAAATAAGCTAGAAAATTACTGGAACGAATCAAAGGAGTCCTACAATATACCAAATTAATGAAAGAGGCTTTAAAACTATAGCATAACAGTTACTACCCATACGGCATCTAAATGAGCTAATTAAATTTACAGAACCATTACTCGAGGCTATTTAAATTTTCCCATAAAACTAAAAATTAATTGAAAATCATAAGTAATCTTAAACCATACGATAACAAACCATTTCCATCCAACACGCCTATAATAAAAGTGAATACTATTTCTAATAGTTAAGATCATCTTATGCTTTAATACTTAGAATATTAATAGAGTTTTATAAAAATAAGTTTGTCATATGTATCTTAGTCTATGGTGAAGTTCCCAAAAAAGGTATCCACTATTAATAGGATATAACAAAATTTTAGCTTATCTACTACTAATACTAAAACCCTACTAATTTTTCCTGATAATGCTGCAAGTCCAATCTGCTCCCTCTTTATGCACTATGACTATCTCCTCCTGCTTGGTGTTATAATCCCT
This sequence comes from Chamaecyparis obtusa, assembly GCA_027943335.1. Taxonomy (NCBI): domain Eukaryota; kingdom Viridiplantae; phylum Streptophyta; class Pinopsida; order Cupressales; family Cupressaceae; genus Chamaecyparis; species Chamaecyparis obtusa. Next base: position 449,306 of record BSBK01005327.1, read on the forward strand.
AGATGACCTTTTCACAGGTGGAGCGACGACTCAAATGTCACTAGGAGAAGCCATGTCCATTTCTAATGGGACATCAAAGCCCTCTGCTCTCCAATAATCTAAGACTTCATCTAAATCAACTTCCTCTTTAAGGACAGTAGCAATAAGGAAATCTAAGTTCTTCCTCATCGAGGGCCAAACTTCGTTAAACCTCGCTTCTTCCTTAATGAAAAGGATAGGGAGCCTTTGAGAGCTAGGGATTTGCAGAATAGCCTCCAAATCTAATTTCATATAAAGCTTAGGAAAGGGAATGGAAATGTATTTTTTTATCACATGGACCGCTTTTTCTAGTCCCAACAGAAGTTCCCCCTGGAAGATTTCCTTTGATGCCCTTATCACTCTATCTTTATCCACCCCATTGTAAACAGCCAAAGCTATAAATAGGCCAATCACTTGCCCATTCACTCTTACTGTGAAATCATAATCAAAATAATCCTCACCTAGTCCTTTAATGAGGGCTCTTCTTACTGTATCAGAAGATGGCTTAAGGATGATATTCAATCGCTCTAGCGTTACCCTTCCTCTGAAAACCATCTGCCTGTTTTCTTTAGTATGAAAGGTAGTAATTCGTGATTCCATGATGACCCTAAGAAAATTCTTGCAATCTAGAAAAACAAATACAAGGATGGGAAGAGGAGAAGTATAAGCAGACGATAAATGATCTAGAGACTTCTTAAATAGGATTTAATAAGAAAATGAGTTCTGGTAGTTAAAGGAAAAACTATCATAAATTGGCATGCTTTAAATGTACTAAATTACCTATCGACAGTTGTTCTATCCTAAAAATTAAAGACTTGGTTTTGTGTGAAAGAACAAGTTGATGAAAGTTGGGCACGGTAATAAAGGAAGGCTAAAATGAACATCAAGATGACTTAAAAAATATATGGATGACGGCGGGAAGATCAAGCCTTGCCTTAGTAACTAAGATATGGGAATCTATATTAATAAATTAAACCACATAAAACTAAAGGCAGTAATGTTAAAAGAAAACACACACCTCAAGGCTAAGTGATTTAACATAATGGTGGCAAGATATAAGCATGATGTAGGCTGAAGAACGAATAAAATATGAAATTATAACCTCTAAGATAAGTCATCTCATACTTACCAAATGAGATAATAAACTAATATGAATACTTCCCACTTATTTACACAATGTTAATAAGATAGTAATAATTTTTTATGTTTGTTTATTTATTTTATAATTTTAAAAATAAAAATTGATCTAGATAATATTTTATTTGTAATTTTTTATTTTAGTAAATTATGTTTTTTGTATTATCTTTTTAAATAATTATAAAATTCTAAATTTTATTAAGAAATCAAATATTTCTTATTGTTTTAGTGAGATTTCATATGTAGAAATTATTATATTGATTTTTTAATCATTTTATCTATAAAATATTAATTTAAGATTCATTGGGAAATTATTAGTGAAATATTAGCAAATTCCTTAAGATTCTGCGAGTCTCGGCTAACTGGCGGCGTAGGGTTTTGCCAAAGTGGTGACCTCTGACGACGTCGATGTAGGGGGGGGAGATAGTTGGGCATCTTCGTGCATGCCCTCAATCTAGGTGCACCACTTCCTTCCTCTGACATTAAAGACATTATTATGTCTGAGGTAAATATCAATGGCAAGCCTGCCGAACATGTACCAGGTAAGACATCTTCGGTGTTTGATAAATCTACTCCATTTAACGACAATATCATTTTGAATCCTCATAACGATGATCGACCTAAGTCTTTTTTTGAGGTCGTGGCTCGATCTGTCATTATTAACGAAAGGGCCAGGTTTGAATTTGCTTGCGCTGGTGACAATGAAGCCCCCGAAAATGGTAAGACCCCTTCAGCTTCTCTTTCTCATTTTTCCATTGTTCCTAATCCTGAAATGTTAAATGAAATTGTTAAGGAAAAAGATAGGTTAAGAAGCACTGCTATTTTTTTCTTAGCTGAACTGAACTTGATAAATGTCCACCAAGGAAATTTATGGATGATTGGTTTCATCATTACTGGAATATTAAACTAGGGTTTCACATATCATTCTGTAGGCAAATTCAGAAGGGTTTGTATGTGATCTTTTTTGTGAATCATGATGCTCAAAAAGAGGTTCTCAAAAAGCAGTACTGGTGTTAGGTCTAAATCTTGTAGGTGCAAACTTAACAAAGTATGGACTTGATTTCATGAGATATAGGGCCTTAAGTTTGCAAGAAAAAGACTAACATGATGAGGATTGGATAAGGTCCTCCTTCTTCTTTGAGCTCCACAATACTCAGGTGGGTATTACCTATAAAATGGGTTACTCTATTTCAAGTAAGCTTTTGATATGTGGATTATGTCGTCACTGTTATGCTTTTACTCCAATGAATGAGTTTAATAGTTCATCATCACTCTATAGACAGTCCATAATATCCTAAAACAGAGTACAATGATGAAAACTATGATTCTGCAAGCATAATACAATGGTGTAGTGTAGTTCATTTTCTTTTTATGAGTGTGCCTCAAGGAAGAATAACCTCTTGATTCTCTCTTCAAGGAATCAACAATTTGAAGTGTATCACTTTGATACAATTCCTTCAAGGTATGTGAAATAAAACTAAAGACAAGTAATGATTTAAAAGATTTGGGATTGCAAAGTTTGGATCAATTCTCTCAATAAAAAGATGGGAGTATATAGGCCAGTGCCTTATTCACTTGGGCTATAGAGTCAAAGGATGAAATCGATGCAATGATGTCATTAACTGGTCTATGACATAAACACAAGTATTAGAACCCTTTACTTCATATAGTGATCCTTCATATAAGTGTCATGAACAAATATCCCACTTTGAGCATAATTTAATCTCACCCTAGGTCAGAACTCAAAGCAATGACACATTCACATAAACCTACGAAAAGATTTATAAATTCACAACAAGAAACAAAGGAGAGATAAAGATTTTGATACTTGAATTAAGTATAACCTTTCACCAAATGCATTCAGAAGATCCTGACAATGAAACTTGCATGATAATTAGCAGCACACAATATATCTTCTCTTTGTTGATCAAATTGATGCAAATTACAATCTTGGACAGAGTTCCAGGGTTTTTGAAAAGATCTATCTTATTAACTCTAGAAAAAATCCTCTTTCTAACTTCTGCTAAAAAACCTTATATACCTTCATCCAAAATATCTGCATATTCTAAGGTTTACAAAAATCTCACAACAACCCTCAAAAATTTACAACTAATGAATGCAAAAAATAGACAAGATATTTCAAAAATAATTATACTTTATCCTTTTGGCCAGCTTCGGCTCACTAAAATATCTGAGCACTTTGAACAGATATTTTGTCCTGATAAACAGCTCATGCTCTCTAAAAACTATCTCAACCATAAGACGTCCTCTGCAATAACTTCTTTGGCCACCTCTGTACTTTCTTCAAACAAACTGGCTGGGTCGCTTTGCAAAAAACCCTGCAGAGAAATCAAAATTTCAATCCTAACGGTCACTTTGAAACTTTTTAGACGCATCAGTGGCTCAAATTCGAACTTGAATCTAATTTTAAAACACGACCGTTAGATCTTATTATTCTGTAGGCTTTACACTTAACATTCACAAAAATCCTGGACCCACAAGTGAAAATCGACGGTCGTCAGATAATCTCATAGCTCTGACACCATCCTTAAGATCTTACGCCGACCGTCCATCCTTCCACACTGGAATCTTAGTAAACTTTGGGCCCACTAACGTGTCACTTCCCTTTCCAGCTTAACCAATCAGAAAAAACCACCTTAGCACCACTCGACAACCGGCCCCACAAAACCTCGGTCACTAAAGTTATCTTGCAAAGGCAGTCGCATGGTTGCATAAGAAAATAAACCTCTGCTAAAATTTATGTGATCATGCAACCGAAGAGAATTTATCCCTTCCGCTAAAAAACTTAGCCAACCACTAAACACTCCTCTTAAAAAATTGTGGGCCCACAAATGCAAGATCAACGGCAGTCTGCTTTTCGCATAGACCTTGAAGATTCTATGCGAAAAATAGACAACTGTTAGATTAGAATATTTAAAACCTCTGACATGACCCACCAACTCATCTGACATGGACCAATAGGAAAACACCGACAGGTTACAACTGGCACCCGGACCCACGTTAGTCTTAACACATCGGACAGTCATCGCTGCACCGTGATGATTAACCATCAAGCATTTTTATCAATGGTGAACTGACAACCATTGATTTGATCAGAAATTTAACCCCCTATGAGGCAAAAAGAATGGGCCCACCAGCTTTGAACAGACGGCTGTCTTATGATCTCGTAGTTCTGAAACATTGCATAAGGTTTTAAGATAGCTGTCAGATCTTCCACGTCAGTCAAAACTGGGCCCGCCTGATGTCACATAAAACTAAAGCTAGATAGCTAAAGACAAATGGTAACAATAAAATTAACCGCCAAGAGCTTGGGAAACTTAGAGACGACCGGGAAAGGGGAACCACCAGGAAAAGGTCGCAAGAAACATAACCACTAGGACAAAACCACTGAAGACTGGAAAGCTAAGCAACAAAATGCCAAAGAAAAGCCACCAAGGAAGTGTCGCATAGTTGCATAAAACAAGAGATAACCTATGCGACTATGCGACAAAGGGAAAAACAATCGTCGGGGAGAGAAAAGCTAAATGGTTGGCCGGGAAAGAAAAAAGGTGCACATGCCTAAAAGGTTTTTAACTGATTTCCAAAAAGTAACGCCGAAATATAACAAAGCTTAAGGAACTTAGGGTTTTTCCTGCAACGGCCAAAATTTGAACACTTTGCCTAGGGTATTTATGAATAAGGGCAAAATTATTTGCAGAGAGCAAAAAACAAAAAAGAGCCAAGGAATTTTTTACAAGTACCAACAACTGGAATGTGGCTTCAACATCCTTTAGGGCACTTGCTTGGTCACTAGAGGTCGTCCATAATGAGGTCCTCACATTATCGGTACCAAGATGGATCCTTGTCAAAAATATTCCCCCCTTTCTATGGCATTTTTTGCCGCAACTGCTTGAACCTATTGGTAAAATTATTTGGATGGACGACATAGTGAGACTTGTCTCCCATATGGACACCAGAGTTCTAATTTCACTCATGCCTGGTAAAGATATCCCTGTTGATATTTCAATTAACATTTTAAACGAAACCTATATCTATCCTATTGAAGTCTTGTTGGGTTTAAACACGTGCTTCCTTTGCCAAAAAGAAGGGCATCTCCGAAAGGATTGTCCCATCATCAAAATGAAGCCTGAAAAAAACCCTAATCCTTCTAACGCCTCATCTAAAAATGTGTCTAATCCTCCCATTGCCAATATTCCTCCACCTGAGGGTGCTATTTGTGAAATGATTCCATCTTCAACTTCATCCCCGCCTCCTCCCAATGTTGGTTCCCAGTCATTTCCCAATCCTGACTTGGCTATTGATCTCAACATGGATGATGGTTTTATTGTTGTTCAGGATAGGACGAAAAGAAAGGGTAATAGTAATTCTCTATAAAAAAACCCTAGACCCTACTCTCAATATCAGCGCTGCCCACCAAAGTTCTTCGTTGGCCGGCTCTTTTATGGTTAACACCAGCACTAAACCCCAGAATGTTGATATTTGTGCTAAACCCCAAGCCAGGGAAACTTCTTGGAAGCTCCCTCCGAAATTTTTCCAAGAAATTGGGGAGGATTATGCTGTGGAAATCATCCTAGCTATCCCCGTCTCTGATAAATCTCCAAGGGGGCCTTCCATGGATGTGGATTCCCAATTGGAACTTGAAGACTATCTAAACATTGATTCCTCAGCTACTAAATGAAGAGGTTGACCCCCTGGTTCAAAAAATAAGTCATCTAGGCTTAAACCAGGTGAGTCTTCGAATAAATTTATGCCCCTGATTGATCAGGATGTTAATGCGTGCTCCACCCCTAACAATGTGTCTCAATGAATTGCCTATCATGGAATGTGAGGGGTTTAGAGTCCGCTGATAGGAAGTTTGTTATCAAGCATTTTCTTAATTCTATTCATTCTATTGATTTTTTTATGATGTAAGAAGTTAAAGTTGTGGGATTCATTCTGGAATCCAATCTCAATTTTATATGGAAGGATGCAATTAAATTTTTTACCAACCATGATTGAGGCAGAGGAGGAATTTCCCTCCTCATTAATCATAAGTGGGAAAATTACATTACAAACCATGGGTGCTCTCCTTGTCAGAGAGCTGTTTGGGTTACTATTCAATATGATAACAAGATTTTTGGTGTTTGCAGTATCTATGCTTCAAACGTCCCTAAGCAAAGAATTGATCTCTGGAATTGGTTAACGAACCTCCCTGATATACCATGGCTATTCAGTAGAGATTTCAACATGGTTGAATATCAAGATGATAAAACGGGGAGCAGCCCCTTTCACTGGAAGGATAATGAAAAAAAAATTTGGAATAAATTTTTAAATTCTAATTATCTCTTTGATCCTATTGCTGGTAATAAAGAAGTCAACCCTAGTATATGGCACACCTAGTGCAACTTTCAACAGGGCAATGCTAGAATTTATTCCAGGCTCGACCATTTCTATGCCAATAAGCACTTTTTCTCTTTTTCGCCTGGTAGCTTTGGGAATATTGTTCATGTTATTGCCACTACTCTGTTTGATCATTACGCCATCTTTACTAGGATCAATTTCAGCATTGGCCCTCTGGAGCACAAGTCTAGGAATGACAAGTTCATTTTAAACTCCAGTCTCCTCATGGATGAGGATGTTCTTGCTACTGTCTAGATTATTAGAGGAATTAATAAGGTTAATCTTCAGCACCTGTCCCATCTTGATAGATGGAAAACTAACCTCTCTTCTTGGAGGATCTTTCTTCAGACCATTGGCCAAAAGAAAGCTAAGGACTATAGATTTGTTGAAAAACAATTATCTTCTGATCTTCAAATCACAGAGAGTAACATCCAAAGTGATTCTTCTAACATTGATCATCTTTCTCAGGTCATGGCTACCAAGGATGCTCTTAGGAAACACTAGCAAGTTAAAATTCGTGGAGCCAGGATTAGATCTAGGGCCCACTGGCTACAATATGGGGACAGGCGCTTGAAGTTCTTCTTCAATCTCCTTAAGCATAAGCACAATAAAGAATCCATTGATAAACTTTCAATTGATAACCAAGATATCTCGAACCCTGAGATTATTATCCAGGCTTTTGCTAATTATTACAAGAAGCTTTTTACTTTTGAGGATTTCACTGAAGCTGAGACTATTAGGAATAATTGTAAAGCCTTAATTCCTAATAAGTTGGATTTGGAGGATATTGTTGCTTTATCTAAAGACATCTCTATTGAGGAGATTGACAAAGCTATCAAGGCCCTTAGTAATGATAACACCCCTGGCCCTAACGGATTTCCCATGGAATTCTATAAAGCCAACATCAATTGGATGTGTAACGATCTTCATGAGTTATATTCTGAAGCCTTGTCTAATGGCACCTTGGGACATGAAGTTAACAAGGGTATCACTAAGATCCTCCCCAAGGATGGTGACAAGGCTCTCATAAAGAATTAGAGGCTGATTACGCTTCTTAATGTTTCCTATAAGATTCTGGCAAAAATTATGGTGCTCAGATTGGTCAATATTCTTCCTAAATTTGTTAATTCTACCCAGACTAGTTTCATCAAAGGTAGATATATTCTCGGGAATCTTTATCACTAGCTGGGAAGTCATGGAGTGGTCTAAATGTTCTCATCAAAACTCTGCTATGCTTCTCCTTGATTTTGAGAAATCTTACGATAGGGTTGAATGGAGTTTCATTATTATGATGTTGGAAGCCTTTGGCTTCCCGCCCTTTTTTTGCAATACTGTTCGAGTGCTTCTTAACGATGCATCTACCCAGGTTGAAGTTAACGGTGCCCTCTCTGCCCCTTTTTCTCTTGGGAGATCCATTAGACAGGGGTGCCCTCTGGCCCCTTCCCTATTTGTGATTGCCTCAGAAGCTCTTTACTATATCCTCAGAGATAATCCCATGTCTCCTGAAGTTAGAGGTATTTACGTCCCTAATGATGATGACCTCATCAACTGTCAATTTGCGGATGATACCGCTCTGTTCTTTGAACTTTCAGAAAGTAACTTTAAAGCCATGCAAGATAAGCTCAATTTATTTTTTTCTATATCCGGTGCCAAGATTTCTCAAGCTAAATCCATTTGTCTGGGTTGGGATGAGAAGCCTCCCTACTAGTTTTCCCAATACAATTTTCAATGGCGGGGGCAACAAAATCACTAGGTACCTTTGTATTCCTTCTTCAGTGGAACCTTCCCTCAAAGGTATGTGGTCCTGGGTCAAAGAGAATATTGATAAGAAGCTTAATAAATGGCATAATAGGGCTTTATCTCTTTCTGGTAGAATTCAGGTTTGCCAAAAGATATTGTCCTCTTATACCATTTATTACTCTTATGCCTGGTTATTTAACAATTATCAGATTGCGGAAATTCAGAAGGCTATCAGACACTTTCTCTGGTCTGATGGTAAAGGAAATAAAAAAATTCATTATGTTAAGTGGGCTTGGTGCCACACTGACAAGAGCCTTGGGGGACTCGGGCTTAAGGACCTAAGAATCCAGGGTATTGCCCTATCTACTAAATGGATCTTTCAATCCATGGAGGGTGACAGTCCTTGGAAGGTGCTGGTTAGACATAACATTGAGAGGGGTGTTCCTAAGAAAGCTAGATCTTGGACTAACCTCCCCTTTTATGATCTTATTATTGGTAACTTTCTTGTCATGGTCCAAGGTTCTGCGGTTTTCAGGTCTATTTGGAAGGCTTGGGACCATGTTAGGAAATTCATCACTAACAAGGATTTTCATTATAACAATCAGCTCCATGGTGAAAGATCCATTTGGTGGAATCTTCACCTAAACGGTAAACCTTTGGCCCTCTCCCAAGGTTGCTCTACCAAACTGTGGGCTAAGAAGGGTATTAAGCAGTTCATGGACCTTTTTTAGCAGAATCAACTCATCACTTGGGGTGAGCTTAAAAGAAAGTATGATATCCCAAACTCTCATAAGAAAACCTATAACATGATTGTTCAAGCTGCTAGTAATCTTCCTACTATGTGCCATGTTGACTCTCGCAGTACTTAAAATGTAAATGGCCTGGTGGAGTTATCACGGCTATGCTTAAGGCCAAAAATATTTACAGAATCATTGATCAAAATACTGATATTATTGATCATATTAATGTTGTTTGGTACTCTTCTTTTGATGCTGATGTTTAGAAAAAAATACTTTGATATCTTGTGGAAAAATTATGTTGAACCTAAAGTTAGATGCTTCAAATGGATAGTTTTGTTGGATAAACTTCCTATTAAGAGAGATTTCTCTAATTCTGATATTTGTAGTTTGTGTAGACTTCCTGAAATAGGTAGACATATCCTTTTTTATTGTATTTTTGCTAAAGAGATATGGAATATGTTTGGCATTTTGTATCCTATTAATGTGAATATTCTTGATATTGTTACTGGTCATATTAATGGTCTTCCTAAAGATACCAATTTATTTTGGAATATGTTGTCTTCTTACATTCTCTGGCAGATCTGGAAGTGTAGGAATGAGGAAAGGTACCAAGGTAAGCTGAGGGTTCTTACTGAGTTTTTTTGAAAAATCACATACGTTAAAATTTATTTGCAGGTCCAGGCAACTATGATGATCGAAAGGGACAAGCTGAGAAGGTTCCTTCATGATGGGCATGCTACTTTTTTCTTTTATGAGCTGAAACATGGTTTCCAGTGGAGAAGAACCTTGGATGATTTGTAGGCCTTTGAGAAAGCTTGTATAAGGATGAACAGAGAAATCAGAAAGAACGTTAATGCCAGAAAAGAAGAACTGCTCATGTTGACCCAGATTCAAGAGCGCAAGCATATAGTCTGGATGGAGGGTCCCTTAGGATGGACTGCCTGGATGGATATTCACTATGATGTTCTTAGTTAGATGATCTATCTTTTCATCTTTTTGATTTGATGTACAACTGATACAGTACTTCTGTGGTGAGGCTTGGCCTCCTTGTTGATATTCATTGTGGTTGTTTTGTCCTTTTTTGTATTTTGATCCTCTTATATCTAATAGAAAAAAAATATTAATTTAATTCTATAAATTTTAAATTAAAATTTTAGTACTTTAAAAATAATTATTCAATTATATATATTTAAAGTTAGTTGATGTAGAAAATGAAAATAAAAAATTAAAATATAAACATCAAAACATTACTAGTCATTAAAATAACTTAAAAAACTGTAATAATTTAAATATATTACAATAAAAAATAGAAAAATCATCAATCTATTTCTCATTTAATATTAGTACTTTATCCTTGTTTATATAAAGCTAATTGAATCTACAATTTAACTTTTTCCATTATTATATTTTAAAAAATCTTGATGTTTGGTTTAGAGTTGTTAATAGGGTTTAGGTTTTAGGGTTACAATCATGATTAGTAATATATTTAGGTTATGAGTTAGGATTAAGGTTAAGATTGGGGCTAGATTTAGGATTGTGGTTAGTTTTATGGTTAAAGTTAGGATTTTTATTAAATAATTTTAAAATAATATTTAATTTATGTGATTATTAGGGTTAGGGCTATTTTTAGGATTATGGTTAGGATTACACTGTAATGTTTGTGATAACATTTACGACTAAGTTTATGACTTAAGATTTATCATTATGGTTAAGGTTTTACATCATGGTAAGTTTTATAAAAAAAATTACATCGTTACCATGTATTGTGCATAGTACAATACTGACAATGAAAAGACATGTCAGTAGATATGGATGGTATGTCATGCAAAAGGATGATATTGTGAGGGGGGAGTTGTATAGGTGGCTCTATTCCATAGGGTACCATCCATACTTCATCCCTCATTTATTGTGAGTTAGGCGTCGTAATTATTATTTTTTACATAAGTATGGCCAAAGTTAGTCAATTTTTTTAAGTATACCTTATTAATTTAATATAAGTAAAAAGAAAGAATTAGTGTTAAAAGAAAATTAGGTTCGTAAAAATATTTAATAAATTTTTAGTGAATATAATTAAATTGTTTTATTTTTCGAAGGTAAAAATGTTTTATAATTTTTTATGTTAATATATTTTTTTATATAATTTTAGATTTTTAAATTTAATAAATAAATAAAATTGTAAACATATTTTTTAGATCGATTAGTGTGATTATTCTTCAATTATATTTTTAATGTATTATAATAATTAAAAAATTATTAAAATAATTTACGATTTCACATATTATATATGATTTTTTTTTAAATGATGTAGATAAAATTAAATTGCTATTTGATACATAAATGAATTATATTAAATAATACTTACAATAATCATCCAGTCTCGTCAGAATACTTATATTTAACAAAAGATTTTGAAAAAAATTTAGAAACAAAAATGCCTGGGTTTCGTGTTTAATACTTATTTAAAAATTTTGGTAAAGAAGTATGCATGTCAGATATGAAGTCGTGCATGTCTAAGATAATTAATTGGACGGAGGCTGATTTGATGGAAGGCTGACGGCACGGAAACGATGATATGCCATGCCATAAAATAAATGCATCTATTAATTAACCCTAAAATATAAAGGAAGTTCTAAAAAAAAATGAAGTGTCCCCTTGGTAATAAACGATGGACTAGTGTTTTTAAAATAAAAATAAACATTCATTAAAACTGATACTGACTCCTATGACGTCGGTTCTGTCTGCAGGTGCAAATCTTCGGTTGTTTAGCGAGAGCATAATTAAATTAGAAACTTGGCGTCTCCATTATTATAGTTTCCGTTCCCCCAAAAGAAGCTGAAAATATCCCAGAATGTCATTATCTCCATTATTACGATTGTCGTTCCCCACAATGTAATGATTAGTCTCCAAGTTGCTCGTTCCTATTAAACTCTACTTTGGAAACCGTGTTAAATGTTATATTCTATAATTTTGGATTATGTCTGTATTAAAAGTATTTTTTCTTTACTTTTTTCTTTTTTTTCATTGGCTGACGGCATTTTTACTAAGATTTTTTTTTTATAAAAATGAATTTGAATTAAAAATTATAGTGGCAATCAATAAGGAGGCAAATGAAAAATCAAAGGCTTTTATAATGTTTTAAACATTTCTTCAATGCGCAATAAACGATGTAATTAAATTGGCTAGTTGTTACCAACTCATCACCGGCTTGCATTTAACCACCTCGGAAAACTCTTCCTCGCACACATTTCACCGAAGCTTAAACAATTTGTGGTCCTGCAGTGACAAACTATTGCATTTCATCATCTGTGATCGCAAATTCTTAGACTGGTTTAGAAGCTGAATTTCAAGTGGTTTTTCGGCATTTCTCTGCAACTCATCATCTTCTTCAGAACCTCACCTCAGAGGTAAGTTTCACTGCATTTTGTTGCCAAGTTTTAAGTTTAGTTTAGTTTTAGCCATTGTTTATTTTGTTGTGTCTGACTTTTTTGCTGAAAAATATTAAAAAAAAATTCATCAGAAGTTTCCAGGCGATTTACTGCACACCTAAATGAAGGATTTGAATGCAATTGATCTATGATATAGAATGAATGCAGTTAAGCTATATTTTTGGATTTTCTATGCAATAAGATGAAAACTGATATGAAATCTATCTAACAATGATATGCAATGAAACTAGGATGAATGTCAAAACAAGATTGATCTCACAATAGCCTTGATTCGCAATAAGCTTTGATTCTTCAATTCCAATTCTCCAGCGTAATTGTGCAAGGTTGTGGATTTGACAATTGAACAACATAGGCCTACGAATTTTGTGGATGAATTGTGAAGAGCTAAAGTTTTAATTTATAGAAATCCAAGCCTTTGGAGGTGCATGGAAGAAAGCCATAAATCACTCAAATAACTCAGGTTGATTTTTGAGTTATTTTTAAATAAAGGATAATTAATTCACAAAAACATGCAAAAGCAAAGTTCAACTCAAATTAGAAGTTTAGATCAACTTTTGAACTCAAAAAGGATGTTGAGTTCCAAAAAGCTAACAACTTGCATTGATTTTCTAATTTGGAGTTTAACTGCTCTTTAAATGTGCACATGGATAATTATGAATTAATAAATAAATAAAGTGATTTATTCTCAACTTAACTGATTTTTGAAAATAAATAATTAATTTATGGGTTAATTAATCATTTAATCAAAATTTTATTCAAAAACTATATTATTAATTTTGACATGTGCTATTAATCAATTAAATAAGAATTTAATTAATTAATGATAGGAATTTTGATTTAATTGTCAAATTTAAATAATACAATTTAGGAATAAATATAATTAAATTCAATTAAATAATTAAGTGGCAGAATTAAATCTAATTAATTAAATATGAAAATATTCAATTAATCAAACTTTAGGATAAATATGATTTATCGCCAAATAATCATTAAATTAAAGATAATTATGATAAATAGGAATATTACTAGGAATATTCCCTGATGCAGAATTTAGGATAATCAATTAGAAGTCGATGATGTTCAGATGTGCCTTAGGTTAGGACTTCGATGTCGATTTCATTCGATTTGTCAATATAGGAAGTTAATGAATTTATAGCCCATTTTTGGGGTATTACATTCTGCCCCTCTTTGAATTACTGTGCGAAGCGCAGTGGTTCAAAGACAGTCTGTGTTTGATAAAGATATGAAACAGATATGAAAAAATAAACTGATTGAAAGATTTGATATGAAGATATTAGGTCTTGAATGACCAAAGATAGTGTTCACTATAGCAGCAATGAATCGATGATTACGAAAGAGTGTCAAAACACCTAATTCTGAACCTTATGATTGCAAAGAAGTGAGTGACCGGTTCTAGACTCGATTGTCTTAGCAGAACTAGCAGGTATCACATCCGAACCCTTCAGTTGCCGAAGAACCAAGGAAAGAACACTACGATCTGATGGTTGCAAAAACTGATACAGTTTACAAGATTTAGGAGAATATCAGATTGATATGGATCTTGATGAATCTGATATGCCCTGAGTGATGATAGATTTGCCCCGAGCGATGAGGACTTTTGACGAATCAGCAACTAGACATGGATGTTGTCTTGATTACTGAGGAAAAATTTGATAGACAAAATTGATTCACAGACTTGAATGATGTGCAATACCATGCCCCCTTCGGGATTAAAATTGAAATCTGACAAGAAAAGTCAGCGTTATAGTTCAAAAGCATGTCAATTGATTTGAGAAGTGGTTATACACATTCGAGAATGCATTCTGCATCGTTGGGAGGTCTTGGAGACCAAGTTTGACTAGGTTTGACCATGAGTTGACTATGGGTGACCAAGTTGAAATATTGATAGTGTGATGTAAGATAATCAGTTAAGTTGAATTCTAGATTTCAAAAATGATCAAAGGTCAAATGTGCAAGCAATAGACTGTCCTGGGTCCAAAAATTTTAAATCACGATTTTGACATATTAAATGATCTCAGATTTTGATTTTGATCCCGAAAATGGATTCAGAACGTCGAAATTAGCCAAGAGGGCAATTTTTGTGAAAAACGGAGCACTTTTGAAAATTAGGTCAAAAGCTATATATAGGCCAGAAAGGTCATTTTCAAATCATTTCAACCTTTTGACTTTAGAAATCTTGTGGAGCCCTCTAAAGGAGAAAAATGGTAGATCAACGAGAACCGAAGGTACCAATGAGTTCGCATTGATTTGAGCGCAGCCGGAGACACCAGAGACCTGGCCAGTACGGACACCCAGTATGTGGACCTCTTTACCGCTTTGAAAATTCTAATTTTTCATGTTTTATAGCATTTTTAAATTGTTTCATACACGTTTTCATTTTTTTAATTTCACGTGCATGGAAACTCGTACGAGTCCCCAGCGAGACTCGTACGACATTTCATTTGAAATTTCTTTATCGTTTCAAGCTGACCCAAGTGTCGTATGAGAGGGACCCTTGTGTCGTACGACATTTCATCGGGTCCCTCGATTGTCGTATGATTCCGGGCACAGTGTCGTACGACCATCAAGTGTCGTTTGGTCTTAGGTAGAGTGTTGTATGACTTTCGGGGCTAGTCTGGAATGTTGTTTCAAAAACAGCGAGCTAAAAACTGGTCCTTAGGTCCAAATTTTGATTTTTCTGATCTTTCTGCCTGATTGCTAACTCTGTTATCCACCTTCTGGAGTATCAAATTGTCCAATTCTTGTACTATTAGCTTGATTTTGAACTTGATTTCTGATATACTACCCTGTTTCTATATAATGTACGTCACATATCTAGATGTACATGTCCGTCATTCTTACTCGGCGACACAGAGATTATGTGTCGCACTTTCGGACGCTATGAGAGTACACCTTGCTACTTGTGGATTTGAGTACCTCATTCATTTACTTGATATTAGGGTAAATCATGGCTTACTGACTGGATTGATTGAGAGGTTTCACTCAGAGACCCAGACCTTCCACCTGCCGACCAGGGAGATTACTATTACCCCTGAGGATGTATACAGGATTCTTCACATTCCTTTTCATAGCCCATGGCGTCCAGAGTATGTTAGTGCTGGGTAGACTAGTCTTCACGCTTTTAGGCATTTATTTTTAGATGACACACAGTTGACAAGGTCTATCTCTTGGAGGACACTTGTGCAAAGATACGATCAGATGCACCGTTTGGAGTGTATCCCCGCAGGGATGATTAGAGAGCTGATTATGCCAGGCTGTCAGCAGAACGGCTTCTTGATGGAATGGACCTCGATGGTAGCACTTCTGATGGCTACTCCTACTGAGCTTGCATGAGGTTAGTGTCTAATGGCACATAAGTTTTTAGAGATGCACGAGGTCGTGTATCAGGCCTGCAAGAGCTTCAGTTCTGGAGCTCTTGTTTTACAGATAAGGGCATGGGAGCATATCCCTCTTGTGAGACCAGTCTTTCAGACACAGAGACAGCCACAGGAGCCCATCATATACATTTATGCAGGTTATGTTACGCAGGTCCGGATGGGACATATAGACTAATGGCGACGTTGCTTAGATGATATGACATTTGTCATATGGCGACCATATTTGCAGATAGAGGCCTGGCCTACTGCGAGGGAGTAGTACACATATCTTTGTCAGAGTCGTATCCTCATCGGCAGGACCTCCACCATTTTGGAGAGGTTTTTGATTACTCAGGTTTGGTGTCAGTATGGACGCATCTAGGATGATCCCTAGGAGTACACTGCATATGCTCGTATAGTTCATGAGATTGGGCTTGGATGGACCGCTCGACTCACATATTCTGTATGTGTTCAGGAGTATAGTAGTATTGTTGGGAGAGATTGGGACTACCGACCACAGGTGATCAATGCAGGTGTCACTGATGGATACATATCATAGCGGGCAAAGCATCCTATTTATAGATTTTCAGATCCCATAGAGTTGATTCCCTCCATGGAGGAGGTAATGGATTTTACAGGTGCCCCTATTGTACAGGGTCCGAGACTACAGGCAGTGCATCCTACACCACCGAGACCTAGAGCCATTATTCCACCACAGAGGTCAACAAGACACATGAGACCCCCTCGTCATCCTTCATCGGTAGCAGGTACACCTACAGGTTCTCATAGACGGACCAGAGGTGAAGGTGGTACTTTGGGTAGTGTTGGTTCCGCTGAGGATGTGATAGCAGCCCACCAGGATGTAGGTGGTGCTACAAATACAAGTGTGAGCACTGCTGATCCTTTCGATCTAGGGGCTGAGATTAGGCACCGTAAGGCATAGAGAGTAGGTACCACAGACCAGCCGACAGCGACACTAGCACTGGGAGGATAAGACACAGATATACCAGCCGCTGAGGCAGATCCGTCAATTCCTCTCACTCGTGTAGAGATTGTTAGATGCCTCAGAACTTAGGTCTGGGACCTAAAGGTATAGAGTGCCAGGTGGGAGGAGAGATTTATAGAGGCAGACCGGTAGCGTTCAGAGATTCATGCAGAGGCTCACAAATTGCAGATAGAGGTGACTCACCAGACCTCATGGGCCTCTTATTATGTGTTAGCTTATTATGTTGTTGTCCCTGCTGCGCAGAGAGTGCCTACGTATTCAGAGTATATGGCAACCTCAAAGGGAGCCAAGGCACCGAGAGTGGAGGTCATACCAGATGCCCCACCTCCTCCTCCACCAGATGTAGAGGAGCATGCTGACAGTTGATTCCTGTTCTTATCTTGATATATTATGTACTTCTATCACTGTTACTGTTGACTCTGATAGCTCTCAGAAGCTCATTCTTTTGTACATTGTGCCTGTAGTGCACCCCAAATTTTTGAGTTTTTATGATATATATGAGATCGAGATTTTGGTTGTGACTTCATTTGTACTTGTCATGATTTTTTATTTATGATTATATCTTGTGATGTTTATGCTATGAGTAGTGTAGAATGTATGTATGGATTAATGTAATGCAATGATTTCTCTCACATGTATGGATGTTATGCAAATGTAATGATTATGAAATAATGCATGCTTTTATATTTTTGTAATGATTATAAAATGATGGAAATGCAAATGATTATGATGTGAAAATGATTATGATATGAAATGAAAACGCAACGATGCACATGATATGTTTTGTAGGTTGATGAAGACAAGTACTCAATCTCATGTCAAAAAGGTATGTACAACCTAGGATGGTTACTACTTGTGATTCTATGAAGAGACCTTCGAGTTAGGTTTTTAGCTCTCGGTAGATTTGAATAGGTGATCGAAGAATCATTTAAGCTTTGAAGTTTATTTGACTAACTCAATTGAAGCTTCAAAGGACTCTGACTGGATATGACTCTTCTGAGGTATACTGGAGACAAGAGGATATGACATTGATTGCCCCCAAGTTTGAACATTTGATAGAATGCAGACGCTTGATTTGACTGATGTACAGACCGACTTATTGAAACAAGGATGTATATACAGACTAAAGCAAGACTGAAAGCTGGGAAAGACCAAGATTGCGCTGATAGATGAGCATTTTGAACAAGTGGCGCCTGTTTTCCGGGTTTTCACCATCTTGGTAGAGATTCTATTTTTGCTACCAAGGCGCGTATTTCCAGGTTTTCACCAAGGCACTTTTTTTTGTTTTTCTATTTTTTTTGTATTTTTCATATTTTTGACTTTTTTTGTGAATCATCAAGGTGCCTATTGCCAGGTTTTCACCAAGATGTTCATTTTTTTCAAGAGTTTTTCCAATTTTAAAAATTTTTTCATGGACATTTTACCATAGACTAAATGCCTTAGGCATAGAATTTCTTTAGATGGAGAACGTTGATTGGTTCTTGGAGCTGTTCTCCTTTAGTTGTTGAGAGTTGATAGGCACCAGAGCCAAAAGTAGTAGTGATTACAAAGGGACCCTGCCAATTGGGTTCAAATTTCCCCTTGCGTTCTCAATGTGATTGATTTTTAGGATTCTCTCTCAAGACTAGATCACCAACCTGAAATTCTCTGTGTTTGACTTTCTTGTTGTAGCCTCTAGACATTCTCTTCTGGTACACTCTGAGATGATCATATGCTGGTTGTCTGCGCTCATCTAGTAATTCAAGTTCTTGCAACCTAGACACTCTGAAGTCACCGTCAGTTACTAGACCTTGCATTCTGACTCATAGTGATGGGATTTCAACCTCATTAGGCAGTATCGCTTTAGACCCATAAACTAAAGCGAAAGGAGTGGCCCCAGTAGGGTTTCTGATACTTGTTTTGTAGGTCTAGAGAGCTGGATTGATCATGAGATGCCAGTCTCTTCCTGTTTTATTGACTATTCTGTGCAAGATCTTCAATAGATTTTTGTTTGAAGCCTTAGCTTGTCCATTCCCTTGAGGATAGTAGATAGATGACCAATGTTGTGTAATCTTGAATTTAGCACATAAATCATCTAGGTCCTTGTTTTTGAATTGTCCCCCATTATCTGTGATTATGGAATGTGGGATCCCATATCTGCATATGATGTAGTTCAAGATGAATATAGATATTTGTTTCCCCATTTCTTGTGTTAAGGGAATTTCTTGTACCCATTTTGTGAAATAATCAGTAGCTGTGATTATATGGGTATGTCCATTAGAAGAGTGTGGATGTATAGCACCTATAAGATCAAAAGCCCATTGTTGAAAAGGCCATTGCATAGTGAAGGGAATGAGATCTCTCCTTGGAGCATGGATCAAGTTCCCGTGAACTTGACATTTTTGACAATTTTTAGCAAATTTGATAGCCTCTTTTTCCATGTCCGGCCAATAGTACCCAGCCCTAATAAGTTTTCAAGCTAGTGTTAAACCATTCAAGTGTGACCCACATATGCCTTCATGGACTTCTTCCAATGCACGTTGAGACTCTTTTCGTTCTAAACATCTAAGTAGCGTACCATCTAGACCTCGTTTGTACCTGATCTGTGGACACAACACTTTAGTAAAACATTAGAGGTTAGCGAAAATTGAAATCTTGCAATGAATTGAATATGAACTAACGAGGTGATTTACTGCCTTCTAGTAGGTGCGAGTATGATGCTCTCAGATTGAATCGAGATCAATGACCTAGAGGACACCTAAATGAAAGATTTGAATGCAATTGATCTATGATATAGAATGAACACAGTTAAGCTATATTTTTGGATTTTCTATGCAATAAGATGAAAACTGATATGAAATCTATCTAACAATGATATGCAATGAAACTAGGATGAATGTAAAAACAAGATTGATCTCACAATAGCCTTGATTCGCAATAAGCTTTGATTCTTCAATTCCAATTCTCCAGCGTAATTGTGCAAGGTTGTGGATTTGGCAATTGGATAGCATAGGCCTACGAATTTTGTGGATGAATTGTGAAGAGCTAAAGCCTTAATTTATAGAAATACCAAGGCTTTGGAGGTGCATGAAAGAAAGCCATAAATCACTCAAATAACTCAGGTTGATTTTTGAGTTATTTTTAAATAAAAGATAATTAATTCACAAAAACATGCAAAAGCAGAGTTCAACTCAAATTAGAAGTTTAGATCAACTTTTGAACTCTAAAAGGATGTTGAGTTCCAAAAAGCTAACAACTTGCATTGATTTTCTAATTTGGAGTTTAATTGCTCTTTAAATGTGCACATGGATAATTATGAATTAATAAATAAATAAAGTGATTTATTCTCAACTTAACTGATTTTTGAAAATAAATAATTAATTTATGGGTTAATTAATCATTTAATCAAAATTTTATTCAAAAACTATATTATTAATTTTGACATGTGCTATTAATCAATTAAATAAGAATTTAATTAATTAATGATAAGAATTTTGATTTAATTGTTAAATTTAAATAATACAATTTAGGAATAAATATAATTAAATTCAATTAAATAATTAAGTGGCAGAATTAAATCTAATTAATTAAATATGAAAATATTCAATTAATCAAACTTTAGGATAAATATGATTTATCGCCAAATAATCATTAAATTAAAGATAATTATGATAAATAGGAATAATTCTAGGAATATTCCCTGATGCAGAATTTAGGATAATCAATTAGAAGTCGATGATGTTCAGATGTGCCTTAGGTTAGGACTTCAATGTCGATTTCATTCGATTTGTCGATATAGGAAGTTAATGAACTTATAGCCCATTTTTTGGGTATTACACATAGTCCTCAAATAAATTCTACAGTAGGGATGAAAATCTATATTTGTCGTTCTCTGTAGAAACCATCGTAACAGAAACAGTGGCTGATTGAGAATCGCTGTTTTGAGAATCAGCTTTTTCAGAAGCAGAAGTCTTTTTTATGGTTTTTTTGGGGTTTTTGCCCACTTTTTTAAAATGTTAGCGGAATTCTCACCCATATTTCTCAGCTCATGCTCATCATCCTTGGTCTCTTCCAATTCTAGCACCTACAAGTTTCAAAGCAAAACAGTTTTTAGGTGTGCCAATACATTTTACTTTCACATAAGCCAGTTAAAACAAGTAATTTTTTGATTCCATAATCATAAAATTGCAACTCACATCCAACTCCCTAATGAAAGCATCAAGGTCATTCAGCCATAACAATTTAGGCAATTTCCCTTTCAGCTCTTTGACATCCTCATTAAGCTTGTCTTTCTAGGCACATAATTGTTGAACTTTTTCCAGTGTCAAAGTTCCAATTGGCATGGAAAGAAGATACTCATAATCACCACCACAAACACCATCTAGAATCCCAGTGTTGTTGTCTTCAATAGGTTCATCTCCATCTGGCAATGCTCCAACAATTGCTTCCTCGATAGCTTTTGTCTTTTTGGGAAACAATTTAAAGCCCTTGTTCTTTAACTCAAACAACAGTTCTGCATGTTTCCTTTTGTTCACTATAATTTCTCCATTTACGACTCCTAGAATGAACCTAACCATATTATCGAGCTTAAGTAGCTCAAGCTGCAAGTTATCCAAGAGAACTTTCTGCAGTAAACACACAAATATAATATTAAGGGCATGCGCTGAAATGACAAATCACTTTGAAGAAATATCCTAACTGAGAACACAATCTGTAGTGCTGCTAGATTAAAGGACATATTTAACTAACATTACAGTCTACTCAAAGCCAAATAAGCATTTTGACGAAACAGAGATATAGCCAAGAAAATAACTATGCGTTCAAAAGATAACAGGTCAAGATAACATTGTATTGGTATAACAAGTATAGATATCTAAAACACAACCATCTAAAAATAGTTACCTTTCAAGTTTGAACAAATTATTAAGAATCAACTATAAGAATATGAATATAGTTCAGTAAAGTTCACTGTTTCTTTCCATGTAGAAAGAGTAAGCTGGTTTTTCATTGTCCACACAGAATATGTACAAACTTACCCATATTACCAAATTTTTTCTATCTTTTAATCTGAAGCACACTTCAGATCAGACCAAACCTACCTTTCCCTTCACACATAATTCCAATCGGATATGATATAAATACTCCAACACTGCAAGAAAATAGAATAATGCTGAAAATTTCATCCAAAAAGTGTCATCCATAAACATGAAAATCAAATCTGCAGGAAAATTAAATAGAAATTAGTTCCAATAAGGTGCTTTTCTCTACAATCTCATATTTTTGAATGGCACCGTTCGCATCAAAGAGATGCATGTTCCTGGTATTGATAGTAGTGGTTAGCTTGAATTTCTTACATAAGCCCTCTTGAAGAGCATTTGTCATCTTATCTTCTGGCAGTCCTACCTCAAAACGAACCCTGGTATCTGTGCTGTGATTATCAAGTTCATATTATCATATTAAAACCTCACAAAAATATTCCTCTTAAGCATAGAGTACGAATATGTGTTTGAAATTGACATACCATAATGAACGGATCTTTATCTTTACTGTGCATCAAACTTGTCAAAAACCTCTTGTAATCATCTGTCCACTTGCGAACAAGTACATTGCTTCCTATCTTCTCCCAGTGGCAACCTCCTTCCTGTTCACTCCAATTTTCTCATTTTGCACTTATTTCTCTTCAGCTTCTTCACCTAGAACAATTTCCATTTAATCAACAGCATTGTCTGGCAAATCAATATAAAAGTCTAATGGTGAGCATGCTTTTGATAGAGACATATGCTTGAGATTCAAGCCACAATAGTAAATGATACAATGTATAAAAGGGTTTAGATTCTAAAATGATAAAGAAGACTTACAAATCTTGCAGGCTTGTTAACGTGCTCATGTCTGGTGTTCCTGCATTTAGTATGTTGCAGCTGAGATTTCTACATAGAATAGTATATTTAGTTTCAATGTTTCAAGTTTAGATAGAGCACCAAGTTTTGCAACTGTCCAGTAAGCTAGTTAACAGAGCATCAACAAACATTTATTAAAAATGGCAAAAACAATAAGAAGGCACATGCATATAAGGGGCCCACTTATGGAAGAGCCAATTGAACTCCAAGTCAAACAAATCGATTTCCTTGCGCTGATGAGACGGGCTCTCGAACTCAGTGTCCACAGTTAATTATTTAGGCATGGTGTGTTTTCAATTATAAACATCAGTTTTCTCATTTTTGCGGTGAATGTGGGATAAATGATTCCCATTTTATGCAACTCTTTGTTATTTTACTGCTGGCACACAGTGCCTGGTGTGCACAGCAGCCTTTAATTCTTCCTCTTTGGGTTTGCTAGCAATCCCCTTGGCATTCGAACATCACTCCAAGCTTTGGGAAGACTCACGCAAAGCCTTGGATGAGCATTGGCTTACCATTCTGCGCTGGTCTTTCATTTCTTATGCTGGCTTTTCGATGACTTGCGCAAATATCCCCCTTTTAATTGGCATTTCCTTTAAGTTGCAGACAACATCCTTCACCAAACGGTGCACACACCAGCACCGTTTCTCCTGTTCCAAAGACTGCTCAATGCGAAAACATTTAAGCACTGGATGAACCATAGATAGCATATATTTCACATGGCCATCTGTACGCAGGCAGGTTAGTAACTACAATTTCCTCTGCATTGTGTTAATTTCTCCATAGTCACCGCAGCAACATCTCATCTGCGTGTGTGCCCAATATGGAGCTTTTGCAGCCCCCCACAAATGAGGCACACACATTCCCTTGGGAGCTCACGCAATTCCAAAGGAAAGCGTGCAGCTTCCTTGGAGATCTACATGACTCCAGAGGTTCAGTGCGTGAGGCACTTGCAAAGAGCCAACATTCTATAACACGTGCAGCCATAGCCTGCAAAAAACCTTTGTTTTGTTCTTAGTTTTGCTTGGAAAGCATCCAACACGTGCCCCATCTATATTAAACTTATTTTAAAACACTGCCTCTTCAAATGCTGCCTTTTCTTTGGTTTTTAACATTAGTGCCTCTTCTTACTCTTACTTCCTGCGTGAGGAAAGCTCACGCAAACTCCTCCCAAATCAATCGTGCACAAACAGCTCCCGATGAGCAGGGTCCTTGCTTGCAAAATTATATGCATATTAAAAATGAAAAGTCTATTAATTATATATATATATATATATATATTGTGCTAAAAAATGAGTGAAAAGTCTAATTTCTAACCTAATTATCTATTGTAAGTCATTAAACTAAAATCTTTATTTGACTTTATATAATACCAAGATTCTATTTAGGAAAAAAAAATAGAGATAAATGGTTTAAAAAAATGAGTGCAATAATATAACAATGTATATGAAGAATAAATATGGAAACATATTTGTAGAAGGTTCCTTAAGTGTAAATTTATATGATTTTTTAAATAAGTCTTACCATGATTATATGCATATTAAAAATGAAAAGTCTAGTAGATAGAGCTAATATTATTAAAGAATGAAAGCTTTTTATACAAAATCTGTTCTTTTTGCTAATTACTCTTCTTTCTTATTTAAGATAATAATTTGTAATATCCAAAATCCCTATTTTGACTCCATCATTGGATAGAGAATGGAATTCCTTTTATGATCTCTTCCTGCATTTCACTTGTCATTAATTTATTATCTATTTTTTTGTTCACGTCTTAAAATTGTCTCCTCTATTATCTAGTCTTCCCTTTCTCTCTCTCTTTAAATTTTTTTTATCATAGTGTTTAGATCATTGTGTTATTTAGATCAATGTTAATGCTTCAATACGTAAACCTTGTTCTTCTATACATTTCAATATTGGCATCATAGAAGTAGCAACCAATATATACGTACAAGATAACGTACTAAGATCAATAGTATTCATTATTTGTTGAAAGATTTGATGTTTATCCATACCTTTTCATATAAATAAATTAATAATAATAAAAATTATTAAAACTAAATAGTCCTTGATAAAATTCAATATGTATGTTCTTGGGGCTTGTGTTGCTTTGCCACTTGCACAAAATTTTCTATGTAAGACTTGCTTGAACATCTTTCACACACTACATATTCCAAGATTGAAAATCTTAACACCACATGCATTTAATTTCTTACCTTTTCCAGTTTCTATTAACATATGTTAACTGCTAATAAAAAACAACGTCTTTATTTTGTTAGCCCCTGCCTATATAAGGCAGAGACTAATGTTGTTTTTCCTTCACATCATCAAATTTATGGTTGAATCTACTTTCTTATTAGACATTCTTTCGCAAAATATTTTGTAGCTAAAATTTGGGTGTGAAGAAAATAGGTTCTCGTTCCTTGCATTGAGGAGATTCCAAAACGTGAGCGCAAACATTGGACAACTCTTTAAAGCTTTTTGCTTCGACTTTTGCATTGCCAAGTATGATTCTGAGCTATTGCTATGTAATTGCCTTCTGCAACTTCCCTTTGTTAGCTTTATTTTCCATTGTTTTCCCTGGCTACTTTTTCTTGCAAATAAACAATTTTTAAAAAATTAGAAAAAATATTTCATTATTCTATTTTCTTTCCATTTTGTGCAAGAAATTTAAATTCCCTCTATTGGATACTAGATACGAATTAAATGTGGAATTTTTCAGTTTATCATAGTAAATTAAATTCTTCATTTCTAATCTTGATATAATTTATCAACCACCCCTACCCAATATAAACCAAATTGATGCACTTGAAAAAATCATTATTTATGTTATATTTAAATTTCAATATCTTTATCTATATATTGTTTGTCTTTCTCATAGATTAAGTCGGCATATAAAACCTATACATGATTAACGACGTAGGTTCCTATAGTGAATTTGAAATTTGCATCTACATAAGTATTTGGATAATAAACTGTACAAATAAAGTTCAAAATCTACACTTTCAAATTTGGCCTTACAATGTCATTGTTACTTTGCGTTGAAGCCTATTATATGCATGATAGAATCTCTCACCTTGCACATACTTGTTAGTCACAATGAGTAATGAACTCTGGATTATTTACAAAGTTCATTTCTTCAAGCATACATGCTTTTCTCTTTCTCTATAGTCTATATTTCTACATCACAACATAATTAAAACATAGAATAGAATGCTAATTGCAAAATATTGCTCCTCCTCAGGTTCTTGAAAGCTTAGTTGACTATATGAGTCCCCACAAGTCTGCTATTCAAGGTAAGTAATTCAATGTTATAGACCATTTGATTTAACATTTAACGAAATATTTTCCATCTTCTTTGTCCAATATTGAAATTTGCATGTTAGTGCTAATTAAAATTACCTTCTTTAGGCCATTTTCTTTGTTCCGATTTCATATTCATAAATTAACACATCCACAACTTCCAGTAAAAAGTCTCACAAACTGATAACCTAATTTACC
Organism: Chamaecyparis obtusa; assembly: GCA_027943335.1. Lineage (NCBI taxonomy): Eukaryota > Viridiplantae > Streptophyta > Pinopsida > Cupressales > Cupressaceae > Chamaecyparis > Chamaecyparis obtusa. Next base: position 475,544 of record BSBK01005327.1, read on the forward strand.
AAAATGGTTTCAAACACTATTGCACACACACTAAATCAGCCAGAAAATCCAATTATAGTAGAAACATATAAATCGCAAAACCAACCAGAAATGCTATCAATTGATAAAGCTTTAGACAATGCACATTGTTTTTGGATTAACTCATTCAACTACAAAGTTGGTGACTGCCTATTTGATACAATCCATGTCTTAGTTCATTGTAGATATACACCTAATGAGTTGCGCACTGGACTTGTCAATCATTTCTTGCATTGTCTTCAGCATGGTTTCCCTACAACTTTGAGCTCTTTTGAACATGAATTGCACCCAACAATGCTTTACGACTTACATAAGATACATGACAAAAATACATATTTGCGTAGAATGAGGCTTTCAGCAACAGAAACTAGCGTCAATGGCAAAATTGGACTTTGGGGTGACATATTTTGTGTGCAATGGTTGGCACGCTAGTTGAATATCCCCATATGCATTTGGTCTTTGACAAGGAAAAAACCATATTTGCATTTCAATAAAGATGCTCCTCATTCTACAATATCAATTCTTTTTCATGATGCAAATCCAATTGCTAGACATTATGAGCCCATCTTTTCAAGGAAAACCATCTAGTATTGCATTCAAAACATGCAATCACAGTTGCCAATCATTACTTGCAATTTTACAATGCTTGGACTTCAATTGCACATTCATTCCATACTATTGGGATTTGTCGACTTGGAGCAATTGCTTCCTCATGTGGTGAAAGTATGTTTGCTACTATCGCTTTGCTAATTGACAAACAATTCGATGCAACCACTTTACGATTATTTATGGCCCAAACTTTAGCTAACGCATTGAAAGTGGATGACAAATTTGCATTGTCATGTTTTGACATGTCTACACAACCTACTATAACAAACTGAAATTCTATATTGCAATTGCAATCGCTCATTTCTAAGATTGGAATACCATATGTAGAAAGCAAGCTTGAAGGTTCTAAATTTTTCTTACTATGGCTTTCATACATATTTCATACAACCATATGTGTATGGCAAGAAGAACCACAACCCAAAGCCAAGGTATATTGCAATTGCATGGAACCAAAAAAAAATATTGACTTAATCATCTTCAAGAATAGCTCGGGACATTGCCATTATGAACCACTTTGTAAAAAACAACAATTAATAAATAACATGCAAATAAACCAACCTGGTTTGGTAGAAATCAATGCAATTGCAGCTTCATATCGACTGGCACATACACCTCATCAAAATCCCAACCACTCAGTTGTCATTTCAACTATTGAATCAAGTAACAACAGTCAATCAAATACAATGATTTCACAATCCACCACAACAAATAATATAATTACTACACCTGCTACAAGTTCATTAGTGCAAAGAATGATGACTTTCCCGATCAAAGAATTGAAAGCCCCTCAATCATTGCGATGTCTAAAAAAAGCAATCCGTGACAAAACTAACCAAGGAAAAGGCATAGACAATAAAAAAATGGTTGAAGCAAATAACATTGTAAATCAGGCTACCATGAATGCTCAAAGAATTGCAACTTTATCTAGCACAAATTTCAAACCCCCTCGCTCATTGAGATGCATTAAAACTGCTATCCGCAATAGACAAAAGCAACAAAATGATATAGCCAATGAACAAATTCTCCAAACAATGAACATTGCAAATCAGCAAACCACATGTTTACAAACTAAGGTATTTACAACTAGTCGAAAACAACAAGCTCCATCAATCTCAAATGCTACATCTACAAAAGACATGCATTCTATATCTTCTAAGACAAGACCTGACAATCAACAAGCACAACATAGAAAATAATCATCAAAAAAGAATGTAATCCAAAAATCTGTCGACATATACTTGAAAAGTATTAATGACACACCCTCTCAATCCTGTAGTATTTGTGAAATGCTTCATTTTCACAAAAATATCAGCAAAATTAATAATGCATTTGTTGAGGCTTTCTCTTTACTTTCCATTGCATCTGACTAAAAAAAAATTGAAATTGGACAACCCGTTTACAAACAATGTATAAAAGCTACTCAATCTGTAAAAATACCTTGTTTTGTTACACCATGGAAAATAAGATGCAATGCACGAATAGATGTTGTCCATACATTGAGTTCTCTAGAAGAAAGACTTGTCTCTTTGCATATTGCTTTTGCACAGATAAGACAATTGGGATATAAAAGATCACAATATGGCTTAAACAGAACAATCATCAATGTCCCTGTAGACTTTGATAAGGTGCAACAAGCATTACCTAGACAAATAGATGAAACTAAAACAATGGAAATAAAACTAAAATGAAAACTACAATACGAAAATGCATATGCACAAGGTAATGTTAGGCATGCTTGTGTAATGAATGCTTTGTTAATTTTATCAAAAATGCCATTATATACACAAGAGAATATCTCCATAAACAAAGATTGGGAATCTTTACTTAAAACTAATAAAGAGCAAGAGCATAGTGATATTGAAATAGAAACATAAATCCACAATGACAATACCGAACTTGATGAAGACCCAATAGCTGAATCACTTATACATTGGTTCAATGAACCACATTCAATTAGAGATCTTGATACAACAATAATTGAAATTGCACCATCAGAAGGTTTTAAGCCACTTGGCATTTTCGAAGATGCCTACTCAGAAGAAATGAACTTTCTAACTTTATTTTATGGTTTCGCTCGACCCATTGAAATTAGCAAAAACCTTTCGTTCCAAAAGATAGAAAAATGGGAGCTCATGCATAAAGACAATGACTTTGCAACACACATAACAAATATTTTTCTTCAAAGCCATCAAAATCATTATCCAACAAATATTTTCACTAGCATGGGTTTGTATAAGAAAAATTGAATTAAAAGGCAGAAAGTTACTTGCAAAAGACGTACGTAACTCTGCAAATTTGGAAAAGATATTAAAATCTCCATTAGGTTTTCGATCATTAAATAACATCTGTACATCTCCAGACTATCTAGAAAACACAAGAAAAAACATATTTGCAATGATAAGACAATTAGGGCCTCCGACTTTCTTTGTGACACTAACAAGTGCCGAGCACTTTTGGGAGCCAATGTACCAAGCATTGTATCTTATATCTACAGGCCAACAATCCAAGTGCAATGAAACTATTTAGGACAAGGATTTAGACTTTGAAATTAGGAAAAACCCAGTTGTTTGCAGTCGATACTTCAATCATAGGGTCAATGCATTTTGTAAAATGATGCTTAACAATAATCAGCTATTTGGCAAAGTATTGGACTACTTCTTTGTCACAGAATTCCAAAACTGAGGAAATGAACATGTACATTTCATGTTGTGGATTAAAGATGCACCTATATATGGAAATTGTCAAAATACTGAAATAGAAATCTTTGTCAACAAGTACATTTCATGTGATTCTTCATTGCTTGATGTAAACCTTGTTAAGATGCAAACACATCACCATACAAGAACTTGTAAAAAATACAAAAACTACAATTGTCGATTTAGTTTTCCTTTGCCTCCCATGAGAAGAACAACAATACTAGAGCCCTTGACAACTGAAAATACTCTTATAAAAGAAAAAGCGAGAAATTTGTTCAAGCAATTACAAAATAAACACTATACAAAAGAAATTACATTTGATAATTTCTTAAATGAATTCCAAATGGACAAAGCTAATTACATTGCAATGCTACAATCAACATTGTCAAAGAGAACTGCTATGTTGAAAAGACATCCATCTAATATTTGGATAAATGCATTTTCAAAGTAAGTCCCATCTTTATGGTATGCAAATATAGATACACAATTCATATTAGATGCATATGCTGCAGCATCTTATTGTTGTTCATATATGACAAAACAAGATAGAACATTGTCTCTTGCATTTCGCCAACTGCGACAACAATGCACATATAGTTATGAAGAAAAGATAGAATTCATACGCAAACTAGGCAACACATTACTTAACTACCAACAAATGTCAAGTCGGCAAGCTGTACACATTGTTTTGTCATTGCCACTACGTAAATGTTCAAGAAATACTATTTTCGTCAACACAACACCATTAGAGAGTAGAATTTTCATGTTAAAAAGCCCAAAACTATTAGCAAAAGAACAGGATAATTCTGAAAACATAATGTATGCATCTGTAATAGATAAATACATACAACGACAAAAAACATTCGACCAGCTGTCTCTTGCTGAATATACATCTTTCTAGTCCAACAATGGAACTAAGTTACAAAAGCGAAAAAAGCCACAGATCGTACGCTATGTAAGATATAATCCACACATCGATTATGAGAATTATTGTAGAGAAAAACTTATTTTATATGTCCCTTTTAGAACTAGTGAACAAACACTATTAATCGGACATAAAACATGGGCTGCAACATTCAACGAAAAAAAGATACAAATCACAAATATTGAAAAACTATTTAATGCAAAAATTGATTATAGATGGGGTGACATTGAAGAAGCTGCCACACAAGTTAACATTGACAATTGTCCAGTAATACAATTCGAAGATGAAATTGAACAAGATAATTAGCAAAATGAAATAGAAAAATATGACATTATAGCTGACTTGACACATTCAAGAAATAAAAAAACCACAAATGATTCTTGCAACTCACTATACTCAGAAATACCGCATCCATTTATGCTAACTAACCATGATTACTTCAATCGACGAAGACAATTGAATATAGAACAACAATCCATAGTCAAAGATGTACTAATGACAAAGAGATTTGCACCTCAACAACCACTGCACTTGTTCCTGATGGGTGGAGCTGGAATACGAAAGACCTTTACAGCAAAAATACTATTTGAAGCAATGATACGATACTATGATAAGCATCTAGATAGTGACCCACTCAAGGTGAAAGGCATTATTCACTAATACATTTGGGGGCATTTTGCGACGGCTATGTGTCACAATTGCGACAGCTATGTGTCGCAATAGCAACACCCATAGACGTCGCTATTTTTTAGTCGCAAATTGTGATGTCTATGGGTAGCCGTCGCAATTGCAACACATATCCCGTCGCAATGTGACTAAGATTTGTTAGCGGCATGGGCGTCACCCCCCCGTCGCATGGCTTCGGAGGGCCGTCGCAATCGCGACGGGCCTCCCAAGCAATTGCGACGGGCGCCTGCATCGCATTACGACGGGTTGCCATCGCAATTGCGACGCCCGTGGGTGGATTAAAAAAAATAAAATTATTTAATACATTGCTAATGAACCACATTAATGCTTTTTTCTTTCAACAAATGAGGACAGCCACTGTAAAGACAACATGATAATGTACACTCACTGTAAGGATAGTCACAAATGAGGACATCTCACAGTGACTGTCCCTTGTGTAATTGCCACTTGAATGTATTGCTATTCAGCCACATTAATGCTTTTATTCTTCAACAAATAAGGATAGTCACTCTAAAGACAACATGATAATGTACACTCACAGTGAGTGTACATTATCATGTTGTCTTTACAGTGACTATCCTCATTTGTTGAAGAAGAAAAGCATTAATGTGGCTAAATAGCAATACATTCAAGTGGCAATTACACTAGGGACAGTCACTGTGAGATGTCCTCATTTTTGATTGTCCTTACAGTGAGTGTACATTATCATGTTGTCTTTACAGTGAGTGTACATTATCATGTTATCTTTATAGTGTCAATATATGCATTATTACTTAAACTGAAGAGTACTCTAAATAATATGTCATTGTGGAGTTCTGATTGCTTCCAATTTGATATACGCTTGTTCTACTTATGTATCCAGCATCATGTAAGAAAAGTTGATGCTTTTAAAATAGATTCATTTAGCCATGAAATGCCTGTGCATGTTACATACAAGATTCCAAGGCCCAAAACTGATTACTCATTATAATTCATGTACAGAATGATAATCAACCACAACGAGGCATGCGTAGGAGCTGCTTAGATTTTGAGGCATCAGAAGCTCGTAGAAGAAACTTGACCAATGGCTCATGGAATGCAACAAACTTATTGCCTAAAACAGGAGCATTGGTAACCACAGATGATGGTTTTGAAAAGAACACTTCACCATCAATGTCACGTGAGGGAACTGCAATTTCTGATGGCAAGCAACTTGTAGTATATAAGAGAGATGCATGTACAGATGCTGGGAATACATTGCTAATGAACCACATTAATGCTTTTTTCCTTCAACAAATGAGGACAGTCACTATAAAGACAACATGATAATGTACACTCACTGTAAGGATAGTCACAAATGAGGACATCTCACAGTGACTGTCCCTTGTGTAATTGCCACTTGAATGTATTGCTATTCAGCCACATTAATACTTTTCTTCTTCAACAAATGAGGATAGTCACTCTAAAGACAACATGATAATGTACACGGGCTGTAAGTGTACATTATCATGTTGTCTTTACAGTGACTGTCCTCCTTCAAGTGGCAATTACACAAGGGACAGTCACTGTAAAGGCAACATGATAATGTAGAGAAACGTTGTCATTTGTATTTTCAACAGTGCCGAGAGAGATTCCCTCCGCGAAATCACAGCTACAATTTCTGAGTACGTTGGGTTTATTTTTCTTTTGTCATTATTATGTAATCTAGTATTCAGCTGTTACAGAGCTAAACTACCCAGAAATGAGGACATATCTGTGTTGAATTTATTGTTAGCGGCTTTGGTTATTTAGAAGTTTAATTTTATTTGTTCATCTTTCAAGCACAAACGTTTTGTGGATCGTAACATCTTCATTGTTTCGGGTATGCAATGAAACAGCCGTAACTTGCAACTACCTTCATGGTACTTGTGTACATTATCATGTTGTCTTTACAGTGACTGTCCTCATTCAAGTGGCAATTACACAAGGGACAGTCACTGTGAGATGTCCTCATTTGTGACAAGGACAGTCACACATGAGGACATCTCACAGTGACTGTCCCTTGTGTAATTTCCACTTGAATGTATTGCTATTCAACCACATTTATGGGCCCGTTTGGACCACAGCACACAGTAGCATCTACAGAGAAGAATATCCCAGGTGTAACAAGTTGTAAGAATATACCAACAGTTCTAAGAAGTTCCCTAGCACATAGTAGCATCTACAGAGAAGAATATACAACATGAGGGCAGCCACTGTAAAGACAACATGATAATGTACACTCATTGTATGTGTACATTATCATGTTGTCTTTACAGTGACTGTCCTCATTCAAGTGGAAATTACACAAGGGACAGTCACTGTGAGATGTCCTCATTTGTGACAAGGACAGTCACACATGAGGACATCTCACAGTGACTGTCCCTTGTGTAATTGCCACTTGAATGTATTGCTATTCAACCACATTTATGGGCCCGTTTGGAACGCGGCACATAGTAGCATCTACAGAGAAGAATATCCCAGGTGTAACAAGTTGTAAGAATATACCAACAGTTCTAAGAAGTTTCGTAGCACATAGTAGCATCTACAAAGAAGAATATGGGTCAACGAGGTTGACTTCAAAGCCATGCAATCTAATGGTAATAGTAATATCATAATTTGACATACTATCAGAAATACTTCCTAAATAGACTATTCAATCTTATAAGAGATGGATTCATGAGAACTATTATTTATGAAATATGAGTCAATGACTTTAATTAAAAAAATTACACAATCTAATTCTTGTAAAAATATCAAAATTTGACACATTGAAAATACCTTCCAAAAGTATCGTTAATTGATTAATATGAATCACTACTCATGAAATATAATTTTATAAACCTAATCTAAAAACTACACAATAAAAATCTTAATAGCAATATTGTAAGAAACTATTCCCAAAAGCAAGCCTAACAAAATTTGATGAAAATAATTTTTGTTTCACTCAACTTTGACATTCACAACTTCCTCTTTTATTATAATAAGAAAAAAAATGTCTTTTTAGATATACCTCATGAACCATACTCGAATAATCTATCATTTTTCTTCTCAAAAACATATTTGCAGAGCCTGCTTCTTTTACTTGTTTGTACTTTTATCTCTCTGATGGAAAGGGTTCCTTCAGGACACATTTTTCCAAGTTCACTGCTTGAGATATTTGAGGAGGGTTCCCCTGCTTGAGTATCCATCGAACCCATATTCGAGTAGTTCTACAATTGCACAGTCTAAATTAATAATACTGACAATTGAATGACGAATGATGATACATAGAATTGATATAAACTAATCCTAAAAACACTAAAACATTATTAATATATTTATATTTCATAAATAAAATTGATATAAAAGATCTGGAAAGATACATTAAAAAATAGAAAAACAGTAATTTATAATAGAAGGAAACTTAAATTGCTATTTAAAAAAAAAACAAGAGTCTTAAATCTTATCATTTTGTTTCATTATCATCCATAAGTACACACCTCTAGCATAATAATTATATTTTACCACCCATAAAATGAAAAAAAGATTTTCACAAGAGAAATTGAAGCTAGATTATAAAAATGAACCATCTTATTGGAAACTGGAACTGTTATCATACCCAAAAGGACTACCAAATTTCACCTTATCATACCCAGATTGTTGCTTTGCCTGGCGGAGGGAAATTTGATCAGTAAAATTGACACAGAGTATGTTGTCTCCATTGTCATGCTGGATAACAAAACACCAACTTTAATGGGCATGTATTGTCCCTTGTGTAATTGCCACTTGAATGCATTGCTATTTGAGGCAGGGGCATCCCTAATGCAAGCCAAAGACACCATGATTGAAGGAAGTTGCCATGAAGCCAAGGAGTCAAATCCTATCAATTGGAACATAAGATTTTCACCTTGGAGCTTTGAAGGATTGACTGGTGAAAGGTCCTTTTGATTGACAAATCAGAGTCTTTTTGAATGACAAATCAGAGTCTTTTTGAATGACAATAAATTAGAATAGGAGTTTTAGATGTTTTCTTGGTTTGTAATAAATATTAAGGATTGATTTTATCTCCTTATAAACATCCACTTGTTGGACACAAGACCCCTTGGTGACTTATAAACCTTGGGCATCTTTTGAGTCCTTGGATGAAATGAGCATAGTAAGTGTTTATTAGGTGTCTTTTAGATGTTGTTAAGAAGTTTGAAGGTCCAAAATAACTTTAATAAGGTTCCTAAAGTTTCACAACACATTTTTAACCTTCTCGGCAAAGTTGTTTGCAAAGTTGTAATGCAACTTTAAAAGTTGCTTAGCAAAGTTGACATTTGTTGGATAAACTGTTCTAACCACCTAGATGGTTGAACCAACATTTGGAGGGCCTATTTTAGGCTTCAAATGGTCGAAGACAGATAGAGAACCAGTATTGTAATCATTTTGCTTTCATAAAAAATAAAAATAACCCTGTTTTAGTGCATTTCTGGTGAAAAATGAACTCTGTACGGCTGTACGGATGGTGGTTGGATGATAAAATTTGCCTGGAAGTTGTAATAGTGACATCTGATGCTTTGGAAGTTGGTTTGATTGATTCTCTTTGTTTTATATCTAAGTTATTTCAAATTTTCTGTGCATTGTTTACAAACCCTCATTTTCAGGGTTTGACTGATGTAAAGACCTTAACTCACGTTTCAACCATTGGAATTCCTTCTTCCTTGGTGGAATGAGAGTTAAGGATGTATATTTGTATATTCTAAAAGCCCTGACTACTCTGCATCACTATTGAACCACATTAATGCTTTTTTCCTTCAACAAATGAGGACAGTCACTGTAAAGACAACATGATAATGTACACTCACTGTAAGGATAGTCACAAATGAGGAAATCTCAGAGTGATTATCCCTTGTGTAATTTCCGCTTGAATACATTGCTATTGAACCACATTAATGCTTTTTTCCTTCAAGTGGCAATTACACAAGGGACAGTCACTGTGAGATGTCCTCATTTGTGACAAGGACAGTCACACATGAGGACATCTCACAGTGACTATCCCTTGTGTAATTGCCACTTGAATGTATTGCTATTCAACCACATTTATGGGCCTGTTTGGACCACGGCACACAATAGCATCTACAGAGAAGAATATCCCAGGTGTAACAAGTTGTAAGAATATACCAACAGTTCTAAGAAGTTCCCTAGCACATAGTAGCATCTACAGAGAAGAATATACAACATGAGGGCAGCCACTGTAAAGACAACATGATAATGTACACTCATTGTATGTGTACATTATCATGTTGTCTTTACAGTGACTGTCCTCATTCAAGTGGCAATTATAGAAGGGACAGTCATTGTGAGATGTCCTCATTTGTGACAAGGATAGTCACACATGAGGACATCTCACAGTGATCGATTGTCCCTTGTGTAATTTCCACTTGAATGTATTGCTATTGAACCACATTAATGCTTTTCTTCTTCAACAAATGAGGAAAGTCACTCTAAAGACAACATGATAATGTACACTCATTGTAAGGACAGTCACAAATGAGGACATCTCACAGTGACTATCCCTTGTGTGATTGCCACTTGAATGTATTGCTATTCAGCCACATTAATGCTTTTCTTCTTCAACAAATGAGGATAGTCACTCTAAAGACAACATGATAATGTACACTCATTGTAAGTGTACATTATCATGTTGTCTTTACAGTGACTTTCCTCCTTCAAGTGGCAATTACACAAGGGATTTGTGTTTTCATTTGTGTTTTCAACAGTGTCGTAACCCTCCGCGAAATCACATCGGGATATAAGGGCAAAACAAACAAGAACATTGTCATTTGTATTTTCAACAGTGCCGAGAGAGATAAACAAACTTAAAACTCAGACTTAAGAAAGATGAAGGCAATGCTTCAAAAGGCCGATGCCCTAAATACGGGAAAACACAATACCACCATTAAACGATGCCCTAGTCACCGTATCAATGCTGCCAGCTCCGTACCAGTATGCTGACTGCTCACTTTCATCCTGTGATAAAGGTAACTTCATTAATCATACTTGAAATGGCAGCATACGAACTAAAGCTGATGAACATTTATAAACTAAAAGTTTAAAACTACAGATTACAAATGTAGTAGTTTCATACGAAAAGAACTTGATGTCTAAAATTTACCATTAGAAGTATCCAAAGGAATACCACAGTACTGTTGAACTTGGAGAATCGGAGATGATCTACACAGCAAGGTTCAACAGCTGTAAGGACTGTTACACCATCTTTAGCATTTGAATACATTTTCTCCTTGGCTTCTGGTGGATCCTCAAAGACCCCCAATGACGTTTTCCCTACAATTATCAATTGTTTGTCAGTATGAGATATTAATAAATAAACATTAATCACAATATTAGGCAAACAATGTTCTTGATGTCTGAATCTAAATCACAGAAAGCTCTAATAAAGCAGTTCTCAGTTTCACATTAAACTAAGTTTCAATTTCAAATGGTTATAATAATTTTTGCAAGTTATAAGTAGCTGGTTACAGTATATGACATAAAAAGAAAAAAAATCATTTCTATTCTTTTCTTCTTTTTCTCTTTCAACGAAGCTTTTGCACCACACAAATGCATACCAAGAATTTCTCAGGAGGTTTCAAGACCATTGCATACCAAACTTCTTCTCTGTAGATGCTACTGTGTGTCGTGGTCCAAACGGGTCCAAATAGACCTAGTGACTCTAGTAGGTCTCCAAAACCTGTTCTGTAGCAATAACTCTTCAATTTGACAAAGGACCTTATGAACTTATATGTTTTTTGAGTACCCTTTTTGATGTTCTAACAATCCTCCAACTCCCAGACCCTGACTCCACTCCAGCATATCAATGTCCTTATTGAGTCCGCAGACCTAATGCATGCCTTTGGGTGTGGGTTCCAAAACAAGGCATTGAAAATGGATGCATGAAACCAAGATCAGAGTTTGAAGATGTCCACCATGCTCTAAAGATCTAGATTCAACAAGGTTTGAGGTCCTTTACTTGCCGCTACCCTCTGATATTGCATAATCCATCAACTCCTAGTCAAGAACATTGAGATTCTTGACCTAGGGCTTGCTCTTGAAATTCTCTGGCTTAGTATCCTGTTCCAAAGCTTTTAAAATATGAAAATAAACCCCCTTAACTTTCATTTTACAAAGAACAAAGGATATCCTATGGTTTATTTGCAAGTTAAGGCCATTTGAATGCAATAACCCAAAAAATGAGGGTTTGACAGAACAACAGATAAGAAAAAGGAATAACTTTGATATAAGGTGTCTTGAATCTACCAAATAAACTCTCAAAGCATAAGATATAAATACTCTAACTTCCACACTAGTCTGCCCTCCCTTTCACATCCGTACACTGTACAGTGCTTGAAGGAAATGCACAGAAAAGGCTCTGAAATAGTGGCTCTATCTGACAGAGAGTCCATGCTAGGCTTCATGACTAACCTAGAGCACATTCCTTGTTATGGAGGAAGTTTGAATGGTGAAGAACTTATGGAATGGATAGAGGACCTAGATAACCATTTTGACTACAAGTATCTTATTAATAACCATTTTGACTACAAGTATCTTATGGATAGAGGATCTTGATAACCATTTTGACTCATTTAGTATCTTATTGAGCTTCACTTTGTTTTGAGAATATAGTTTAATATTCTCTACTAAACAGGGCCAACCACGTGAAGGTGGAAGCTCATTTGGCCCCACCCCCTCCCCCTAACATCACTCTACATTCCCCGTTAACATCTAACATTCATTCATTCTTTCAATTATTAATAAAATGTAACATTCAATCAATATCACATGATAACATTCATTAACACATTAGATTCGTTAACACGCAACATTCATTAATATGAAAATAAACACATAATTCATGAACATTCATTAGCACATAATTAAATTCATTGAGACATAAAATTTAGTCATTATCAATTAAGGTATTTAGATGACAATCATTTCTTTTTTCTCTTTCTAATTTTTTTTTCTATGTAAGCTCTAAGAGGAGCATCAGTGTTATCATCAATACCCCCCTCATCAGTTGTTTTGTTCTCTATTCTTGATGATCTCAAATTCCTATGCTGCTGCAAAGGGGGGTCCTCTACAATAACAAATAAAAGAGTTAAATTTAAAATATTTAATTATAATTGTTATAAGTATTTAATTATTTTAAAGAACATAACTGTGGCACTCTTTAATTACCTGATCTGGCCACATCATTTTGTCTAGACTCAACCTCAACATGCTCATGAGCACCGACCCCTCGATCCTCTACAGTTGCTATACAAAATGTTACATTAATCCAAACACCAATTGTAATTACATATAAAAATTTTAATAGCAAATGTATACCTCCACCACTAGGATGCACATCATGCGAACCTTCATTATGCATAGATTGTGTAGAAGGATTGTCAGGCTGCATTCCAATATCCTACACATTGTTATCATTGCTTTCTTAAAACAGATATACTCACTTTATATTAGAACTTAACATCAAATAGACTAATTGGTAAAGTATTCAATTTGAAATAAATTTCATTTAGCTTATTTACTTGTGGCTCAGATGCATCATTATTTGAACCTTGCACATTGATTTCAGCTCGTAGCCATTCAGCCACGGCTCTATAGCCTTGTTGGAAGCCAATTCTCTTGTCCTCTTCTGTGAGGCATCTATTGAACTCTGACCCCTACATTTTTTCTTGGTATGGTGAATTTTACTTGCATTGTTTGATCAAAAAAAATTTCCTTGCAATATATAAAAAAATTGATACAAGTTTTCATTTACTAATACTTACAACTCGTGCTTGAAGTTTGGAAAAACCACCAGAGCCAAGCTTGTGTGTCCCGTGCTTTTCTAATCTTGCCTTTGTTGCCTTTGATGTGTCAGGCAATCTATGAAAAGTTTGAAATATGTTAGAGACTAGTACAGGAAAAATTTAGAGGTTAATTAGTACATAATTACATTCTCAAAAGTATCACATACCTTGCTCTACTCTCTACTGGCGTAATTCCTTTTTTCATGTCAGCTTTATACTTTCCATCCAAAATCAAACCCTGCCACACAGCCTCAAGAACACAGGGCAGACGCTCGTGCCTTGGGTTAACCTCTAAATATTTCCTGTACTGGTCCCTAATATACTTCAAACATAAACCAGCTCTTTCAAGGAGCTTGTTTCTCTCGAATGCACGAGGTCCAAAAAGCTGGGTCATACTATGTACAAGATCATCCTTCAACTTTTTATCTTGGTTATTCCACCTTTTAAGTAAAAAAAAACATGTTAGACTCATAAATGAAGAGAAGCTACCTTTAATATAGTTCAAGAAATTGATGAAAAGGAAAACTATTCTAGCAATGATATGAAATCAAAATAGTGGTTTGGGGTTTTAGTTAGGATATGATGTTCCACCATGTACGTATGGTGGGCCCGAATATCCACAAACACTCGTCACCAAGTTTTCACCAAAAAATATCATTCCCTACAAAATAATCATGGGATCATTAGTCGATGAAGAGTGATCAAAAACTAAATTACTATTATATCACTATAGAATAATAATAACTTTAAAGTACCTGGAAGTTTGGATACTTTTAAGGGAATGCCTTCATCATCACTGATGATCAATACGCAATCCTTCACCGTTCCCGTACTAGGAACACGGGAACATCCAGGAAATGATGTTGCATTGGGACTTGTTGCATCTCCTATTGCAAAAAATGAAAACCATTATCAAATGCCTCCAAGAAATAATACTTCAAGGGAAATAAATTGGTGCAGAGCACCCATGGCACAAACACAATCAAGTGATCTACATCGTAAACACATAACACTTAAACACATAACAAAAGAGAGAAAAAGAGGGATTTGTGTACCAGTAGATGGTGCAACAGTTGGTGCATTTAGGCTGTGTGTTGTTGACATGGCAGTCGGCAAGACATTTGTGGCTGTCCTGGATGGAGGCTGCGTTGTCATATCATCATGGAAAGGAGCTGAAGAATAAAATTCTTAGAGCATGCATAAATATAGAACGCGTGGACTAGCATGGACAAGATTGTTAGAGCATTAAAAAAAAAGATTGTTCGAGCATGTATTGTTAATGATTATGATCATTCCTATATATATTAAGTGGAAAACACAAGTGGGGAATGGAACATGTGATCTACCTGAACCACTTGCAATACCGGCCTCATCATGGGAATGGGGTTCAAAATTACACAAATAACTCTGTAAAGACAATGCATCCATATTTTAATTAATGTCATAAAAGAGCATAACATAAAAACCATTATTGAACTCTTGTAATAATTAAAAATTTCATTAATACTTACTTTAAAGTTTTCAGAAGTGCGCAACAACTCAGCTGCCCTATCTTTTATTTCCTGAGTCTCAGGATGTATGGATACCAAACGTAGAAGTTCTTTCCCAATTTTCTTTAGCAGCTTTTTAATGGAACCGATCGGGTCATCGGTCTCTGCTAAATCAATAAAAAAAGGGTCCACAAGGGGGGACTCCTGAGGGACTGCAGGTTGCTTTCCCTCTCTCCGACCACCGGCCCTTTGTGACAACAATAGTATTAGTATTATCAAAATTACTCCAAAACAATGAAGAAAATAACATTAAAAAAAATAACATTTTGCTTCTATCTAGTTTGCACAATTACAATGAGTTTTACTTGCTCATGTGTAGATGAGCTAGGAATATCGTCACCATCACCTTCGGGCGGTTGCTCCATATTGTGCCCCTGTGTCAAAGATCAAGTATAAAAATGTTAGCCAAAAATTTAATAACTAAATGGTATGTTGGAGTCATTGATTAGAAGTTGGTTTAATAGTATGTACCACCCCCATGATAGTAGCCTTGTTTGTATCTATGCGGTTCAAATTGTAATCAATAAGCAGCTCTTCCCCTGCACGTATTGATTTTATCGCACAGATGAATACACGATTTCCCTCGTGCGCCTCAAATATGCAATTGGGTTGCTTTATAGTTGACCCAGGTCGTGTACTATTTATAAAACCCGCAATATTCCCTGTTGCTTTTGGCCTTCCATCAATGTATACAGCCACACTTTTACTTTGATTATTGTCTTGCTGTTGTATATAATTTGCCAAGAGTGCATACCTACGCATACTTTTTTTATATTGAACAATATGCATCCAACTTTTGTAATCGTAACATGGTCCAACATACTCCATCAATTCAGAAACTTTGTTGTAAGACACCTTTATGCCATCCATAGAAAATAGGCCCAAACCATGTAATGATGATGGTGTTATGCAATATATCCTCTCATTAACACAAAAATCAGTGTTTATTGGAGGAAGTTCCTTGGGTACCCAATGTTTCTGTAGATGTTGGTACCTCAAGGGCACCTCGATGTCGCCTTTCGTCTCATCATCATAAGAACATGACCCCCCTTGAGCAAGGAAAAATTTCATGTGTTTATTGAATTTCCTTCTAGTCCTTTGACCTCTAGTTAATCTCCCTATTCTAGATAAACTGCATGTCTCACTTTCCTCTTCTATTCCTATATTTCCCTCACTCGAGGAAGACACTTCTGACAAATACCTATTTGCTGGTACCTGCAAATAGGAGAGATCTTAGAAGACATCAATCTTACTATTGATAAGTGTATTAAATAGACTTTCTATAAGGTGTATTGACTTATACCTGTCGATCCATGAGACTGTGCGGGATGCTCTTGAAAGGGGTTCAATTTCCTGCAAATGTAATTCAATTATCGTGAGCATAATCACATCATAATCATAATCACATCCATCATAAGCATCACATAAAAATTAAAAACATTAAAACGTACACATTATAACACTTAAATCAGGCTCACATTAATATGTGTTTTAAATAGTTTTATTTAATTAATTTAGATTAATAGTTAATTTAGATTAGCAGTATTCTATTTGTAGTTGAAACTTGTAGCTTTTAAATAGATAATGAATAAACTATGTAACCATTTAAGACAAATATATTTCTATCAAGAAATGAATATTAAATACATTAAGGATTGATGGCATACCTTTAAATTTCATCATCATCATCCTCATCATCATCATCATCATCATCATCATCATCATCATCATCATCATCATCATCATCATCATCCTCGTCATCCTCGTCATCATCATCGTCGTCGCCGTCGTCATTGTCGTCGTTGTCGTCATCATCAACATCATCATCATCAACATCAACATCATCTTCATCATCATCATCAGTAGCAGCATCATCGTCATCATCTTCTTCTTCTTCTTCATGAAAATTTGTCTCAGGAACATCATCCAATAATTGTCGATCGTGATCATCATCTACATCATCTTCTACTTCTTCGGTATCTTCTTCTTCCATCGCATTATACTTTATCGGCCTTCCTCTCGGTTCATGTCTAACAACAAATGACCAACCCGGTTTATGTGAAACCTCTGAGTAAAATACCTGCTCACATTGGCTTGGAAGAACATAGGGCTCATCCCCAACTGGCTCAAACGACCTTGTATTAACCATTGTAAATCCATTATCATGTTCAATAACAGTTCTATTAGGATCATTTGGATTAAGTCGTAGCCTGTACCATTTGACAACGAAGAGTACTAATTTGAAGGAGCTAAAGTCGCACTCAAGTATATCATCCAAAATGCCATAGTATTGATTTTTAGACTCTTGAGGATCTAAGTCATTTCTAGATGAAATATTAGTCACTTGAAAGACTGCAGTTATTCCAGAATCACAAGTTTTCTTCGTGTCATCCAACACTTTGACGCAAAATTTTTGACCATTACAGAACATACCCTTGTGGTGTTTAACCTGCAATAATATGTGAAACATGTCAAAATTATTATATCGTGAGTTGATAAACATACGGGTGATTAATAATTTTGTACGTACCTAGAAATCTCTTAAACCATATGCTAAATCTATTTCCCTTTGCGTAACATTAGAATCTCCATTACGATGAGCTTCTTTAACCAATGAAGATACACCTTCCCATGTTAATGTGTGACCAGAATGTTGACATCGTTCAATCCATACCGTCATCCAATCAAGATTGTTTGCAATATACAAATGTAGTGCATCCCACTCTCGAGCAACTGTACAAAAAAAAAATAGACGACTTACAACCGATTTATTTTGAAGATTAAGAAATAATTTATTACAATAACATCTTATAATTTATTACCTGTCACTTTCCTCAATCTACCTTTCCCCATCAAGTACTCCCCTTTAAATTTTTTAAAAGGGTCGAGATCCCAAATGCGATCTACATGGATATTTGAAGCAAACTTAGGAAGATATTCAGTAATGTACACCATAGTCTGGTATACCATGTATCCCTCTACCATAGAACCCTCAGGATGTGCTCTTTGTCGAACCAAAGCCTTCAAAGATTTCAAGTGCCTCTCAACCATCCACATTGACCTAGTGTGTGCAGGTCCACACAATTCAATCTCCTCAACTTGGTGTATGAGGTAGTGTTCTTGTGCATTGAAAAAAGTTGGAGGTAGACACTTTTGCATTTCACACAATAAATGAGGAATTCTTCTCTTCCAATAGTTTATATCTTCTTTATGGATTTCTTTAGATGACAACCACCTACATTAAGAGATTCAAGTCACAAAAAATATATAAATACGAGACTTTACAAAATAATATACAATAGATTACATAGCAAGAAAAACAAATCGCGAATATAATAAATATATACAACAAATTGAACAGATATTACTGCTTACCTCATGTATTTTCCAAGATCATATATCACTTGTTTGATGTTATTGTTGAAGTGCTCTGGGAGAGATAGAGGTAGCATGTACTGCAGTAATTATAAACCAATCATTTCATTATTTTCTAACATAACATAATGAATAGTACACGTAGTTTATGAATATATTGTAAATATAGAAGAACATAAATTACCTTGATGAAAGTATGCCAATCATGCATTTTGAGCCCTGGCCCAAATTCACTTTTCTTTGATATGAGATTGCTTATGTTCCCAGCAAATCCTGTGGGAAATCAAATTTTTCGTATGACTTCTTTTATGGCATCACTTTGCTGCTCCGTTAATAACCAAGGAAGGGCACTTATATTAATCTGATCTCTATTTCTATTTGAGTGAATGAAATTCTTCAGTGCATGATTGGATTCATGAATGTCATTACAAATTTTGACAATTTTTTCTTTGTCACGCCTTCCATCCAGTATTTTCCACAATGTCTCTGTTATATTCTTTCCAACATGCATAAGATCAAACAAATGCACAATTTGTAGGTCCTCGTAGTAGGGCAACCTACTAAATTGTCTGGGATAGCTTTTTAGTCCCTTTGGAAGGTTGTCAGTAGTGCCTTGACGACCTTCACGATCATTAATTACATAATTAGTAAACAAAAATCACAATAGAAATATATAAATTACAAACATAAACCATTAAGTGGAACGACATTACCTCGACGATTAATTCTATTATATTCCAACTTCCATAGGCGAGGTGTCATTCTTCGTGGCTTTGATGTAGTCTCTTCTTTCCCATTGAAAAGATGTTTTTCCATACTTCGATACTTATGATTCCTGTGGAGGAAGTGTCTATACTCATCAAACACATGCTTTCCTAAACTTTTTGAATGACGAGATTTCATCTTTGGACCACAAACTAGACATGCAAATTTTCCCTTTGTTTGAAGACCTACAAGATAATGATATAATTGGACTATTAAATAGGTTGATTTTTATAATTAGAATTATCATGCACAACTTGAATTCACTATAACATACCACAAAAATGTGTTAGCCCTGGGGCATCATGTATTGTCCATACAAGTATTGCATGGAATTGAAATTGTCTTTGTCCTATTGGTCTAGACACGTCATACATAGTGACACCATTCCATAACTCCACCAACTCGTCAATAAGAGGCTCAATATATACATTCATATCTTTAACTTGATATTTACCTACTTGAATGAACAGTAACATTAAATAATTATTGTGACCATTTTACTGTAAGATTTGTAAGTACATGTAAATTAATAACTATCAAATGATTAAATACCTGGAACAATCATTGCCAACATAATGTGCTCCCTCTTTATTGACATCCACGGAGGAATGTTATTGTTGATAACAAAAACAGGCCACACCGAGCAAACAGATCTCATCTCTCCAAATGGATTGACACCATCCGCTGCCAATGAAAGCCTGAGATTACGAGGTTCTTCTTTGAAGTGTTGCCACTTTTCCTCTATGTGCATAAATGCCGAACCATCCGTAGGGATTCGAATAATGTCATCTCGACTTCTATTGCGTGCATGGTAATCCATAAATTGTGCCAAGCTAGTACACCTGAATAATTGTCGCATCCGTGGAATAATGGGGATGTAACGAAGAACCTTGTGAGGCACCTTTTTTGTTATTCGATCTGTTTGATATCTACTCGTATGACATACAGGGCATTGTGTTGAAAATTCATGTTCTTTATAATATATAATATGATCATTGGGACAAGCATGTATTGCTTGATACTCCATTCCAATATCTTTCATAATAGCAGATAATTCTCGATATGAGCGAGGTAGAATATTTGATGGTGGTAAAAAAAACTCGCCTATCAATCTACAGAAAAAAATATAAGTTGTTAATATAAACAATATTAGTGGTACATTATTCACCCTTTGTTAACTATAAAGACATATATGACATACCTTAACATACGTGACATTGTTATGTTGGATAAACCATTCATAACCTTCAAGTTCAACAACAACAATACAACAGAGAGAAGAGTTGTTTGGGAGTCTTTGTATAGGGGCTCGTATGCCTTCTCAAGTAGAGGTACATCAAGGCTATCATCATCATCATGATCAGATCCGCTTGGACTAAATGTGTCATGGATCAATGTATTTATACCATCATCTTCAATTTTGTTTTCTGGCGCATGATCGTCATCTTCCATGGGATCATTATCTTCACCTTGGATATTCGTACCCCCATGTTCCTCCATATCATGTACTTCCCTGGGGAGATCAACCTATATAAAATTGATTAACATAAATAAACCGTGATCTTCAACTCATCATCAAGTGATTTCATATGTATATAAATTGTTAAAATGATATAATGAACAACTTACCAGTGGATGATAGTCATGCCCCCCTTCAATGTGACCATTCTCCCTACAATGTCTCTTAACTATTTTGATTAGCAATCTTCTACGGTTTAAGCCCTTACAAATTTTGTAGGGACAATAACATTTTCCATCACCTTTTCTTTTCAAGTTAGACCACAATCTAGCAATTGTCTCCCTATTTTGTTCTTCACTTATATTATCTGACATGATCGTTCTTCGCAGGAAGCAAAAATTGGGCTATGAAAACTTCGGTCTACAACTTTCAGTGACTAAGCAAAATTGTCAAAAGTACACAAATCTTCTTAGACCTAGTTAAATCCTTTAATATTTTAAAAGTCTAGTTAAAATATACATTAGATTAAAAAATATACAATTTTCATGCCTGAGCGTGCGGCTACGACTAGTGCAATGGTCTTCTTGCTTAGCTCTAGAAGCTCTCTAGCAATCAAAACATATAAGCTACAAGGCCTAACAACAATTTCAAAACATATAAGCTACAAGGCAAGACATATTACATGACATGGCAAAAGGATTAAAATATACATTAGATTAAAATATATACAATTTTCAAACCTGAGCGCATGGCTATAACTCGTGCAATGGTCTTCTTGCTTAGCTCTAGAAGCTCTCCAGCAATCAAAACATATAAGCTATTAGAATTCATTAACTTTCTGTAATTGGAAAACTCTATTTGATATTAGACCGTAAACTACTACTATTCTCTCCATAAGAACTAAGTACAAAATTCTTTCAAGTTCACATCCATGATTCCCTTTAGATTAAAATATACAGCAAAAATAAGCTAAAAGTCTAGTTAAAATATACATTAGATTAAAAAATATACAATTTTCAAACCTGAGCGCGCGGCTATAACTCGTGCAATGGTCTTCTTGCTTAGCTTTAGAAGCTCTCCAGCAATCAAAACATATAAGCTACAAGGCCTAATAGCAATTTCAAAACAAGGGTCATCAAAAGAACCAAAAACAATGTGTGCAAACAATACGTTGTGAAGTGGTATAGACAATTAGAAGATGCTACTATGTGCTAGGGAACTTCTTAGAACTGTTGGTATATTCTTACAACTTGTTACACCTGGGATATTCTTCTCTGTAGATGCTACTGTGTGCCGTGGTCCAAACGGGCCCATAAATGTGGTTGAATAGCAATACATTCAAGTGGCTTACACAAGGGACAGTCACTATGAGATATCCTCATGTGTGACTGTCCTTGTCACAAATGAGGACATCTCACAGTGACTGTCCCTTGTGTAATTGCCACTTGAATGAGGTCAGTCACTGTAAAGACAACATGATAATGTACACATACAATGAGTGTACATTATCATGTTGTCTTTACAGTGGCTGCCCTCATGTTGTATATTCTTCTCTGTAGATGCTACTACGTGCTAGGGAACTTCTTAGAACTGTTGGTATATTCTTACAACTTGTTACACCTAGGATATTCTTCTCTGTAGATGCTACTGTGTGTCATGGTCCAAACGGGCCCATAAATGTGGTTGAATAGCAATACATTCAAGTGGCAATTACACAAGGGACAGTCACTGTGAGATGTCCTCATGTGTGACTGTCCTTGTCACAAATGAGGACATCTCACAGTGACTGTCCCTTGTGAAATTAAGTATTGTGGGGAAGCATTCTAAATAACCAAAGCCGCTAACAATAAATTCAACATAGATATGTCCTCATTTCTGGGTATTTTAGCTCTCTAACAGCTGAATACCAGATTAAATAATAATGACAAAAGAAAAATAAACCCAACGTACTCAGAAATTGTAGCTGTGATTTTGCGGAGGGAATCTCTCTCGGCGCTATTGAAAACACAAATGACAACCCGCTTGATTTCGTGGAGGGGATCTCTCTCAGTGCTGTTCAAAACACAAATGACAACCCGCTTTGTTCAAAACACAAATGATAACCTGCTTGATTTCGCGGAGGGAATCTCTCTTGGCGCTGTTGAAAACACAAATGACAACGTTCCTTTTTTTTTTTGCACTTATATCCCGACCAACATAAGGTCCATTTGTAATACAACATGATAATGTACACTTACAGTGAGTGTACATTATCATGTTGTCCTTAGAGTGACTATCCTCATTTGTTGAAGAAGAAAAGCATTAATGTGGCTGAATAGCAATACATTCAAGTGGCAATTACACAAGGGACAGTCACTATGAGATGTCCTCATTTGTGACTGTCCTTATAGTGAGTGTACATTATCATGGTGTCTTTAGAGTGACTGTCCTCATTTGTTGAAGAAGAAAAGCATTAATGTGGTTCAATAGCAATACATTCAAGTGGGAATTACACAAGGGACAATCACTGTGAGATGTCCTCATGTGTGACTATCCTTGTCACAAATGAGGACATCTCACAATGACTGTCCCTTGTGTAATTCAAGTGGCAATTACACAAGGGACAGTCATTGTGAGATGTCCTCATTTGTGACTATCCTTACAATGAGTGTACATTATCATGTTGTCTTTAGAGTGACTGTCCTCATTTGTTGAAGAAGAAAAGCATTAATGTGGTTCAATAGCAATACATTCAAGTGGCAATTACACAAGGGACAATGTCATGAGCCGTGACATATTGAACTTAGTATAATAATAAAATGATTAGATGATATATAATAATCTATTATTAACGGTATATAACAATAATATATAATTATTATCAAAAGATAATAATAATATATAGTTAGCATAATAAGTAATATGTTAATTAAATAATATTAAAATATTAATAAATAATATAATTATGATTATAATTATAATATAAATTAATAATAAATAATTATTAATAAATTATATATATTATATTATAATAATATATTAAGTAATAATATTAAATCAATTATTGATATAATAATTTTAATATATAAATAATATTAATAAACCTCTCAATATAAAACAATATGTTATCACTATAATAATATTTATTATAATATTATTAATATTACTAACATCATTAATTATAATATTTAATAATAACAATAACATTAATAATAATAATAATAATAATAATAACGTTTAAAGCAATATCGAATATCTATAATCGATATACATCTACATTAAACATCTGCATTATCTATCACGATGAGGAATGAAGAAGTGATACAACAATCACTAGTCATTACACATCGATACCATGAGAGGATGATTAATGAACCAAATACTATGAAGTCAAGATCAACATGATATGAATAAGGGATAGGTCGCTATGTGTTTCAGAAGATGTATTGATAAGCAAGAAGGATAACCATTCATATATTATAAATAATCATTAATTGCACAAGTTTAGACAATGACATATTCGATAAAGCAATATCAAACATGAAGACCCGCTAGCAAATATGCACCATCACTTCCTATGTTATCATGACAATAACATAAACTAGATTGAATTCTACTATCTATATCAATAGACACCACATAGGAGGATATCGACTAAAGGATTGAAAGATTATCGATTGTCTGAGATAAACAACATCTTGTAGAAACACAAAAGCATCAGTGATTATATCACAAGCTATTGATGAATGAGGCATCAGTCATGGATAATAAGTACAATGTATCCTTAAGTATTAACAGGAATGGAAGTCAATTTGAAGATCAAACTCCATTACCAGCAATCAACCAATAAATGGACAATTATCAGAAAATGATATCGACTTATATCAGAGTAGAAAGATTGGATATCATCATAACAATATGGGATAAGGCAAGAATTAATATCGATTGACTAAATACTAATGATAGTTAGACCAAACTAATATAAACACAATGGATGTTAACTACTGGTTGCACTACCAATTAGGGAAGATTACCTTCATAAAAAGATTTGATATTGAGTCAATCTGGGAGTTATCTATGATCAGAAAATAATGAAATAATATTATGTGAACTGTCGGATTATGGAAAGGTGTGATTAACAAAGGGACATGGAGGAAGAAACAAGACACGTCTCATTCATAGCATCTCTTCATTTGTTAAAGACAATATAAGAATGCATTCTCGTCAGTCACTCAAGGCATCATTAGAACTTTATTTACTTATCCATATTTGGATATACTCAATAGAGCATCTGCCTTTGGCAGTTTGGTTTCAAGTTTATCATTGCAGATCAGAGACAACACCATGATTGCACAGATAGAAAGGATAGTCAGAAACAGCATCAATATTTGAAGTTGCAAGCATATAATTCAGAATCTGAAATAGCAACATATCACTCATAGCAATATTACACATTTGCATAATTACATCATCATATCAGACACAGCAAATACATTACTGTAAGCAATACTTATTGATTGTATATCGATATTGTTTATATCAGACATACCATCATTATACTATCACTATAAGTGATAGGAAACATCATATTCATAGCATATTTCATATCATTATATCCGATAGTGCTATTAAACATATTGGTATCAATATCATCTTGCACACATATTGTGATTGAATCTGAAATAGCGGTTGATATCTTAAGTAACCTCCATTACTTAGTTTAATTGTAAGTATCTGATAGAGTAAGTCTGAGAAGTGGAGTAATTGTTCCTGTTTTCCAAGTTAGCCAAAAAGAGGACATTACAGACAATCATTGTGAGATGTCCTCATGTGTGACTATCCTTGTCACAAATGAGGACATCTCACAATGACTGTCCCTTGTGTAATTCAAGCGGCAATTACACAAGGGACAGTCACTGTGAGATGTCCTCATTTGTGACTGTCCTTACAGTGAGTGTACATTATCATGTTGTCTTTAGAGTGACTGTCCTCATTTGTTGAAGAAGAAAAGCATTAATGTGGTTCAATAGCAATACATTCAAGTGACAATTACACAAGGGACAATCACTGTGAGATGTCCTCATGTGTGACTATCCTTGTCACAAATGAGGACATCTCACAATGACTGTCCCTTATGTAATTCAAGCGGAAATTACACAAGGGATAGTCACTATGAGATGTCCTCATTTGTGACTATCCTTACAGTGAGTGTACATTATCATGTTGTCTTTAGAGTGACTGTCCTCATTTGTTGAAGAAGAAAAGCATTAATGTGGTTCAATAGCAATACATTCAAGTGGCAATTACACAAGGGACAATCACTGTGAGATGTCCTCATGTGTGACTATCCTTGTCACAAATGAGGACATTTCACAATGACTGTCCCTTGTGTAATTCAAGCAGCAATTACACAAGGGACAGTCACTGTGAGATGTCCTCATTTGTGACTATCCTTACAGTGAGTGTACATTATCATGTTGTCTTTAGAGTGACTGTCCTCATTTGTTGAAGAAGAAAAGCATTAATGTGGTTCAATAGCAATACATTCAAGCGGCAATTACACAAGGGACAGTCACTGTGAGATGTCCTCATTTGTGACTGTCCTTACAGTGAGTGTACATTATCATGTTGTCTTTAGAGTGACTGTCCTCATTTGTTGAAGAAGAAAAGCATTAATGTGGTTCAATAGCAATACATTCAAGTGGAAATTACACAAGGGACAATCGATCACTGTGAGATGTCCTCATGTGTGACCTTTGTGAAGGCAAGTGCCAATTTGTACCCAAGTTACCAATATTGTGGCAAAAGTGGGAATGAAGCATTTAGGGGTCAAATTGGGCAAAGAAGTGTAGAAGTGGCCTATGTGAGGTCTAAATAGCCTAACTAAGTCATGGTTAGGGTCTTATGGTGTTTGAACAATAAGTTTTGAACCAAAATCCCAAAGGTTGTAACAAGTTGTCAATGTTGTCATTCACAACATTGACAACATTTGTGCAAGGGACCATTTTTGAGTAAGATGGTTATGTAACTATATGAAACCATTGAATTAGGCATCAGATCAACTATAAGAGGCCTCCATCGATCTGTGCAAAAGGTTGGGGGGAAAAACATTTGGAATTAAGAAGATTTGTAGAGTAACACGGTTTTAGTGAATTCTTGATTTATTTTTTTTTCTTTGTTTTCAGTTGATTAATGGATTAGATAGCTCGCAGTGTCTATTGGAAAATTTACTACAAGTTGTTTTTTTATTCTGTGTTGTGTTTTTTTTGAGTTTTGAAGCATTCCAACTAGTTTGTTAATTCTTTTGTTAAGTACCCTATCATTGGTTTGAACCAGGCAGGTTGAACAAATGGAGTCTTAGCTCATCATTCCATTGTCAATTTTGTACGGGCTCTTGGAATGGGTGAGGAGACTCCATGTACTATATGTTTGGAAGGAGGGGCCCTAGGAAGCTCATTTTCTATGTTTGCAATGATGTCCTAGGTGAGTCAGTTGAGCACAGTTAGGGATGACAAATCATTACAAGAAGATTACAACAAGTTGAATGCATTGGTTGCTTCAACTAAAATCTCATGGAGAGGTAGACACACATCTAAAGAAGCCCCAAGTCAAATTAGAAGATTGGGTGAGTTTCTTTGGCTGCTAAGAAAACAAACTCTTAGTCAGACTGTCCAAGTTGTGTCAAAATACTTGTTTTCAGGCATGGCTGTAGCAGTTGGTGTACAAAAAATCTAGGAGGAGAAGACCTTAGATATCTTGGAGTTCTCAATAAAGGGCATCTGAATCCTAAGCCCTTTAGGTGGCTTAATATAAACAAAAAGGCTTGACAAAGGCCTAATTGCTAGCAGCCTATTTTTGGGTGCAATTGGCATGGTTTGATGAACCGAATTGAAGTACTGATGAAAAGTATAGGTGAAGGAGTAATATTGAAACCAATAGAGGTCCTAGTGGCCAGCCTCTCCATGGAGTAAAGTTCTAGTTGAATGTGTTTCAATTTGTGAAGACAAGACTAGGAGTGTCCTAGTAGCTAGATTGGTATTGAGCAGAGTTCGTTGTATTTCTTGTTGGTGTGCACTAGTTGAAGGAGTGGGATCTTGGGTAGAGATACCTAAAGAGTGTAGGGATAGTTAAGTACCCTATCAAGTCAAAACATTGGCCTAAAGAGACCCTAGTGAAGGATAGGGAGTGAGCAAGACAAAGTGTTACATCAATTAACAAGATCATTTTTTGGTAATTGTGTACATTATCATGTTGTCTTTACAGTGACTGTCCTCATTTGTTGAAGAAGAAAAGCATTAATGTGGTTCAATAGCAATACATTCAAGTGGAAATTACACAAGGGAATATCACTATGAGATGTCCTAAGTGTGACTGTCCTTGTCACAAATGAGGACATCTCACAGTGACTCTCCCTTGTGCAATTGCCACTTGAATGAGGACAGTCACTGTAAAGACAACATGATAATGTACACAAGTACCGTGAAGGTAGTCGCAAGTTAGGGCTGTTTCATTGCATACCCGAAACAATGAAGACATTACAGTCCACAAAATGTTTGTGCTTGAAAGATGAACAAATAAAATTAAACTTCTAAATAACCAAAGCCGCTAAAAATAAATTCAACACAGATATGTCCTCATTTCTGGGTATTTTAGCTCTCTAACAGCTGAATACCAGATTACATAATAATGACAAAATAAAAATAAACCCAACGTACTCAGAAATTCTAGCTGTGATTTCACGGAGGGAATCTCTCTTGGCGCTGTTGAAAACACAAATGACAACGTTCTTGTTTTTTTTGCCCTTATATCCCGATGTGATTTCGCGGAGGGTTACGGTGCTGTTGAAAACACAAATGACAACGTTCCTTTTTTTTTTTGCCCTTATATCCCGATAACATTGCAATTGCAAGTTAGGGCTGTTTCACTGCATACCCGAAACAATGAAGACGTTACGGTCCACAAAACGTTTGTTCTTGAAAGATGAACAAATAAAATTAAACTTCTAAATAACCAAAGCCGCTAACAATAAATTCAACATAGATATGTCCTCATTTCTGGGTATTTTAGCTCTCTAACAGCTGAATACCAGATTACATAATAATGACAAAAGAAAAATAAACCCAACGTACTCAGAAATTGTAGCTGTGATTTCGCGGAGGGTTACGGTGCTGTTGAAAACACAAATGACAACGTTCTTTTTTTTTTGCCCTTATATCCCGATGTGATTTCACGGAGGGTTACGACACTGTTGAAAACACAAATGACAACGTTCTTATTTTTTTTGCCCTTATATCCTGATGTGATTTCGCGGAGGGTTACGGCGCTGTTGAAAACACAAATGACAACGTTCCTTTTTAATTTTGCGCTTATATCCCGACAACGTCGCAATTGCGACAGTGCCAAATGTATTGTCGTCACAAATTGCGACGGTGTCGGGCTATATTTGAAAAAAAAAGGCCAAAACCACATGACATTTGCCTGCCGTCGCAAATTGCCGTCGCAATTTCACCCCAAATGTATTAGTGATTGGAGCTTCAACAACAAAAGTTGCATTTAAAGTAGGTTGCAACACTGCACATTCTATATTCCATTTGCCATGCAATGCTTCAAAAATGCGACCTTTGGACTTGAACAGCCTTGATACATTAAGCAAAAGACTAGAACAATTACAGATTCTACTTATTGATGAAGTCTCCTTAATTGGCTCCACAATGCTTTACAACATTGACAGAAGACTTCAAAAAATCAAACACACACCAACAAAACCTTTTGGCAATGTCAATATAATCTTTTGTGGTGACTTTTACTAGGCACAACCTGTATGCGATGCATGAATATTCGAAGAACCAAGAATAAACAATAAGAAAATTCCATACACATTTTGGACTGATAATGTCAACTACTTTGAACTACACACTGTCATTAGGCAAACAAATCAACATTTCATTTCCATTCTCAATCGACACGAACTTCCCAACAAACTGGTCAAGATATCTCCTACTTGAATACAACATGCTTTAAGACTCCCCCCAATAATCCAAAATTCCCCTACTTGTTCCAAAGAAACTTATCTATCAATGAGCACAACAATGAAATGTTAAATCACTTGCCTACCAAGCTTTACGTATTAGAAGCTATAGATAAAAAAGACACACCCATTGAAAATACCTGCTATCAAATTGAAAAGTCATTATTACCCAGCACAATCTTTGTAAAATCGGGAATCTTGGTTGAGCTAATTGGTGGAAATCTTGATACACAAGACAGTCTAGTCAATGGCGCTGATGGAATTTTCCAATTGCACACAACTAAGCAAGAAGATATTGTTTGGACTCAATTCAATGACCCCACAATTGGCAAGTTACGTCGAAAAAAAATGCAAAATCTATATACAAACTGCATTTTACCTTCATGGACACCAATAACAAGAATCTCTAGAAAAGTCAAAATAGCTACAAAAGTAGTCACTCGAACACAATTTCCTTTTCAATTAGCATGTGCAAGAACCATCCATAGAGCACAGGGTTTGACCATGGATGCACTAGCTTTTGACCCCTGCAAAGTCTATCAACATGGTCTTGTTTACACTGCCCTGTCACGTGTAAGAAATATTGAATCATTGTACTTAATACACAAATTAGAGAAACAAAATTTTAAAGTATCACAAAAAGTAGAAAATGAAATGCAACGCCTCCAAACGTCACAACAATGGAAACTACAACACAACCTTCCTTTTGCATCAGCAAACCATTTTAGCATATGCTCTCTAAATACACGTAGCTTTACATTACATGCACAAGAAATATGTCATGATCACAATCTGCTTTCTGCAACAGTACTTTGCTTCCAAGAAACAAGACACAATAGCCTACAACATTTTCCTTTGCTAAATGAAAATTTTGATTGCTATCCTTCACTAGCTATTCATGGTCTTTTAACATGTTGCAAAAAAACAACCACATTGCAAAAGATTGAAACGTACGCAACAGAGCATTTGGAATCCATAACAATTGACTTATTGCATCTTGACATTGCCTTGCGTATTGTAAATCTATATTTAACACCAGCAGCACCAATTTCTGATTTATTTAATTTGATACAAAACAACATCAACTCGCAACCATCAAATTCCAAATTGATTATTGCAGGAGACTTCAATATTGATATGCTAAATTCGACAAAAGCAAGAACAATGCTCATTGAATTTATACAAAAACACAAACTGCCATTTGTTGTTGACAAGCCAACAACACAAGCAAGTACTTTGTTAGATCATTTTTGGATAAATAATGTTGATGTTGCCAACATAAAGTTCACTATTCTAGAAACATATTGGACAGACCACTTTGCAATAGCTCTACAACTTTTACCAGGTAGTAGCTCTTACTCAAACAATGTTCTACCTCGCTAAAAAAAGTCATTGTTTCTTAAAAAAAAGTACAACATTTATAGGTACATAATATTTGCATACTGCAGAAAAAAATAGCTTCATAATTTACAAGCATATTACTAAAGCCATTGTCAAGTTAACAAAACACAAATAGATACAACTTCTCACATCTGTTTATTTTCAACTTCAAACTTCTTTTGGTCTACCAACTCTCTACATCCAATCAAATATGCATCAATTATTCCTCCAAAAATCTCATGGGTGATAAATTTATGGCAAAAATAAAAAAAATTTGATTAAATCAGATGCCTTTGCTAGGATCATACACATGATCCTATCACGACCTTCTTCTTCCAAAAAATCTTCATCTTCTAAGTCTTCTCATCCTTCCTCATCTTGCAATTCTTACCATGACTCTTCTAGATGTTATTCATATTCCTCATTATCCAAGTCTCCTTCCTCCACTAAGTCTTCACTTTCCTCTTCTTCACGATCTCGTTCCTCTTCTACTTCTCCCAAGAGTCTTACTTCTCTTCTCAAGACATACCATAATGAGCAACATGATAATCCTTGTGATACCTCTTCCACGAAGAGTGACACACCCATCTTTGATGACTATGATCACTATGATCACTATGATGATGGACAATAACAGTCCTCCTAGTCATGTGCTCGTGCTTACTAGAAATGTGTCGTCACATTGGATAGATCATGATGGTGATCCATATGACTCTGATTTTGAAAGAGACTATGATTCTTGTTGTGAACAATATGATACATCTACTTCTATTGAGGAAGAGAAAGCTTTCCGTGCTGATTATAAACGTAGATACTATGAGCATTTCTCTTCTAAGAATTCTCCTGCTGAAAATAAAGATTTCACTCTCAAGAAAGATCATGTTAATGCTAGACCTTTGTCTTGTGATGGTTCCCTTTCATCCCCTACTTCCTCCAATACCCATACATGTCCTAAAGTTTCCAAGTCTTCCAAATCTTTCACAAATCCTTCATCCTGTTAGTACTATGAAAAATTTGTATAGTTTTGAGCCCGTGTTCAGAGAATTTTCCTAAAAGCAAAGTTCAGTGTTTTCAAGAACAATTCAAAAGACCTATATTCAAATGCATGTAAAGTGGGCTTGATGATTTTCATGTGATACAGCTTGGGAAACGGGTTCAACACTTTTCATTTGACGTATGCAGTTGGTTCCCGCTCTTAATTGAAGAATCTAGAAAGTTTAGAGAGTAGCCAGTTTGAAGTGTTCACTTAAATCTACATTTGTGCCAAGTGTCAAATCGTTGTATCAGGCCTAGTTTGCAGTTGAATATCTTATGCCCAGAAATGTTTCATGACCCGCCACTTTGAGGATGTTTAGTTTTCATATCAAAGAACCTATATTCCAATTCTCAAGTCATTTCAAATCCATTTGATTAGGTTTCGAACCCCTCAAAGTTGGTAATTTGTTATTGCCATGCACTTTTGTAATTGATCAGATTTCTGGAAGGGCCTGTTTGATCAGTTATAACTTTTGACCCTGTGACCCAATTGAGAAATTTACTTTTGCATCGTTTCCCAGGGGTCAAATACTCCTTGTGTTTCAGTTTTCAGGCCATGACGAATCCATTTGCTTAGTTTGCCAATCTGATTCTGTTTGTAGTTTCTAACTTTTTAATCAGGATCAGTTGTACTTTTTAGTTCGAGGCCCTGTTTAGACGAGTGGATTAAATGCCCTGTGATCGATCAAGAGATGCCGGTTCTTCCATCAAGTTGTAGGCATAAGAAAGAATATTCATACTGATTTTCAGCCTCCCATGTGCCCGTTTGACATGTTTCCTAGAGCCATTCAGATTGCAGATTGTTAATTTTCTTCAGCAGTGCACTGTTGAGTTTTGTCAGTAGCTCACTTTGAGACCTTGCCATTTGCACCCGGATCGAGGTCAAGCATAATTAAAGATTGATCCATAATGTAGACATCAAATTGATTCTCCATCTTAAGTTTCATCTTATGACGACTCTGATTGATGACTCTTCTCAATCGATTCCAAACACAATTTCTATGAATTTGACTATTTTCAGTTCAGGGTGTTCTGAGGGCACAACTTCGACGATTATTTTTGGATAGCCAATTGATCGTGTGTTAAAGCTAGTTGTGGCCTTGTTTTCTATGTATGAGAGAGTATCTATATCCGAGGTATCAGACCGTGAAAGTTTTATTTGACAGGATTGCCAGGTCAGACAAAAAAGGGTCTTATAATGACGAAAGTGCGGATAGCATAATTGTCTAAAGTAGTCATTTGCATAAATTCATAGCTTTTGAACGAATGATCATCTCTAGTCGGTGGTTGGTTCGTTTCGATCCTTGCTGATGAAATTTCTTCCAGTTCCAGTGGCTCGCCCTCAGCCTGCCATCTGATATTTTTAGCTCGTCTCTTTCCGAGGCAGTTGGCAGTGTTTTCAGTTTGCGTTCCGCCGGCAATTCTGAATGACATTTTTCAAATTTTAAAATCTCTTGCCTCGTTCATTTTTAGGCGAAGCCGTCTGACAGGGTTTTTTATCTGTAGTGCAAAGTTCATTCTCGCCAACTTTCAGCTTCCAGGGATAAGTTTTCATCAGTGATTTGTTGGCGCGATCAGGGTTGTTTTATCAGATTTGGCGATTGGCAAGGTATTAAAATTGACAATGCAATTGCAGCTCCGTCATTTGGCACAAACAAATCTACGCATTCCCTCAGGTTTTTGACCATGTATGCATAGGCATTGTGATTCAGATTTTAAATACGCTAATATATGCGTAGAGGAGGCTAC
Source organism: Chamaecyparis obtusa (assembly GCA_027943335.1). NCBI lineage: Eukaryota > Viridiplantae > Streptophyta > Pinopsida > Cupressales > Cupressaceae > Chamaecyparis > Chamaecyparis obtusa. Next base: position 509,615 of record BSBK01005327.1, read on the forward strand.
ACCTGTTCATTGGTGAGTGATGCCTATGCCTTGTGTTTATTAAAACACCCCAAATACAAAACATATTACATCAGGACTGCTAAGCGCATTAGCTGGAGGCTTTTAAATACCATTTGGGGAGAATGTCTTAATAAAGATCTCTTGCACTGTTGAGGAAGTGCTGCGTATACACTCCTTGGGAGCCATTGCTTGCATAGAACACCAGATGGAGAATGAAGAAAGATTTAAATGCACCTCTGTCGCAAGTAAAGCACTTGCGCAGTGTGTTGGGAGGGGGCCTTTTCATTACAAGTAGCCAATGCAGTAAGGGAGCCAGTGTAATGCAAGGAGGATCTGCCAGTTTGTGAAGGGCCTCACGCCAATTGGAGAATGGATACTGGTTCAAACATGTGCACACAACAATTGCAGAGGATAGGCCCGGATGGCATGTGCTAGGGAGTGCCTTGTGCACCATTTTTAGTGGTTTGAGGTGGATCTGCACTTTCATGCTCACACACCAGGTTGCGAGTATCTCCAGCGAGGCGTACTCATGCAAATAACTTAGTGAGTGTTGTCAACGCATTTTTGATGTACTACCAGCATAAAATAATAAAAGGGAAGCTCACGCAAGTGACAGGGAGCTTATATATTATGTATTTTGCACTATCAGTATGGATTGAAGGCTCTGTGCGTACATGGAAAGACTACTGGCCAGAAAAAAGATGAAAACATGCTAGGGATTTTATCCCACATTCACGCTATTATGTGATTGTCTAGTTTTTAAAAGAAACAGCACTAAGATGAGATTGAAGGACAAGTGAAAGGGAGGCGACTCTCCTTCCATTGTCTTGTGGGCTAGCCTTGGGGCATGTGCGAGAGCCTTGCATGGGTATCACAAGTATTTTAATGAAATATATATTAAATGCAGACTGTTCATTCCCCTAGATGCACGCCCAGATCTGACGGTGCTTGCCAAAGCGCTAAGAAAGAGATGCACGCTAGTTAGCATAGCGGGTGTTGACAAGTGGCACCATGATGACGTGGCCCATAGGATGCAGTTTGATGCCAAATGAATCTGTGAAGTTAACCGGAGTGTGACACTTGGCGGTGGACGATGACGGGGCAGTGACAAAGCAAGCTTGTGCAGTTGGTCGACCACCTCGGGATTCATGCAAATCTGACAATTTTCGCTAAAGCGCTGAGATGGAGTTACGAGAAAGATAAGCTGGCGGTTTAGCGAGATTGTGACACGTGTCATCCAGTCAAATGTCAAATAGATGCACGGTCAGCAAGGTCGACCAACCGGTAAGAGATAGATGACAGCTGTTCCATGGCATGTGAGGATGAGGTGGATCAGCTCTTCAAGCGGACGAATCAAGTGTTGCCATGTGGCATGGGACCCACTTCAAAATTTTGAGCCCTGCATAAAGTTAAATTTCAAAATTATTAAGTCTGCACTTTATAAAAATTTAAATATTTAAATAAAACAGTCTGTTCATGAAAATTGGCGTTTCGAAATTATTAAGTCTGCACTTTATAAAAATTCAAATATTTAAATAAAACAGTCTGTTCATAAAAATTGGCGTCCAAGGCTTATTTTTTGACCAAATATAGACATATTATATGTTTCCAGAATCGGCTCGGAACGAGGAAAGCAATGGTGACATTTATTTTTAGTTTTGATGAAGTTGGTGAGAGTAGTAATCTACCGTGTAATTCTTGATGAATTCTGAGTTTTCTAACTCATTGCATTAGGTTATTGGTGTATGTGTTTTGTCTCTCACTCCTGATCTAGGATCAGGTTAAAAGCCTTTGAGTGAAGCATAGATTTATTTTGTTCAATCGGGAAGGATATCTGCAAGTAGTGTAAGAGATGTTTGACTATGTTTATGGCTTGGTTTCTCAGATGAATCTAGTAGTTGTTCTTGTATTTCATGTCTGCTTTAGGTATGATGCCCAATGGATAAGGCACTGATCATGAGCTAGTACCCCCTGTACTATTACATGTTTGACATAGTTGTTTACATTCTGCAAGAAATCATTAAATCAATACCAATATTTACTTTTATTTACTTTTATGTATTGTCCTACCCAGTGATGGAGGATCAATGAACAATAGGTTCTTGTTTAGTATTCTCTCACTGTATTTATCTGTTGAAAGATCCAATAAAGAAATAAGGGGCAAGGTTAGAACTATCAGTCAGAGTTAATACTATTGGATCAGGTACACCCGCCTTGGTTTCAAAGAGCCAGAAGTAGAAGAGGGAACATCCATGCCTATAGTTGGTCTAGTTGCCTATAGATTGCCCACATTTGGAACTAACCAATCCGTAATATCCATCATAGGCATATTGGTGTCTCTTTGAGTATAAACTCCTTTTCAGGAACCAACACATCCAACAGAAATCCTTATGCTTTTCATGCGGTTCCCTATAGTTATCATCAAGAGCTACCTCTTAAAGAAACCCAAGCTAACCTTCACTTGGCTACAAATACTTTCAATAATGCTAAACCTAAAGAGCCTAAGCCTTTATGCCCTATAATGCCTACTTCAGCTAGCCCTTCACCATCTCTTCTAAAGTCTTCTACACAGCTCCAACCTGCTTCCTTGTCCTTAAGAGTGGCTCCATGTCAAGAGGACTCTAAAATTGATAAAAAATAGAATAGAAACAAAGATCAAGATCAAGAACCCTCCATGTCATCCAATTCTTTTCATGATACCTCTTATCCATTTCATGGTTCTTTTGATCCTTTACGCCCTTCCTCATTTATTCCACCATGTCTTAAGTCTTCTCCTAAGCAAGATCAAGCTATTACTCACACCGTTGAGCTTATTGACAATCAAAATAACCTTACCACGCTTGTGCTTTCCAAAGATGATGTTGCCTTTAAGGTTATTAAAACTGGTGTTGTTGCTTCCAATGATAATCCTATTGAAAATCAAGAGAAAAATTATGTGCTTATGCTATCCAAAGATCCTTGTCAAGATCAAAGTCTTTCATCTTCTTGTTCTACCACTCCATGTTCACTTCCACTTTCTACTCTTCCTAAGTCTTTACAAACTTTGAACGATCCTATCAAATAAGATATTGCTCCTATTCAAAATGTTCATGATCCTATTACAAATCTTAATGCTCACTCTAAAGATGCTGATATCCTTGGTTGTGATATAAATGTTGATGAACTTGTTGATTATCCTTTTGTATCTTCCACATCCATCCTTGGACCTCCTCCACCAATGCTAAGGACATCACACATTCCTTCCATCTTGGGTCCTTATGTCCCTTTACTTTTCCCTCCTAACTCTCCTAATTCATCATCGATCTTGGGTCCTTACGTCCCTTCATATCCTATCTTTCCTCAAGATCAACATAGATGCATACCCTTGAATCCTTTTCATTCACCCATCCATCCAAACCAGTCATATTCTTCTCCTTCTTCCACAAGTCCCAAGTCTTTTGGAAGTAACTTGAATGTTCAATACAAGAAAAAGAAGCAATACAAGAATCCATCTAAAAAAGAAGATTACCATGTCTCCTCTAATCGACATGGGGGGAAAAAATCAAAAGAGATATCTAAGAAGAAAACTACAAGACAAGTACGGGTTCTAAAATCCATCATTGAGGATATTCTCTCTAAATCATCAAAAGGAAATAAAAAGCCTATGACTATATGGATTCCAAAGTTTCTCTTGAAAGAGTCTCATGTTGAGCAACAAGTGAAGTTGACATTCAAGCTTCCAAAAGCTTCTACTCGATCTTCTTCCAAAAATATTATTTCATTCCATGTCCCTCAACTGTAACCTCTACTAAACATTCACCATATTCCTCCACGTATTCCTTCATTCAAGTTTCCTCCATCCTCTCATCACCTTTCAAGGTGTGTGTCGATGTTGATCTTGCCTTTCTTTTCATCCTTCCATTCATTATCCTTCTATCTGCTATCATTTTTCCTCATTTGCATATTCCTCCTATCTTCCAGCTTCACTCGCTTTGCATAAAACCCTATCCTCTATTTTTCTCTTCCATCTTCCTTTCCCTATCAGCATCTTTGAGTATATCATTTTGAACCCTTGGCATATCACGGTTTATTGATCTGATTTATGAAATCCAGATTACAATACCTAGTGTGATACGTGCAGTATTGTAGATTTCAACACGAAAACTGAGAACAACAAGATTGCAAACCAAAAACTATCTCCATTCTATTCAAAATTGGAGTTTATACAAGTTGTATGGATGCCAAGGGTCACACAAATCCCTTGGAATTGAAATGAAGAGTCATCATAATGTTTATTATAATAAAACTAATAAAACTATCAAAATTTATCAAAAAACTAAATATAAAATTTCGGTCCACTTGGAGAAGCCATAACTTTCTCATCCTAGCTCCGAATTACGAACCGTTTGATGCGTTGGAAAGGTATTCAAATAATCTTGAACCAAATTTCAGAAACATCGATGTTGCAAATCAATATAAAAGTCTAATGGTGAGCATGCTTTTGATAGAGACATATGCTTGAGATTCAAGCCACAATAGTAAATGATACAATGTAGAAAAGGGTTTAGATTTTAAAATGATAAAGAAGACTTACAGATCTTGCAGGCTTGTTAACGTGCTCATGTCTGGTGTTCCTGCATTTAGTATGTTGCAGCTGAGATTTCTACATAGAATAGTATATTTAGTTTCAATGTTTCAAGTTTAGATAGAGCACCAAGTTTTGCAACTGTCCAGTAAGCTAGTTAACAGAGCATCAACAATGACTAAAGTTTTAAAAATATTTATTAAAAATGGCAAAAACAATAACAGAGCATCAACTTTAGTCATTCCATGTCCCTCAACTGTAACCTCTGCTAAACATTCACCATATTCCTCCACGTATTCCTTCATTCAAGTTTCCTCCATCCTCTCATCACCTTTCAAGGTGTGTGTCGATGTTGATCTTGCCTTTCTTTTCATCCTTCCATTCATTATCCTTCTATCTGCTATCATTTTTCCTCATTTGCATATTCCTCCTATCTTCCAGCTTCACTCGCTTTGCATAAAACCCTATCCTCTATTTTTCTCTTCCATCTTCCTTTCCCTATCAGCATCTTTGAGTATATCATTTTGAACCCTTGGCATATCATGGTTTATTGATCTGATTTATGAAATCCAGATTACAATACCTAGTATGATACGTGCAGTATTGTAGATTTCAACACGAAAACTGAGAACAACAAGATTGCAAACCAAAAACTATCTCCATTCTATTCAAAATTGGAGTTTATACAAGTTGTATGGATGCCAAGGGTCACACAAATCCCTTGGAATTGAAATGAAGAGTCATCATAATGTTTATTACAATAAAACTAATAAAACTATCAAAATTTATCAAAAAACTAAATATAAAATTTCGGTCCACTTGGAGAAGCCATAACTTTCTCATCCTAACTCCGAATTACGAACCGTTTAATGCGTTGGAAAGGTATTCAAATAATCTTGAACCAAATTTCAGAAACATCGATGTTGCAAATCAATATAAAAGTCTAATGGTGAGCATGCTTTTGATAGAGACATATGCTTGAGATTCAAGCCACAATAGTAAATGATACAATGTAGAAAAGGGTTTAGATTTTAAAATGATAAAGAAGACTTACAGATCTTGCAGGCTTGTTAACGTGCTCATGTCTGGTGTTCCTGCATTTAATATGTTGCAGCTGAGATTTCTACATAGAATAGTATATTTAGTTTCAATGTTTCAAGTTTAGATAAAGCACCAAGTTTTGCAACTGTCCAGTAAGCTAGTTAACAGAGCATCAACAATGACTAAAGTTTTAAAAATATTTATTAAAAATGGCAAAGACAATAACAGAGCATCAACAATGACTAAAGTTTTAAAAATATTTATTAAAAATGGCAAAGACAATAAGAAGGCACATTTATATACGGGGCCCACTTATGGAAGAGCCAATTGAACTCCAAGTCAAATACATCGATTTTCTTGCGCTGATGAGACAGGCTCTCGAACTCAGTGTCCAGAGTTAATTATTCAAGCATTGTGTGTTTTCAATTATAAACATCAGTTTTCTCATTTTTGCGGTGAATGTGGGATCATTTTCACAAGATTTATAAACTTACTTTCAAAATAAGTGCACGCACCCAGCTGAGCCACACATCCGTGAGGTCCCACCCTTATTCTCACCTACCTTTATGGCACCATCTGGCATCTTTGCTTTTAAACAACTGAAAAGTTCCATATAGAACAAATGTGGGATAAATGATTCCCATTTTATGCAACTCTTTGTTATTTTACTGCTGGCGCACAGTGCCTAGTGTGCACAGCAGCCTTTCATTCTTCCTCTTTGGGTTTGCTAGCAATCCCCTTGGCATTCAAACATCACTCCAAGCTTTGGGAAGACTCACGCAAAGCCTTGGATGAGCATTGGCTTACCATTCTGCGCTGGTCTTTCATTTCTTATGGTGGCTTTTCGATGACTTGCACAAATATCCCCCTTTTAATTGGCATTTCCTTTAGGTTGCAGACAACATCCTTCACCAAACGGTGCACTCACCAGCACTGTTTCTCCTGTTCCAAAGACTGCTCAATGCGAAAACATTTAAGCACTGGATGAACCATAGATAGCATATATTTCACATGGCCATCTTTACGCAGGCAGGTTAGTAACTGCAATTTCCTCTGCATTGTGTTAATTTCTCCATAGTCACCGCAGCAACATCTCATCTGCGTGTGTGCCCAATATGGAGCTTTTGCAGCCCCCCACAAACGAGGCACACACATTCCCTTGGGAGCTCACGCAATTCCAAAGGAAAGCGTGCAGCTTCCTTGGAGATCTACATGACTCCAGAGGTTCAGTGCGTGAGGCACTTGCAAAGAGCCAACATTCTATAACACGTGCAGCCATAGCCTCCAAAAAACCTTTGTTTTGTTCTTAGTTTTGCTTGGAAAGCATCCAACACGCGCCCCATCTATATTAAACTTATTTTAAAACACTTCCTCTTCAAATGCTGGCTTTTCTTTGGTTTTTAACATTAGTGCCTCTTCTTACTCTTACTTCCTGCGTGAGGAAAGCTCACGCAAACTCCTCCCAAATCAATCGTGCACAAACAGCTCCCGATGAGCAGGGTCCTTGCTTGCAAAATTATATGCATATTAAAAATGAAAAATTTATTAATTATATATATATATATATATATATATATAGTGCTAAAAAATGAGTGAAAAGTCCAATTACTTAATTATCTATTGTAAGTCATTAAACTAAAATCTTTATTTGACTTTATATAATACCAAGATTCTATTTAGGAAAAAAAAATAGAGATAAATGGTTTAAAAAAATGAGTGCAATAATATAACAATGTATATGAAGAATAAATATGGAAACATATTTGTAGAAGATTCCGTAAGTGTAAATTTATATGATTTTTTAAATAAGTCTTACCATGATTATATGCATATTAAAAATGAAAAGTCTAGTAGATAGAGCTAATATTATTAAACAATGAAAGCTTTTTATACAAAATCTGTTCTTTTTGCTAATTACTCTTCTTTCTTATTTAAGATAATAATTTGTAATATCCAAAATCCCTATTTTGACTCCATCATTGGATAGAGAATGGAATTCCTTTTATGATCGCTTCCTGCATTTCACTTGTCATTAATTTATTATCTATTTTTTTGTTCACGTCTTAACAGTCTCCTCTATTATCTAGTCTTCCCTTTCTCTCTCTCTTTAAAATTTTTTTATCATAGTGTTTAGATCATTGTGTTATTTAGATCAATGTTAATGCTTCAATGCGTAAACCTTGTTCTTCTATACATTTCAATATTGGCATCATAGAAGCAGCAGCCAATATATACGTACAAGATAACGTACTAAGATCAATAGTATTCATTATTTGTTGAAAGATTTGATGTTTATCCATACCTTTTCATATAAATAAATTAATAATAATAAAAATTATTAAAACTAAATAGTCCTTGATAAAATTCAGTATGTATGTTCTTGGGGCTTGTATTGCTTTGCCACTTGCACAAAATTTTCTATGTAAGACTTGCTTGAACATCTTTCACACACTACATATTCCAAGATTGAAAATCTTAACACCACATGCATTTAATTGCTTACCTTTTCCAGTTTCTATTAACATATGTTAACTGCTAATAAAAAACAACGTCTTTATTTTGTTAGCCCCTGCCTATATAAGGCAGAGACTAATGTTGTTTTTCCTTCACATCATCAAATTTATGGTTGAATCTACTTTCTTATTAGACATTCTTTCGCAAAATATTTTGTAGCTAAAATTTGGGTGTGAAGAAAATAGGTTCTCGTTCCTTGCATTGAGGAGATTCCAAAACGTGAGCGCAAACATTGGACAACTCTTTAAAGCTTTTTTCTTCGACTTTTGCATTGCCAGGTATGATTCTGAGCTATTGCTATGTAATTGCCTTCTGCAACTTCCCTTTGTTAGCTTTATTTTCTATTGTTTTCCCTGGCTACTTTTGCTTGCAAATAAACAATTTTTAAAAAATTAGAAAAAATATTTCATTATTCTATTTTCTTTCCATTTTGTGCAAGAAATTTAAATTCCCTCTATTGGATACTAGATACGAATTAAATGTAGAAATTTTCAGTTTATCATAGTAAATTAAATTCTTCATTTGTAATCTTGATATAATTTATCAACCACCCCTACCCAATATAAACCAAATTGATGCACTTGAAAAAATCATTATTTATGTTATATTTAAATTTCAATATCTTTATCTATATATTGTTTGTCTTTCTCATAGATTAAGTCAGCATATAAAACCTATACATGACTAACGACGTAGGTTCCTATAGTGAATTTGAAATTTGCATCTACATAAGTATTCGGATAATAAACTGTACAAATAAAGTTCAAAATCTACACTTTCAAATTTGGCCTTACAATGTCATTGTTACTTTGCGTTGAAGCCTATTATCTGCATGATAGAATCTCTCACCTTGCACATACTTGTTACTCACAATGAGTAATGAACTCTGGATTATTTACAAAGTTCATTTCTTCAAGCATACATGCTTTTCTCTTTCTCTATAGTCTATATTTCTACAACACAACATAATTAAAACATAGAATAGAATGCTAATTGCAAAATATTGCTCCTCCTCAGGTTCTTGAAAGCTTAGTTGACTATATGAGTCCCCACAAGTCTGCTATTCAAGGTAAGTAATTCAATGTTATAGACCATTTGATTTAACATTTGAAGAAATATTTTCCATCTTCTTTGTCCAATATTGAAATTTGCATGTTAGTGCTAATTAAAATTACCTTCTTTAGGCCATTTTCTTTGTTTCGATTTCATATTCATAAATTAACACATCCACAACTTCCAGTAAAAAGTCTCACAAACTGATAACCTAATTTACCAAAACGGTTTCAAACACTATTGCACACACACTAAATCAGCCAGAAAATCCAATTATAGTAGAAACATATAAATCGCAAAACCAACCAGAAATGCTATCAATTGATAAAGCTTTAGACAATGCACATTGTTTTTGGATTAACTCATTCAACTACAAAGTTGGTGACTGCCTATTTGATACAATCCATGTCTTAGTTCATTGTAGATATACACCTAATGAGTTGCGCACTGGACTTGTCAATCATTTCTTGCATTGTCTTCAGCATGGTTTCCCTGCAGCTTTGAGCTCTTTTGAACATGAATTGCACCCAACAATGCTTTACGACTTACATAAGATACATGACAAAAATACATATTTGCGTAGAATGAGGCTTTCAGCAACAGAAACTAGCGTCAATGGCGAAATTGGACTTTGGGGTGACATATTTTGTGTGCAATGGTTGGCACGCTGGTTGAATATCCCCATATGCATTTGGTCTTTGACAAGGAAAAAACCATATTTGCATTTCAATAAAGATGCTACTCATTCTACAATATCAATTCTTTTTCATGATGCAAATCCAATTGCTGGACATTATGAGCCCATCTTTTCAAGGAAAACCATGTACTATTGCATTCAAAAAATGCAATCACACTTGCCAATCATTACTTGCAATTTTGACAATGCTTGGACTTCAATTGCACATTCATTCCATACTATTGGGATTTGTCCACTTGGAGCAGTTGCTTCCTCTTGTGGCGAAAGTATGTTCGCTACTATCGCTTTGCTAATTGACAAACAGTTCGATGCAACCACTTTCGATTATTTATGGCCCAACCTTTAGCTAACGCATTGAAAGTGCACGACAAATTTGCATTGTCATGTTTTGACATGTCTACACAACCTACTATAACAAACTGCAATTCTATATTGCAATTGCAATCTCTCATTTCTAAGATTGGAATACCATATGTAGAAAGCAAGCTTGAAGGTTCTGAATTTTTCTTACTATGGCTTTCATACATATTTCATACAACCATATGTGTATGGCAAGAAGAACCACAACCCAAAGCCAAGGTATATTGCAATTGCATGGAACCAGAAAAAAATATTGACTTAATCATCTTCAAGAACAGCTCGGGACATTGCCATTATGAACCACTTTGTAAAAAACAACAATTAATAAATAACATGCAAATAAACCAACCTGGTTTGGTAGAAATCAATGCAATTGCAGCTTCATATCGACTGCCACATACACCTCATCAAAATCCCAACCACTCAGTTGTCATTTCAACTATTGAATCAAGTAACAACAGTCAATCAAATACAATGATTTCACAATCCACCACAACAAATAATATAATTACTACACCTGCTACAAGTTCATTAGTGCAAAGAATGACGACTTTCCCGATCAAAGAATTGAAAGCCCCTCAATCATTGCAATGTCTAAAAAAAGCAATCCGTGACAAAACTAACCAAGGAAAAGGCATAGACAATAAACAAATGGTTGAAACAAATAACATTGTAAATCAGGCTACCATGAATGCTCAAAGAATTACAACTTTATCTAGCACAAATTTCAAACTCCCTCGCTCATTGAGATGCATTAAAACTGCTATCCGCAATAGACAAAAGCAACAAAATGATATAGCCAATGAACAAATTCTCCAAACAATGAACATTGCAAATCAGCAAACCACATGTTTACAAACTAAGGTATTTACAACTAGTCGAAAACAACAAGCTCCATCAATCTCAAATGCTACATCTACAAAAGACATGCATTCTATATCTTCTAAGACAAGACCTAACAATCAACAAGCACAACATAGAAAACAATCATCAAAAAAGAATGTAATCCAAAAATCTGTCAACATATACTTGAAAAGTATTAATGACACACCCTCTCAATCCCGTAGTATTTGTGAAATGCTTCATTTTCACAAAAATATCAGTGAAATTAATAATGCATTTGTTGAGGCTTTCTCTTTACTTTCCATTGCATCTGACCAAAAAAAACATTGAAATTGGACAACCCGTTTACAAACAATGTATAAAAGCTACTCAATCTGGCAAAATCCCTTGTTTTGCTACACCATGGAAAATAAGACGCAATGCACGAATAGATGTTGTCCATACATTGAGTTCTCTAGAAGAAAGACTTGTCTCTTTGCATATTGCTTTTGCACAGATAAGACAATTGGGATATAAAAGATCACAATATGGCTTAAACGGAACAATCATCAATGTCCCTGTAGACTTTGATAAGGTGCAACAAGCATTACCTAGACAGATATATGAAACTAAAACAATGGCAATAAAACTAAAATGAAAACTACAATACGAAAATGCATATGCACAAGGTAATGTTAGGCATGCTTGTGTAAAGAATGCTTTGTTAATTTGATCAAAAATGCCATTATATACACAAGAGAATATCTCCATAAACAAAGATTGGGAATCTTTACTTAAAACTAATAAAGAGCAAGAGCATAGTGATATTGAAATAGAAACATAAATCTACAATGACAATACCGAACTTGATGAAGACCCAATAGCTGAATCACTTATACATTGGTTCAATGAACCACATTCAATTAGAGATCTTGATACAACAATAATTGAAATTGCACCATCAGAAGGTTTTAAGCCACTTGGCATTTTCCAAGATGCCTACTCAGAAGAAATGAACTTTCCAACTTTATTTTATGGTTTCGCTCGACCCATTGAAATTAGCAAAAACCTTTCGTTCCAAAAGATAGAAAAATGGGAGCTCATGCATAAAGACAATGACTTTGCAACACACATAACAAATATTTTTCTTCAAAGCCATCAAAATCATTAACCAACAAATATCTTCACTAGCATGGGTTTGTATAAGAAAAATTGAATTAAAAGGTAGAAAGTTACTTGCTATAGATGTACGTAACTCTGTAAATTTGGAAAAGATATTAAAATCTCCATTAGGTTTTCGATCATTAAAGAACATCCGTACATCTCCAGACTATCTAGAAAACACAAGAAAAAACATATTTGCAATGATAAGACAATTAGGGCCTCCGACTTTCTTTGTGACACTAACAAGTGCTGAGCACTTTTGGGAGCCAATGTGCCAAGCATTGTATCTTATATCTACAGGCCAGCAATCCAGGTGCAATGAAACTATTCAGGACAAGGATTTAGACTTTGAAATTAGGAAAAACCCAGTTGTTTGCAGTCGATACTTGAATCATAGGGTCAATGCATTTTGTAAAATGATGCTTAACAATAATCAACTATTTGGCAAAGTATTGGACTACTTCTTTGTCATAGAATTCCAAAACTGAGGAAATGAATATGTACATTTCATGTTGTGGATTAAAGATGCACCTATATATGGAAATTGTCAAAATACTGAAATAGAAATCTTTGTCGACAAGTACATTTCATGTGATTCTTCATATCTTGATGTAAACCTTGTTAAGATGCAAACACATCACCATACAAGAACTTGTAAAAAATACAAAAACTACAATTGTCGATTTAGTTTTCCTTTGCCTCCCATGAGAAGAACAACAATGCTAGAGCCCTTGACAACTGAAAATACTCTTATAAAAGAAAAAGCGAGAAATTTGTTCAAGCAATTACAAAATAAACACTATACAAAAGAAATTACATTTGATAATTTCTTAAATGAATTCCAAATGGACGAAGCTAATTACATTGCAATGCTACAATCAACATTGTCAAAGAGAACTGCTATGTTGAAAAGACATCCATATGATATTTGGATAAATGCATTTTCAAAGTAAGTCCCATCTTTATGGTATGCAAATATAGATACACAATTCATATTAGATGCATATGCTGCAGCATCTTATTGTTGTTCATATATGACAAAACAAGATAGAACATTGTCTCTTGCATTTCACCAACTACGACAACAATGCACATACACTTATGAAGAAAAGACACAATTCATACGCAAACTAGGCAACACATTACTTAACTACCAACAAATGTCAAGTCGGCAAGCTGTACACATTGTTTTGTCATTGCCACTACGTAAATGTTCAAGAAATACTATTTTCGTCAACACAACACCATTAGAGAGTAGAATTTTCATGTTAAAAAGCCCAAAACTATTAGCAAAAGAACAAGATAATTCTGAAAACATAATGTATGCATCTGTAATAGATAAATACATACAACAAAAAAAAACATTCGACCAGCTGTCTCTTGCTAAATATACATCTTTCTAGTCCAACAATGGAACTAAGTTACAAAAGCGGAAAAAGCCACAGATCGTACGCTATGTAAGATATAATCCACACATCGATTATGAGAATTATTGTAGAGAAAAACTTATTTTATATGTCCCTTTTAGAACTAGTGAACAAACACTATTAATCGGACATAAAACATGGGCTGCAACATTCAACGAAAAAAAGATACAAATCACAAATATTGAAAAACTATTTAATGCAAAAATTGATTATAGATGGGGTGACATTGAAGAAGCTGCCACACAAGTTAACATTGACAATTGTCCAGTAATACAATTCGAAGATGAAATTGAACAAGATAATTAGCAAAATGAAATAGAAAAATATGACATTATAGCTGACTTGACACATTCAAGAAATAAAAAAACCACAAATGATTCTTGCAACTCACTATACTCAGAAATACCGCATCCATTTATGCTAACTAACCATGATTACTTCAATCGACGAAGACAATTGAATATAGAACAACAATCCATAGTCAAAGATGTACTAATGACAAAGAGATTTGCACCTCGACAACCACTGCACTTGTTCCTGATGGGTGGAGCTGGAATAGGAAAGACCTTTACAACAAAAATACTATTTTAAGCAATGATACGATACTATGATAAGCATCTAGATAGTGACCCACTCAAGCTGAAAGGCATTATTGGAGCTTCAACAGGAAAAGTTGCATTTAATGTAGGTGGCAACACTGCACATTCTATATTCCATCTGCCATGCAATGCTTCAAAAATGTGACCTTTGGACTTGAACACCCTTGATACATTAAGCAAAAGACTAGAACAATTACAGATTCTACTTATTGATGAAGTCTCCTTAATTGGCTCCACAATGCTTTACAACATTGACAGAAGACTTCGAAAAATCAAACACACACCAACAGAACCTTTTGGCAATGTCAATATAATCTTTTGTGGTGACTTTTACCAGGCACAACCTGTATGCGATGCATGGATATTCGAAGAACCAACAATAAACAATGAGAAAATTCCATACACATTTTGGACTGATAATGTCAAATACTTTGAACTACACACTGTCATTAGGCAAACAAATCAACATTTCATTTCCATTCTCAATCGTACATGAACTTCCCAAAAAACTAATCAAGATATCTCCTACTTGAATACAACATGCTTTAAGACTCCCCCCAATAATCCAAAATTCCCCTACTTGTTCCAAAGAAACTTATCTGTCAATGAGCACAACAATGAAATGTTAAATCACTTGCCTACCAAGCTTTACGTATTAGAAGCTGTAGATAAAAAAGACACACCCATCAAAAATACCCGCTATTAAATTGAAAAGTCATTATTACGCAGCACAATCTTTGTAAAATCGGGAATCTTGGTTGAGCTAATTGGCAGAAATCTTGATACACAAGACAATCTAGTCAATGGTGCTGATGGAATTTTCCAATTGCACACAACTGAGCAAGAAGATATTGTTTGGACTCAATTCAATGACCCCACAATTGGCAAGTTACGTCGAAAAAAAATGCAAAATCTATATACAAACTGCATTTTACCTTCATGGACACCAATAACAAGAATCTCTAGAAAAGTCAAAACAGCTACAAAAGTAGTCACTCGAACACAATTTCCTTTTCAATTAGCATGTGCAAGAACCATCCATAGAGCACAGGGTTTGACCATGGATGCACTAGCTTTTGACCCCTGCAAAGTCTATCAACATGGTCTTGTTTACACTGCCCTGTCATGTGTAAGAAATATTGAATCATTGTACTTAATACACAAATTAGAGAAACAAAATTTTAAAGTATCACAAAAAGTAGAAAATGAAATGCAACGCCTCCAAACATCACAACAATGGAAACTACAACACAACCTTCCTTTTGCATCAGCAAACCATTTTAGCATATGCTCTCTAAATACACGTAGCTTTACATTACATGCACAAGAAATATGTCATGATCACAATCTGCTTTCTGCAACAGTACTTTGCTTCCAAGAAACAAGACACAATAGCCTACAACATTTTCCTTTGCTAAATGAAAATTTTGATTGCTATCCTTCACTAGCTATTCATGGTCTTTTAACATGTTGCAAAAAAACAACCACATTGCAAAAGATTGAAACGTACGCAACAGAGCATTTGGAATCCATAACAATTGACTTATTGCATCTTGACATTGCCTTGCGCATTGTAAATCTATATTTAACACCAGCAGCACCGATTTCTGATTTATTTAATTTGATACAAAACAACATCAACTCGCAACCATCCAATTCCAAATTGATTATTGCAGGAGACTTCAATATTGATATGCTAAATTCGACAAAAGCAAGAACAATGCTCATTGAATTTATGCAAAAACACAAACTGCCATTTGTTGTTGACAAGCCAACAACACAAGCAAGTACTTTGTTAGATCATTTTGGATAAACAATGTTGATGTTGCCAACATAAAGTTCACTATTCTAGAAACATATTGGACAGACCACTTTGCAGTAGCTCTACAACTTTTACCAGGTAGTAGCTCTTACTCAAACAATGTTCTACCTCGCTAAAAAAAGTCATTGTTTCTTAAAAAAAAGTACAACATTTATAGGCACATAATATTTGCATACTGCAGAAAAAAATAGCTTCATAATTTACAAGCATATTGCTAAAGCCATTGTCAAGTTAACAAAACACAAATAGATACAACTTCTCACATCTCTTTATTTTCTGCTCATTCAACTCAAACTTCTTTTGGTCTACCAACTCTCTACATCCAATCAAATATGCATCAATTATTCCTCCAAAAATCTCATGGGCGATAAATTTATGGAAAAAATAAAAAAAAATTGATTGAATCAGATGCCTTTGCTAGGATCATACACATGATCCTATCACGACCTTCTTCTTCCAAAAAATCTTCATCTTCTAAGTCTTCTCATCCTTCCTCATCTTGCAATTCTTACCATGACTCTTCTAGATGTTATTCGCATTCCTCATTATCCAAGTCTCCTTCCTCCACTAAGTCTTCACTTTCCTCTTCTTCACGATCTCGTTCCTCTTCTACTTCTCCCAAGAGTCTTACTTCTCTTCTCAAGACATACAATAATGAGCAACATGATAATCCTTGTGATACCTCTTCCACGAAGAGTGACACACCCATCTTTGATGACTATGATCACTATGATCACTATGATGATGGACAATAACAGTCCTCCTAGTCATGTGCTCGTGCTTACTAGAAATGTGTCGTCACATTGGATAGATCATGATGGTGATCCATATGACTCTGATTTTGAAAGAGACTATGATTCTTGTTGTGAACAATATGATACATCTACTTCTATTGAGGAAGAGAAAGCTTTACGTACTGATTATAAACGTAGATACTATGAGCATTTCTCTTCTAAGAATTCTCCTGCTGAAAATAAAGATTTCACTCTCAAGAAAGATCATGTTAATGCTAGACCTTTGTCTTGTGATGGTTCCCTTTCATCCCCTACTTCCTCCAATACCCAGACATGTCCTAAAGTTTCCAAGTCTTCCAAATCTTTCACAAATCCTTCATCCTGTTAGTACTATGAAAAATTTGTATAGTTTTGAGCCCGTGTTCAGAGAATTTTCCTAAAAGAAAAGTTCAGTGTTTTCAAGAACAATTCAAAAGACCTATATTCAAATGCATGTAAAGTGGGCTTGATGATTTTCATGTGATACAGCTTGGGAAACGGGTTCAACACTTTTCATTTGACGTATGCAGTTGGTTCCCGCTCTTAATTGAAGAATCTAGAATGTTTAGAGAGTAGCCAGTTTGAAGTGTTCACTTAAATCTGCATTTGTGCCAAGTGTCAAATCGTTGTATCAGGCCTAGTTTGCAGTTGAATATCTTATGCCCAGTAATGTTTCATGACCCGCCACTTTGAGGATGTTTAGTTTTCATATCAAAGAACCTATATTCCAATTCTCAAGTCATTTCGAATCTGTTTGATTAGGTTTCGAACCCCTCAAAGTTGGTAGTTTGTTATTGCCATGCACTTTTGTAATTGATCAGATTTCTGGAAGGGCCTGTTTGATCAATTATAACTTTTGACCCTGTAACCCAATTGAGAAGTTTAATTTTCCATAGTTTCCCAGGGGTCAAATACTCCTTGTGTTTCAGTTTTCAGGCCATGACGAATCCATTTGCTTAGTTTGCCAATCTGATTCTGTTTGTAGTTTCTAACTTTTTAATCAGGATCAGTTGTACTTTTTAGTTCGAGGCCTTGTTTAGACGAGTGCATTAAATGCCTTGTGATTGATCAAGAGATGCTGGTTGTTGCATCAAGTTGTAGGCATAAGAAAGAATATTCGTACCGATTTTCAGCCTCCCATGTGCCCGTTTGACATGTTTCCTAGAGCCATTCAGATTGCAGATTGTTAATTTTCTTCAGAAGTGCACTGTTGAGTTTTGTCAGTAGCTCACTTTGAGACCTTGCCATTTGCGCCCGGATCGAGGTCAAGCATAATTAAAGATTGATCCATAATGTAGACATCAATTTGATTCTCCATGTTAAGTTTCAGCTTATGACGACTCTGATTGATGACTCTTCTCAATCGATTCCAAACACAATTTCTATGAATTTGACTATTTTCAGTTCAGGGTGTTCTGAGGGCACAACTTCGATGATTATTTTCGGATAGCCAATTGATCGTGTGTTAAAGCTAGTTGTGGCCTTGTTTTCTATGTATGAGAGAGTATCTATATCCTAGGTATCAGACCGTGAAAGTTTTATTTGACAGGATTGCCAGGTCAGACAAAAAAGGGTCTTATAATGACGAAAGTGCGGATAGCATAATTGTCTAAAGTAGTCATTTTCATAAATTCGTAGCTTTTGAACGAATGATCATCTCTAGTCGGTGGTTGGTTCGTTTCGATCCTTGCTGATGAAATTTCTTCCAGTTCCAGTGGCTCGCCCTCAGCCTGCCATCTGATATTTTTAGCTTGTCTCTTTCCGAGGCAGTCGGCAGTGTTTTCAGTTTGCGTTCCGCCGGCAATTCTGAACGACATTTTTCAAATTTTAAAATCTCTTGCCTCGTTCATTTTTAGGTGAAGCCGTCTAACAGGGTTTTTTATCTGTAGTGCAAAGTTCATTCTCGCCAACTTTCAGCTTCCAGGGATAAGTTTTCATCAGTGATTTGTTGGCGCGATCAGGGTTGTTTTATCAGATTTGGCGACTGGCAAGGTATTAAAATTGACGATGCAATTGCAGCTCTGTCATTTGGCACAAACAAATCTACGCGTTCCCTCAAGTTTTTGACCGTGTATGCATTGGCATTGTGATTCAGATTTTAAATACGCTAATCTATGCGTAGAGGAGGCTACACCTGTTCATTGGTGAGTGATGCCTATGCCTTGTGTTTATTAAAACACCCCAAATACAAAACATATTACATCAGGACTGCTAAGCGCATTGGCTGGAGGCTTTTAAATACCATTTGGGGGGAATGTCTTAATAAAGATCTCTTGCACTGTTGAGGAAGTGCTGCGTATACACTCCTTGGGAGCCATTGCTTGCATAGAACACCAGATGGAGAATGAAGAAAGATTTAAATGCACCTCTATGGCAAGTCAAGCACTTGCGCAGTGTGTTGGGAGGGGGCCTTTTCATTACAAGTAGCCAATGCAGTAAGGGAGCCAGTGTAATGCAAGGAGGATCTGCCAGTTTGTGAAGGCCCTCACGCCAATTGGAGAATGGATACTGGTTCAAACATGTGCACACAACAATTGCAGAGGATAGGTTAGGATGGCATGTGCTAGGGAGTGCCTTGTGCACCATTTTTAGTGGTTTGAGGTGGATCTGCACTTTCATGCTCACACACCAGGTTGCGAGTATCTCCAGCGAGGCGAGGCCTACTCACGCAAATAACTTAGTGAGTGTTGTCAACGCATTTTTGATGTACTGCCAGCATAAAATAATAAAAGGGAAGCTCACGCAAGTGACAGGGAGCTTATATATTATGTATTTTGCACTATCAGTATGGATTGAAGGCTCTGTGCGTACATGGAAAGACTACTGGCCAGAAAAAAGATGAAAACATGCTAGGGATTTTATCCCACATTCACGCTATTATGTGATTATCTAGTTTTTAAAAGAAACAGCACTAAGATGAGATTAAAGGACAAGTGAAAGGGAGGCGACTCTCCTTCCATTGTCTTGTGGGCTAGCCTTGCGGCATGTGCGAGAGCCTTGCATGGGTATCACAATTATTTTAATGAAATATATATTAAATGTAGACTGTTCATTCCCCTAGATGCACGCCCAGATCTGACGGTGCTCGCCAAAGCACTAAGAAAGAGATGCACGCTAGTTAGCATAGCGGTTAAGCGAGGTGTTGACACGTGGCACCATGATAACACATGCCTTCATAATCCTAGGTAAGGAAATACATCTTCTTATCTAATTAATGGGAGACATCGGATAAAAGACGTCGGGAGATAGACGGGTAGTGACAAAGCAAGCTTGTGCAGTTGGTCGACCACCTCAAGATTCGTGCAAATCTGACGGTTTTCGCTAAAGCGCTGAGATGGAGTTACGAGAAAGATAAGCTGGCGGTTTAGCGAGATTGTGACACGTGTCATCCAGTCAAATGTCAAATAGATGCACTGTCAGCAAGGTCAACCAACCGGTAAGAGATAGATGACAGCTGTTACAGATGAGGATGAGGTGGATCAGCTGTTCAAGCGGACGAATCAAGTGTTGCCATGTGGCGTGGGACCCACTTCAAAATTTTGAGCCCTGCATAAAGTTAAATTTCGAAATTATTAAGTCTGCACTTTATAAAAATTAAAATATTTAAATAAAACAGTCAGTTCATGAAGATTGGCGAAATTATTAAGTCTGGACTCTATAAAAGTTCAAATATTTAAATAAAACAGTTTGTTCATAAAAATTGGCGTCCAGGACTTATTTTTTGACCAAATATACACATATTATATGTTTCCGGAATCGGCTCGGAACGAGGAATGCAATGGAGACATTTATTTTCAGTTTTGATGAAGTTGGTGAGAGCAGTAATCTACTGTGTAATTCCGAGGCCATTTTTTGGGTAAAGATGCAAACTTTTGTAAAGAAGTTCTAGATTGTAAAAAATATCAATTTTGTTTTGAGATTTTTTGATGAATCTTAGGGTTCACTCTGTTGCCCTAAAAGTGCCCTAATTGATATTTTGTTGTATCCTTGTTCTTATAAAAGGACTTTTATAATCATTTTAAAAGGGCTAGAGGGAAATCCTTGACACAAAAAGCTGAAAAGCCTAGTGTGTATCCTCAGTCCAGGTTGTAAGATTTTTGCTTTTGTATCAGTACTAGAAAGAAAACTTCTGTATCTTTTGCATATTGTCTATGGTATCACTGAATCAGTCTATAATACAGGGATTTGAACCACATACTTAATATAGTTTCTCATTCTTGGATCTCTCCTTCAGTTGTTCTTGATGAATTCTGAGTTTTCTAACTCATTGCATTAGGTTATTGGTGTATGTGTTTTGTCTCTCACTCCTGATCTAGGATCAGGTTAAAAGCCTCTGAGTGAAGCATAGATTTATTTGGTTCAATCGGGAAGGATATCTGCAAGTAGTGTAAGAGATGTTTGACTATGTTTATGGCTTGGTTTCTCAGATGAATCTAGTAGTTGTTCTTGTATTTCATGTCTGCTTTAGGTATGATGCCCAATGGATAAGGCACTGATCATGAGCTAGTACCCCCTGTACTGTTACATGTTTGGCATAGTTGTTTACATTCTGCAAGAAATCATTAAATCAATACCAGTATTTACTTTTATTTACTTTTATGTATTGTCCTACCTAGTGATGGAGGATCAATGAACAATAGGTTCTTGTTTAGTATTCTCTCACTGTATTTATCTGTTGAAAGATCCAATAAAGAAATAAGGGGCAAGGTTAGAACTATCAGTCAGAGTTAATACTATTGGATCAGATACACCCGCCTTGGTTTCACAGAGCAAGAAGTAGAAGAGGGAACATCCATGCCTATAGTTGGTCTAGTTGCCTATAGATTGCCCACATTTGGAACTAACCAATCCGTAATATCCATCATAGGCATATTGGTGTCTCTTTGAGTATAAACTCCTTTTCAGGAACCAACACATCCAACAAAAATCCTAATGCTTTTCATGCGGTTCCCTATAATTATCATCAAGGGCTACCTCTTAAAGAAACCCAAGCTAACCTTCACTTGGCTGCAAATACTTTCAATAATGCTAAACCTAAAGAGCCTAAGCCTTTATGCCCTATAATGCCTACTTCAGCTAGCCCTTCACCATCTCTTCTAAAGTCTTCTACACAACTCCAACCTGCTTCCTTGTCCTTAAGAGTGGCTTCATGTCAAGAGGACTCTAAAAATGATTAAAAAAAGAATAGAAACAAAGATCAAGATCAAGAACCCTCCATGTCATCCAATTCTTTTCATGATACCTCTTATCCATTTCATGGTTCTTTTGATCCTTTACGCCCTTCCTCATTTATTCCACCATGTCTTAAGTCTTCTCCTAAGCAAGATCAAGCTATTACTCACACCGTTGAGCTTATTGACAATCAAAATAACCTTACCACGCTTGTGCTTTCCAAAGATGATGTTGCCTTTAAGGTTATTAAAACTGGTGTTGTTGCTTCCAATGATAATCGTATTGAAAATCAAGAGAAAAATTATTTGTTTATGCTATCCAAAGATCCTTGTCAAGATCAAAGTCTTTCATCTTCTTGTTCTACCACTCCATGTTCACTTCCACTTTCTACTCTTCCTAAGTCTTTACAAACTTTGAACAATCCTATCAAATAAGATATTGCTCCTATTCAAAATGTTCATGATCCTATTACAAATCCTAATGCTCACTCTAAAGATGCTGATATCCTTGGTTGTGATATAAATGTTGATGAACTTGTTGATTATCCTTTTGTATCGTCCACATCCATCCTTGGACCTCCTCCACCAATGCTAAGGACATCACACATTCCTTCCATCTTGGGTCCTTATGTCCCTTTACTTTTCCCTCCTAACTCTCCTAATTCATCATCGATCTTGGGTCCTTACGTCCCTTCATATCCTATCTTTCCTCAAGATCAACATAGATGCATACCCTTGAATCCTTTTCATTCACCCATGCATCCAAACTAGTCATATTCTTCTCCTTCTTCCACAAGTCCCAAGTCTTTTGGAAGTAACTTGAATGTTCAATACAAGAAAAAGAAGCAAATACAAGAATCCATCTAAAAAAGAAGATTACCATGTCTCCTCTAATCGACATGGGGGGAAAAAATCAAAAGAGATATCTAAGAAGAAAACTACAAGACAAGTATGGGTTCTAAAATCCATCATTGAGGATATTCTCTCTAAATCATCAAAAGGAAATAAAAAGCCTATGACTATATGGATTCCAAAGTCTCTCTTGAAAGAGTCTCATGTTGAGCAACAAGTGAAGTTGACATTCAAGCTTCCAAAAGCTTCTACTCGATCTTCTTCCAAAAATATTATTTCATTCCATGTCCCTAAACTATAACCTCTGCTAAACATTCACCATATTCCTCCACGTATTCCTTCATTCAAGTTTCCTCCATCCTCTCATCACCTTTCAAGGTGTGTGTCGATGTTGATCTTGCCTTTCTTTTCATCCTTCCATTCATTATCCTTCTATCTGCTATCATTTTTCCTCATTTTCATATTCCTCCTATCTTCCAGCTTCACTCGCTTTGCATAAAACCCTATCCTCTATTTTTCTCTTCCATCTTCCTTTCCCTATCAGCATCTTTGAGTATATCATTTTGAACCCTTGGCATATCATGGTTTATCCTTTCAAGGAGCATTATCTAAAAAGCTTGCCTTCTTCCAAAAAATAAAATAAATATTTAGAAAAAAAAAATCAAAAAAGAAAAAAAGAAAAAAAAAATGAAAAAATTGAAAATGTGCCTTGGTGAAAACCTGGAAACAGGCACCTTGGTAGAAAAAGTAAAGAGAAATAAATTCATCCTATGGTGAAAACCACTCCTTTGTGGCACCTTGGATAAGTACCATGATGAAAACCTAGCAATCAGGCATCATGCGTAGTTCTTCTACATATTTCATCCATTCCATCTTCTCTCTTTGATCTTGACAATGTTGACCCATATACGAACATTTGGCTATCTTGTGAGCTATCTTATAATGATCTTTATTTCATTTCATTCATGTTTAGCCTTCATATCTATTTTCCTCCATTCATTATAGCCTTTCGCTATCCTTTTCCCCTTTGGTCTTGATCCAATATAAAAACAAGAGTAAAACATGATGCTATGAAGTCTCTTGACATGTCTACTCCTTTGGACTGCATCATTTCCTTCTTTTACGTTACGCTTTTGAGGCTTACCCTATGTTGGCCTTTCATTGCTTCTCCAAATGTGCTTTACATGACACAAATTTCATTCTTTCCCTAGATTGGGTACTCTTGAGGAGTTTACCTTTGAGGATTTCTTTCATTCATTCTCCTTCATTCTCTTATCTTACATCTCTTCCACCAGCTTGCTAATCCCTCTTGTTCTCCACCTCACCTGACATTGGGACTGCACGATGTGATCTCTCTTGCATTTATGCTTGACCTACTTGACACTAAGGATTTACAAGGTATTATCCTTGACTATTTTTTTTGCGAGTGCATGCTTATAGCTATCTTGACCTTCCTTGTGTGTCAATGTGAGCATAATCTTTCCATATCAAAACTCAAAAATCTTGCTGCATTAGTCATCTTGACCTATACATTTTTGATGCCTAGGTGAGATTCCCACATATATATCTGATATAGATCATATTCATATACCCATAGTTATGCTAGTGAGTATTATATGATCTTACAGCGCTACCAATAATACTCGATGATGATGATTAGATGTCTATTAGTGTTGTGACCTTGCAGGCAAACCACCTTTTCATAGTAGTTTGCATCCTTAGGTTCATGTTAGTTTAGATTTGCATCTTGCATATGGAGAGAGCTCTCCTTTCATCTTTCTGTATTGTCTTAAAATGGAAGCACTTCCATGTTAAGAGCGTTTAGCCCTTTGAGTAAGTGGTTTAGGGTCATGATTGGTGCCTTGATTGGATCTTTGCATGTTCTTGGCTTTCTCCCTCGTCTTCCACTTTTCCTCCGCACTTGATTTCTTCATTCTAGGTGAAATTAGGGTTAAGGTCTTAAGGGATTTTCCTGATTTCCCCTCTTCCATGGCTCCATTTTCTACATAGGGTTCAGACATGGGACCTCCTAGTCCTTCATCATACCATTCAAAGTTCTATCTGTTTCAGACACCAGGTCCTGATTAGACATTAAGTTTTACATTTTTGGCACCCACTGGAACCTTTGCTCCAGATTCTAGCTCTGTTAAGGTCTGAGGTCAAGGATGATCTCAACCCTAACCAGGTCAGGGTCGACCTCGACCTTGACCTCATCTTGCCAAATTTCAAATTTTGGATTGTCGACAGTTTGGCTTTCGAGAAATTTCTTTCTCCGCCTCTGGGTCGGTTGTTTTAGGCTCTGAAACAGTAAATCCTTTAATTTGCATTTAATCAAGGTATATTTTGTAAAGGGTAGGACCTAATTGGGATTTAATTCTCCAAGGTGGCCCTTCTAGAGGAATGTATCCTAGATAACTATAAAAGCAGGCCTTCCTCTTTCATTCTTGACGTAGGGCTTGGAAATAGCCCATTGACTCTGATTCTATCCAAGTGTTATATTTTACATTGGTGTAGACATATATTTTTAGACAAGAATTATAAATTGATGATTAAATTTTTACAATATGTGGATCTCATCCTTCTCTAGCATTGAGGGTATCAAACTATTAAAGTAGCATTCTAATGTTGATTTGTAGATCATCAACACAGAGAGATACAAAAATAATTTGGACACAAAAAATTCTTGATAAAATGAGCATATCAAACTACTATAGTTGCGCAATAGTATTTGCAACTGAATCCAACTAATTAACTTATCTCAAAACTCTCTACAACTAACATAAACTAATTACAATGTTTATTATCTTTAGCAAAGAACTTGGCTATAGATATAATCGCCAGTAGTCCAAAGATATACTACTACACAAGAAAGGAGGTTGTAGAATAATGAAGAGTATGTCATTGAACTAGAAGCTCCACCCATCAAGAAAGGAAATTTGCACAAAATTTGATGAAGTCACAATTATCAAACAAAATTGAGGCTGTCACCTAACTAGAAAGTCAAGGAAATTTTCCTGACTAGAAAGTGAAGGTGATTCAAGAATTTAAATGCATGAAAAGTGATCTATAGAAAAGTCCAAAATAAAAAGATAAAAGGATAAAAGGATATATGGAAGGATATATTATTAATATTTTTTCATTAGTCTTTTTAACAATTATTTGCAAGAAAAGATAAAAGGATATATGGAAGGATTGTATTATTTTTAAATGATTATATTAATTAGATGAATTTTTAAATAAGAATATATACACTAAGATTTTATTTTATAATATTTGATTTATGAATAATATAGAGTAATAGTGCTAGAATGATAAAGTGAATAAGATAGAGAGTTGGAGATAATGAGATATAAATAAAGAGGGTGGGGGAGAGATAATATAGAACCTTAAGCCCCTAACTCTATCCATAAAACTTACCATGATAATTCTAATCATTATAACAAATCTTAAATGATAAACCTTAGTGTTAAACCTTATTACAAACATTAAATGGTAATCCTAACCCTAATAATGACACGAGCCTAAACATTATTCTAACCCTAATAAAAATCCTAACTTTAACCATAATACTAACTACAATCTTAAATCTAACCTCAATCCTAACCTTAACCCTAACCCTAATTAGAATCCTAACCTAAATATAATACTAATCATGATGTAACTCCTTACCTTTATCATTATCGTAACTCTAAAACCTAAACCCTATTCACAACCCTAACCCCACTCATTAAGATTTTTTTAAATATAATAATGATAAAAGTTCCCATAAAAATTAGTATATCTAGTTAGCTGATAAAGTACTAATATTGTTGTGGAAAATATCTCCTACTTATATTTAGTAGTTTTAATTTTTTATATTTAAAAATAATAATTAATTTTTAAAAATGTTTAGGGAATAATTTTTTTAAACTATTTTAATAAATTCATGTTTATATTTTAATTTTTTAAATTTATTTTCTACATCAACTAACTTGAAATATACTAGCAATCACACCTTAGTGTGCAATGGGTATGCCGAATGGAATTTCAACTCTCTCTCTCTCTCTCTCTCTCTCTCTCTCTCTCTCTCTCTCTCTCTCTCTCTCTACTTATATATCATTGCATATCTTTATCTTTATCTTTCTATTTCTCCCTCTCTCATTCTTTCCTTATGTCTCCACGATATATATTTATCTCTACCATCTCTATCTATCTGCTTCTCTCTCTCTCTCTCTCTCTCCATATTTCAAACATAACATGACATTATTCTAATAATTTCAATTAATTTTAATTCTAAAACATAAAATATCAATTATTTAATATATATAGTTATAATAATAAATATATTCTCAAATTTAGTTTTTACTTATAATTGTTTAGAAAGTAGTAACTTTCACTTATTTCTATTATTAGTTTCTAACAAAATAACAAAAGAATATTTAACTTTTTGATTAGTTTAACCAACTACAATAGAGAATTAAAAAATTTGTACAAAATTTCTATAATTTTCTATTTTAATGATTATAAAAATTGACATTTATTTATCATATTAATGACAATAGGAAGAAACTTTTTTTTTTTCTTTTTAAAAATCAAATTGTACAAAGCATTATAACTATCCATCTTGCCTAAAACTCTATACGAAGTGATATTAAAGCATTATAACTGTCTGACAAAAATCTGCATCATACACTAATGTATTTTGTCAAATCACTAGCTATGAAGTATATTTAATGTGTTTTCAAATTTCCTTTCTCAAATAAAATATAATATAAAATCAATGTTTTTTTTCTTATTTGTATTTTTTATGTACTGAATATTTTTAAAAATTTATAAATATATTTTAATTATTATTATGTATTATAGTTTATATACATAAAGTACGTATTTTTTCATAAAAAATATTTAATTTAATTTTTATTTTTTACAATAATGAATGTGTAGTAGTCATATCATTATAATTTTACTATTATATATTTATATTTATTATTTAATTTTTTTATATTTAAATATTATAATAATTATAATATTATCTAATATGCTATTGGTTTTAATCTAATATATTTCAAATTATCATATTATTTTATCTCTACCTTTTTTTGCCTTTTTCTCCCTATCTCTACACATGTCTCATTCTCTCGTCTCCTCCTCTATATATATTTATATTCTTTTTACGCATTGCATCTCTTGTTTATCTTAAGCTCAACTTAATTAAATTTTTTTAAAAAAAAAAACCTTATTACTACTAGTAATGTAAAACATAAAATAAAAATTTATAAAAATAAACTTTTCCTCATGTTAAATTCTTTATAAATATCCACTCCTTAACATTTATTTCAAAAAGTGAATAAGTGACATACATTTTACAAATTGCAATTACCTTGACGTTGGTAAATTAATGACTATTGAATGATGATGGGTTGCATCATGGGAGATGACTAGAAACAAAATTTGATGGGACAACGACAGCAAAGTGCAACTTTCGCTATAAATTTATACAACATCAATGATATTTTTTAATTTTTTTACACTAAGTTTTGGTCAATGTGTAAAGTGACCATTTACTTGCACTTTTTTAAATTTAAATATAGAGGGATCAATAACAAAAACTAACTAGAGTTAATCGGGCGAGGCCAAGCCTCAGCCAACAGAGTTCACGGATACATCAAGAATACACAATAAGTATCAAGGCATCAAAAAAGACTAGTGGAGAATAAAATCAAAATCTTCAACCCAGGTAGTCCAACCCCTTGGCCTTCCATCCAAACAATCTTCTTCTTCTCCTAAATTTGTGCCAGCATGCTGAGTTGATGATTAGTAGCATTTCTGTTCTTGTGGACTTCATTTGTGAGTTTCTTCAAGGTAGCTTCAAAATTGGTGAAATTGTCCATATGTCTCCTCTAATCAAAGTCGTCCTTCAGCTCATACATGAACATGGTGGAGTCACCCGCCTGGAGAAATCTTCTGAGGTTTTTCCTATCCAGAGTCATGTTCACGTTCACCTACGAAGAAATTTTGTAATATGCGAGTTTTCGAGAAAACTCAGTAAGGGATCTGGGAGAGTCTTGACACCTTTCTTCATTTTTATACTTCCATATCTACCACAAAATGTTAGAAGATAACACATTCCAAAAAATATTTGCATCCTTTTTGATATCATCAATATATCCAGTAATGATTTTAAAAATATTCCCAGAGAAAGGGTAGTTGATACCAAACATATGCCAAATGCTTTTGGGAAAAAAACAATAAAAGAATATAGCATGCTAGTGTCAGGAAGACCACAAAGACTGCAGACATCAAAACCAATATAATCTTTTCTCAGGGGGAGTCTGTCAATAACCAAGAGCCATCTAAAGCATTTGATCTTAGGCTCAATGGGCGACTTCCAAACTCTATCAAGGTGAGCTTTCCACATATTAACATCAAACTAGGTATACCAAAGTTTGTTAATATGAGAAATAATGTCTCTATTAGCATCAATGATTTTATAAATTTATTTTTGACTTTAATTATATCCACAACCGTGCCATCGGGCCATTTTATCTTAAGAAATCTATGAGAATCAACATGACAGACTGTAGGTAGGTCCTTACAGGCTTTGACAATCATGTTATAGGTCCTTTTTTGAGACATAGGAATATGAAATTTAGCACTGATGTCTTCCCAGCTGATAAGTTTGTCCTCATCAAATAGGAAAATGAGCTGAGAGATTCCTAGATTATTCTAATGCTTAGCAGAGCACCCTTGGGTGAGGGCAAGGGGTTTCTTGGCAATATGTAGATTCCACCAAATGGATCTTTCATCGTATAGAGTTCCTTGATCATGGAAGGCTTTATTAGTGATGTGAGGCTTAACATATTCTCAGGCTTTCCAGATGGTTTTAAAAATTAGAGAACCTTGAACAGTGATGGGAAACTCACCCTCTATGATATCACAGAGAGGAATATTTTTCTAAGACTTATCTTTTTTAGGAATACCTCTTTCTACATAGTCAATAAATTGAAGATAAAGATAATTATAACCTTGATCAAAGTGTTAGAGAATATACACATCCAGGAAACTGTATAATGAGTCAGGGTGGTGCACAGGTTTTTGATAGTTTTACAGAAGATTTGAGAGATGAATGCTTGCAGAAAAATGAAGAGTATATACAGGGAAGAGGAGAAAGTTGTTATGTCAATTCTCAGCCTGAAAGAACTCATACACGACAATGGAATGCACAACAAATGCAGGGACCAATACATCTGGATCGTTACACTCATCAATATGCTATGGGCACAAATTGGCAACCTAGAAATCTTGCACATCAACAGCATAGGGGAGGGATACCAAACCCAATGAATGTGACTCATCAGCCTCACAGTGGTCACTATGCTAATATAAATCAATGGCAGAGAGGTAAACCTATTCCTCATAGTCAATATGTTCATAATAACAGTAGTGGAAATTTATTTGATGCAAGATTCCAATAAGTAAATGAGAGATATAAACCATTGGATTTTTCAAATATTATTTGTTTTCCTGACCCTATACCAAATAAATTGAAGATAGGTATTCCCAAGTTTCTGGTGATGGATCCTAGTTAGCTGAACAACATGTCATAAATTTGAAGAATATTGTTTATGAATTTGACATTACTCATGAAGATGTGCGTATGAAAATGTTAGCTCTTTCACTCAAGGATAGTGTAGATGAGTGGTAGAGGAATTTGCCAGATAGATCAATTACCAATTGGAAAACATTTTTTGATCAGTTTATAGAAGAATTTGGGGATCACAGAAATCCATCATTTGCAACTCGTGAATTAACCACTATGAGGAAAAATGTTAATGAAATAGTAAGGGAGTTTAATAAAAGGTTTAACAGGGTGTTGAATAAGATTCCAAAGGATACCCGCCCTATTGACTCTTTTCTGATTACCTTTTATTTGAAAGCTTTTGATATTAAGATGAACTATGAGATAAGGTCTCATAACCCAACAACTTTACAACAGGCTTTCAAAATTGCACTGAATATTGAAAACAATAGAATAGCTTCCGGAAGAATTGATAAAAGGAGTGATCCTAAGCTATTCGATCTTGCAGCCCCGAAAAAGAATAGTGAGAGTGATAAAATGGATGAATTAGTAAGTTTGATGAAGAATTTGCAACCAAACAAAAGTCACTTTCAAGCAGGAAGACAGGATAGAAATGATAGATACGAGTTACAGGACATACCTTATCATACATAATGGAAAGATGGGAAGCCTTTAAAAAAGCAGATGGACACTCCAGATCCTTTCAAGAAAAGTAATCATTTCATAGGGGATGATTCGTGGTGTGAAATTTGTAAATTGCCTCACCCTCAGGGTCAATGCCTTATAGCACAAAAGATTTTGGAGGAGAAAAACCAAGGGTATGAAGATAGGCCTATGATCAACACTCTTTCATCCACACCCTTTTGGTCAAGAGATAGTGATGATTCAGGTGGGGAATACATGCTAGAGAAAAGCTATAGGAGGTCAGGACATCAACAAGAGAAACAAGTCTTCTCGAATGATGAAAAGAGTCCAGTTATTAGGAGGACAATAGGAGAAGAAAGACAGGCTTACACTATAGCAGTGATGGAACAAGTTCTTAGCAAATATCAATTAAGGAACAGGAATGTGAACTCGTGCAATGAACAAGAAATAGGTATGTACAAGATTTCGAACAAGAACATTGAGATAAAGAAGTCAAAGGCAGATGTCCCTAGAGAGAAAATTGATCAAACATCAAAGATAAGCAAACCCATGGACAAACAAAGCAATGTTAAGGAATTTTCAAACTGCACTTCATTTATGTCTCAAGCATTATCTCAGGCGAAACTTTCTATCCCTCTAATGGAAATAGTTAAATTAACTAATTGCAGGAATGAAACGATCAAGTTAATAAATGATGTTGCTAAAAAAGATGCAAAGGAACAAAAAGATAATGAAGAATTACCAGTTGTTTACCTAGGAACTTTTGTTAATGAAGATGCTACTAAAGTAGATCCTTTCTTTCTAACTTTATTCATAAATAATAAATTGGTTAAAAATTGTATGTTAGACTCCGGGGCAGTGGTTAAAATTATGCCTCATGGAGTAATGAAAGAATTAGGAATGAATGTAGACACTACTTATGGAAAATGCTATGCTATGGATAATAGACCGGTTCCAGTTATTGGAATAATGAAAAATGTAGAATTTAAGTTTCCTGGATGTCCTGAAAAATCTTATAAAATAGATATTACTATTGTTGAAGTACCATCTAGTTATGGAATGTTAGTATCTAGAGAGTGGTCTAACTTAGTAGGTGGAAATATTCAATTAGATCTAACTTATGCTTCTATCCTAGTAAATGACAGGGTTGTAAGGATCGATAGAGAACCAAGATCTACTTACATCATCGAGGACATTGATCCAAGCTAGGTTACGCACTTCTGCCACACCGACATGGAGAATTTCCAGGTAAGAATTCATAAAAATCTCATTAAAAATACTAATCCTATTGAAATATGTGCTAAGGAAAACAATGATTTCATTTGGAAAATATTTTTTGATGGATCATGTAGTAAAAATGGTAATGGGGCAGGTGTAGTGTTCATATCCCCAAATGGGAAATCTTTTAAATATTCCTTTTTGTTAGCATTTGAATGTACTAACAACATTGCAGAATATGAAGCGCTCCTACTAGGTCTCAAAATAGCAAGTAAGCATGGTATCAAAATTCTTTCTGTTTATGGTGATTCTGAATTGATTGTATCTCAGATTAGGGATAAGTTTATTACTAAGAATCATACCCTAAAAAGGTACAAGAATGAAGTGTGGGATTCCATAGAAGTATTTGATGCTTTTTTGATAACATGGATAGATAGATCTGAGAATATTCTTATTGATTTCATGGCTAACCTAGCAGTTAAGCATAACGACATCCCATGTGAAGATATTGCATAGGTAGAGATCAAACCAAGGCCAATAATACTTGATAACATTCATAATTAGCAAATCTTTGATAATGATAGAGACATCATAAATTTCCTTGCATGTGAGGAAAGGTACGAGGATCAACTCATTGATTTAAATGCTTATGTTGAAACAATAGATGAAAATGATACTTTATTTGGAAGAGATGTAATTCAGCTTAAAACTAATAAAATTCCTAAGGGGCTTGTTACACTAGAAAAAATGTTTGATAGTAAAGATTCTAGTAATAAGGTTAAAATGGGAAATACTAATATAGAGGAAGTGGAAAAGATAAATTTAGGAAATGAACATACTCCTAAATAAATTTTCATTGGTAAAAATTTAACTACTAAAATTTGATCTGATATTGTTAGTTTGTTAAGAAAGTATAGACATGTATTTGCTTGGTCCTATGACGATCTTAAGGCTTATAGAGAGGACTTGTTTCAACATGAAATACCCTTAAGACCTGATGCAAAGCCTTTTAGACAAAGGAAAAGATCGATCAATCCAATTTTGTCTCCTAAGATGAAAGAGGAACTCATTAAAATGAGGGATGCTGGTAGCATAAAGCCGATTAGACACTCTACTTGGGTTTCAAATTTGGTACCTGTTAGGAAGAAGAACGGAGATATTAGGCTTTGTGTGGATTTCAGAAATCTAAACATATCTTCGTTAAAAGACAATTATGCACTACCAAACATGGAAGTATTATTACAGAAGGTTACAGGAAATGAATTATTATCCATGATGGATGGGTTCTCCTGGTACAATAAGGTTAAAGTTAAAGAAGAAGAATAATAAAAAATAGCATTCACTACGCTATCGGCTACATTTGTTTATGCAAGAATGCCATTTGGGCTTACAAATGTAGGATCTACTTTTCAAAGGGCCATGGATGTGGATTTTGAGGATTTCATTGACGTTATCATGGTAATATATCATAATGGCATCACAGCTTATTCAAAGAAAGTAGAAGATCATTGCAAGTATCTAGAGAAAATCTTCAAAAGAGCCTTTGAATATGGAGTAACCTTAAACCTGAAGAAATGTCATTTTGTGGTAACTGAGGGTAAACTCCTTGGTCATATAGTTTCCAAAGAAGGAGTCAGAATAGATCCAAAAAGAATTGAAGCAATTGATAAGGTTTTGATCGCTAAAAATGTTAAGGGAATTCAATCTTTCCTTGGACAAATCAATTTTGTAAGATGGTTTGTTCCAATTATTTTAGAAATCATAAAACCTATTGTAAAGATGTTAAAGAAAGATGCAGTTATAAATTGGACAGATGAGGCTTTAGAATCATTGTCCAATATCAAGAAAGCAATTAAGGAAGCACCAATTTTGAAGTCTCCTGATTTTTCCAAACCATTTCAGCTATTCTCTTTTGCTTCTTTTCACACCATAGCAGGAGTCTTGTTACAGAAAAATGATGAAGGATATGAGCAACCAATCACATTCTTCAGTAAAACTCTACAATTTTCTGAGCTGAGTTATGACATACATGAAAATAGGCTTATGCATTGGTTAAGTCAGTGAAATCATTCAAACCTTATCTGGTTGGAGCCAAGATTGTGGCATATGTACCAAATGCAGCAACTAAGGATATCTTGAGGCAATCAGAGGTTACAGGAAAAAGATGTCAATGGATAAATCAGATTCAAGAATTTGATATTGAGATTCAAATCACTAAATTAATCAAAGGAAAAGGATTGGCTAAGCTTATGGCAGAAAAAAATTTGAATGTAGCACAATTAAACCAAGTAGATTTAGAAAGGGTAGAGATGAGTATCGAGCATTATCCATGGGACACAGAGATAGTATACTTCTTAAAGCATATGAAGTTTCAAGAAGGTCTAAACAATAATCAGAAAAGAACTATAAGTTTACAAGCATCGAAACATGTGTTAATTCAAGGAGATTTATATTGGAAAAATAATGATGGTATTCTCTTAGTTTGTCTAGACACCTATCAGGCCAAGTCAGTTATTAAAGATTTACATGATGGGGTATGTGGTTGTCACTTCTTAGCTAAGACAACAGCCCATAAGATATTGAAAGTTGGGTATTACTGGCCTCATGTTTTCAAGGATTGTTATGATTATGTTAGAAAGTGTGAGTCTTATCAGAAATTCTCTAGGAAATTGAAATATAATGGTGCTTTGCCCCTTATTTCGTTACAAATTGAAGAGCCTTTTTAAAATGTGGGGAATAGACTTTATTGGGGAAATTGTAGATGCTTCAAGTGGAGGTCACAGATGGATATTGGTTGCGACAGACTATTTTACAAAGTGGGTTGAAGCTATACCCACAAGGAAAGCTACAAGAAAGGTGGTCATCAAGTTTTTGACTGACAATATTCTTAATAGATTAAGAGTACCTTATAAGGTTCTTTGCGACAATGGCATGTGTTTTAGATCTAAGGAATTTTTAGAATTTTGTGAAAAATATGGCATTAAGTTATCATACTCATCTCCATATCATCTTCAAGGGAATGATCAAGCAGAATCAAGCAATAATAATACACTGAAGATTATCAGAAGAATGTTGAGTAACATTAAAAAGGCCTAGGACTCAAAGATAAATCTAGATTTATGGGTAGATAGAGTAACAGTGAAAAGATCAACAGGTTTTTCTCCTTATTTGTTGGTTTATGGGAAACAAGCGAGGTTACCATTGAACAATCTCTTGCCAGTTTACAAATTCATTCAGGAAGAAGAACTTGAGGATGTAAACTTCATGGAAGACTAGTTGAGTCAGTTATCAGAGTTAAATGAAATTAGAAGAATAGCACAAGAAAAGAATCGTCATCAACAATAATAGATTAAGACCCTACATGATAAAAGAGCATCGAATAGACCTTTCAGAGAAGGTGATTGGGTTTTGAAATGGAATGCAAAAGACCAAGATAGAGGAAAACATGGTAAGTTTGAGGCATTATGGCTGGGACCTTACATGGTAGTCTCGAAAGCAGGAAAGAATTCATATTATTTGTAGGACACTCATGAAGTCATTCAGGAGTTCCCTACTCAAGGTCAATATTTTAAGCCATTTTTCTCTTAAAATAGGAAGTATTCTTTAACTTGTATATTACTATTTTTATTTCGTTTAAAGCGTCATGTTTTTTTTCTCATTATGGTCTTCTTCTCCAGAGATAACTAGGATCTCACTGCATCTAGACATGAATGCATGTCCCCAATAAGAGCCACTGTTGACACCGAAAATTTCAACTCCTAAAAGAACAGGACATCAGGGAAGTATAATACATATTTGTCATATTTTGTAGATTTCCTTTGATAAAAAATTAAAATGGATAAAAGGCGGGTGTGTTTTTTATTTTTAGGTTGTAAATTGCTTTATTTTATGCATATTTTCTTTAGATAATAATAATTATAAAAATAAAAATAAAATAGGTTGAAAAAAAGGTGGTGAGAGGGAGTTGAACACTCAACCTCTCAAGTTGACCTTTTTCCTACCTATCTACCCTCCTACCCCCTAACCAATTAGTCTACTTGTTTTCTTTGAGAGGGTTATGAGAAAATAATTATTTATCTTTGCTTTTATGTGTAGGTGAGAAATAAAGACAACCTCTTACATAGGGATTCATCTTTTCCCTAATTATCTTTTTAAATTAAATAATGTGATTATTACTTTATTTGTGTATTTATTTATTTTTCTAATTTTAGGAAAAACAATGGGGAGAGGGAGTTGAACACTCGACCTCTCGACCCATTCCTTTCCCTGCCTAACTACTTGACTCTACCCCCCTTACCAATTTCTCTATATTGTTCTTCGAGCGTATGTATGTAAATGAATGTATAAATTAAAGATGTTCTTATCTCATTTGAAATAAATGTTAAAAATGAATTTTGCTTATGAGATAGGAACTACATGTGTCATAGTTACTCATGCTTATTTTATTTCTAATTTTAATCTATCCCCAAAACCCTAAAAGTAAAATCATAATATGATATAAAGGTTTAAATTGATAAATATTAATTTGTTAGGGTTTTGGTATATTTTTAATGTTATTTCTTTGTCTTTTCTTTTTGACATTTTCACTTAATTTATTTAACATTAATATTTTTACCAAATTAGGTGAAAAGGTTTTTATTTATTTTTAGTGATGTACAATGTATATGTTTTTCTAGGGTTTGTCATTTATTCTTTTGTGGCAAATCCCTAAGAGTGATTTTCTCCTACCCATTTACTTTGATCTTAGGGTATAGATTATATCAATTTATTAAGTTTTTGTGAATTAATTAATCATTTTTACATATAAGTTTTAGGGTTGCTATTTAGAGAGTTAAATTTTTTAGATTCCCTAATTATATGTTTTTTTTTTCATAGTTGTAATATTATTTTAGAAAGATTTTGCATCATTTGGGTAATAGTTTTGCAAACCTAATATGTTAGCCCTAAGTGGATTGAATTCATCTTTAGGGTTAAGTATATTTTTTCATTAAGTGGATTATATTCTTAAATAAATATACATTATGTTTTATTTTGAAATAAAAGGATAATTATAAACGTAATATTTTTATTTATCTCATTCTTCATGATTTAATAATTATTGTGGTTAAAATATAATTGAACTTTCATTTTTATCTTTTATTTATGATACTCATTTATTTTTAATTAATTATTAATAAATAAAAGATAGTTTTTATATAGGATTAATGCACTCCATATATAATGATTTTTATTATTAAGTTTGAGATAAACTAATATTGAATATTTTGTGTGTGCAGGAAATTAAAAGCTAAACTATTATGCACGGCACACCAAAATTATTAAAGAGATTTTTCTGAACAAACCATTGTTATTGTTTTTTGTGTACATTTTTAGGGTTAATTGTATAATTAGGTCCTATGAAAGGGCATGTCCTTTCACATGGAACCATTGGAATTTATACTTATACTCACTCAAATGTAAAAAAGAAGACATAATTCTATCACGGCAAAAAAATACCTTTTGACAGACTGTAATTTAATGGATTAGGATCTTATGCACGAATATCTGATAAGTGCCTATATCTTATTGATTATATAGTTTTTTTTTATGTTCAATTGGTTTTTCGGATTGCTCTCTAGTCAGGGTATCCTACTGTGTTTTCAATTTTGATCAATTATTTATAATTAATATGTACAATTTGAATGATGATAGCAAGGTCTGAGAACTTGTTATTGTTTCCTTTCGGGCTCTTTAGTTGAGTTAAAAGCCATAGGACCTATTGTATTAATTATTATAAATTTTGTTTCAAATAGAAACTTGTAGGGTGATGGTCTGGTTCTGTAGAAATGAGTTATCTTAAAACCGTCTTCGGTTATACACAACCTTGAATGTATCTAACTCTATTCCCATTTTGATATCAGGCACAAGTCTATTTGTTCATTTGATTTTGTCATTTATTTCTTTCTATGAAGTACATTTCTAATCTACTATCTTATTTGCAAAACATTAAATTAGGTTTAGCATTAATTCATAGCATTAGTCTAAAATATCTATCTATCTAAAAATTAGGATATTAGGTTATTTTATCTTCCAAGGATCAGTAACCCCTTTGGAAGGATTTTGTTGTTTACGTATGTAGTTTGTGTGGTTATACAGTATATTTGATTAAGGCCTACTAGCCTTGGTTCAATTGAACTAGAATTGTAGAGGTATTTATTGTGCCTGTTAGTTGGCCTCAAAGCGGTCAACATTTTTGAGCACCAACACACTCCACTGTCCCGATCTCATTGACTACAAATCTTCCTCACCATCTACCAAAGTCCTTTCGTTCCAGAATGATCAGACCCTCACTTGCTATCTTAACACTATTGAACCTGTAATGTGTCCCACTAATAAAAGCAACGTCAATATGATAGAAGCTGACATCAACTATCTCAGTCAAAAAATTAAAAGAAAGAAAAATAGGTGCTATGATGGTGAAAGCCACATTGTGGCAGTATTAGAGCCTAAAAATGTAAAAATAAAAGAGGTATCTGTAGGTGAAAACCTCTTTGAGGTGCCCAATGATGGGATACTTGATTCACTTCCAAGGCATTTTCAGTAGAGATCATCGGTGCTCATTGAGTTGACATTGCCAGTAAATTTGGGCATGAAAGCTACCCCACAAATTATTCACCTGGAACAATCTTTGTCTATTGAAGAAAGGGATGAATTCACCAAGTTTTTCAGTAGCAATAAAATAAACTTTGCATGGACTTACTCTGATATGCCAGGATTAGACCCCAATCTCATCATGCATCATTTGTCCATTGCACTAGGTGTCAAGCCAATTAAGCAAAAGCTTCAAAAAATGCATCTGCATGTGGTGCTCTTAGTTAAAGCAAAGTTGAAAAATATCCTCAAAGCTAGTTTTATTAGGGCCATTGACTATGGAGAGTGGATTTCAAACATCATCCCTATCTCCAAACATGACAAATCTATCAAAGTGTGCACAAATTTATGGGATCTAAATAAGGCATGCCCTAAGGATGACTTTCCACTACCTAACATTTATGTGGACATGACTGTAGGCTTCAAAATGTACTATTTAATGGATAGTTTCTTGGGATACAACCAAATTAAGATAGCTCCTGAAGATCAAGAGAAGACAACATTTACTTGTGCTTGGGGAACCTTCTGCTAGAAAGTTATACCTTTGGGCTTAAAAATGTTGGAGCTACTTACCAAAGAGTTGTCACTACTATCTTTCATGACATAATGCAAAAAACTATGGAGGATTATATGGATGATACATTGGCTAAAACTATGTAGAGGAAAACACATCTTGCTGGTCTAGGTCCTCTACTAGATCAGATGGAATAGTTTAGCCTAAGACTTAATCCCAAGAAGTGTGCATTTGACATCACATCCAATAAACTATTGGGGTACATTATATCAGCTAAGGGCATAGAGGTGGACCCAGAGAAGGTCCAGGCTATAATGGAAATACCTCCTCCAAAGAACATCAGCCAGATGTGAGGTCTTCAAGGTCGACAGCAATCCATCAAGCGCTTCCTTGCACAGTTAGCAGTTAAGTCACAACCATTCACTCAAAATCTACTTAAGGGTGTGACCTATGAATGGAATGAGGAATGCAAAAAAGGTCTTCAGTAAATCAAACGGTATCTGTCCAATCCTCCTATATTGATGCCTCCCATTCATGGGAAGCCATTGATATTGTATATCTCAACCATGGATACCTCTTTGGGTGCTTTATTGGCACAAGAAGATCAGAACAAAAAAGAAAGAGCTATCTACTATATCAGTAGAACTCTAGTGTCTTATGAGATGAACTACACTATAATTGAGAAGGCATGCTTGGCAGTGGTGTTTACTTCCCAAAAGTTATAGCACTACATGATTGCCCACACTACACAACTCATTGCAAAAATTGATCCATTGAAATACTTACTCAGTAAAGCTACCCTCACAGGTAGATCAACAAAATGGGTCATGATTCTTAGTGAATTTGATATTCAATATGTGGAAAGAAAATCTATCAAGGGGCAAGCTATTGCAGATCAGTTGGCCAAAGCTCCTACTACAGATTATCAGCCACTGAACATTGATTTCCCAGATGAGTCTATCATGCTTCTCATGCCTCAATCATGGACAATGTTCTTTGATGGCTCATTTACCCAACAGGGGTCAGCTGCTAGAATCTTGTTCATTACACCTCAGTGGTATTCTCTACCGAAAGCTTAAAAGATGTTGTTCCCGTGCACTAATAACACTGCTAAATATGAAGCCTTGATCAATGAGCTAAATAAGGTTGTTGAATGGCGGGTGGATGAACTAAAGGTCTTTGGTGATTCGCAACTGATTATCAGTCAAGTGAATGATATCTACCAAACAAAAGATAAGAAGCTGGTACCATATAAAAAGATGGTTGATGATCTCAAGCAGTACTTTGCACATGTTACCTTCTAGCAAGTGTCGAGAGCTGATAACAAAGTAGTCGATGCCATGGAAACACTTGCCTCTATGCTAAAAATGCCAAAAAATGACTTCAGACATGAGTTCCTGGTGGAGACATTATGCTACCTTGTCTACAATTGCCTAGAATTTGAGATGATCTATTCAGTCATTGGACATGATTCATCTCGCTACCACCATATCTACTCTTATCTCCATGACCAAATTATCCCATATTCATATTCACAGAATGAAAAATGCCACCTCATCTACAGTGCTTCACTGTATGTTATCGTAGCTAATGACTTGTTTAGGTGAGGACTAGATGGTACCCACCTTAGGTGTCTAGAACCCAATGAGACTAGACGTGCATTAGCTGAGGTGCATAAAGGCATCTATGGGTCTCATTCGAGTAGCCTGACACTCACTCATAAACTTACTAGAGTTGGTTACTAATGGCCAAACATGGAAAAGGAAGCTGTCAAATATGCTAAATCATGCAAGCAGTGCCAACTTGATGGTAATCTGATCCATGCTCCTGCCAAGGAGCTTATTCCTTTCATCAGTTTCTGGCCATTCCAGCAATGGGCCTTCAACTTGGTGGGTCAAATTCATCCATCTTCATCAAAGGGGCACAAATTTATTATTACTGTTACAGACTATTTCACCAAGTGGGTAGAAGCAGTGCCTCTTTCTATAGCTGACGAAAAATCCATAGCAATGTTCATATTAAACTACATCATCTGCAGGTATGGTGTACCCTCCTCAATAATCACTGATAATGGAGGGAAATTCAAAAACAAAGATCTGAAAGAGCTATGCACTAGATTTAAGATTACTCAGCACTGGTCATCTATTTATTACCCCTAGGGTAATGGACAAGCAGAAGCTTCCAACAAGACTATTCTTAAGATCTTGCACCACACTGTATACAAATTTGGATGGGATTGGCACCTCTAGATCAATCCTTCTCTATGGGCTTATTACACTAGTATTAGAACACCTACAGGGGCCATGCCCTTTGCCTTGGTATATAGAGTAGATGTTGTAATTCCAATTGAGTTTGAGATTCCTACTTTGTGAGTCTCTTTGAGAGGCCTCATCACTGATGCAGATATCAGAATATTTAGGCTACAAGAGCTTGAACTACTAGATGAATGTCAGCAAGTGGCATTTGATCATCTTCGAGCTTATCAAAAGAGAATGTCTAAAAGCTACAATAAGAAAGTTAGACCATGAGAATTCCAAGAGGGTGATCTCATCCTGAGAGAGAACCCTAAGAATCAACAATAGTGGATTCAGAAAGGAAAGTTCAAACCAAACTAGCTTGGTCCATATGTTATCATTTTAGCATTTAGATCTAGTGCATATCAGCTTTCTACCACTAAAGGAGAGAAACTCAAAGAGCCTATCAATGCTCTTCATCTAAAGAAGTTCTACAGTTGAGATGTCTTTTGAGTGCTCATGTACATACTTATTTTGAGAAAATACTAAAAATTGAAAAATTTCCTTAAAAAAATGATCATCTTAGTGAAAACCTGGTAAACAAGCACTTTGATGTATCTATTATCCTGGTGAAAACCTGGCAATAGGTACCTTGGTAATACAAATGCATAAAAAAAACTAAAAAGAAACAAAATTGGGCACATAAAAGATCTTCTTTTTATAAATAACATTTTGATTACATCTAGTACACATTATGTGCCCCACCAAACAAAACACAAAACAAAACAAAAACAACAAAAAAAATAAAATGATAATAAGTGCATCACTGCTCTGCCTGTCCAGGTTCTGATGATGAAGAGCCTCTATTGCCACTTTCGTGCCTTAGTGGTAGGACACCAAAACCTCTGATTGGCCTACCCATCCTTTATGGCATTCCTCCATCTCACCTCTCATCTACTGGGACTGCCTGATGGTATAATCCCTTGTAATAGGTAGCCTCCCTTCCAACCTTCACTGACTCTTTCATCACTGATAGAATCTCCATCATTAACTGAGATGCCCCGAGAAGCGTTACTGCCATTCGTGTAAGATCTCATTCACCTTGGTAGGTCTCTTCTAGAAACCTCTACCGCTCCCTATTTGTTGTCACTTCATCTAGTTGTTGTTTCAAATAGCTCACTCGTTCCATCACAACAATTAATTTCTCTTGTGTTTCCTCTAACCTGGC
>BSBK01005327.1:557500-595448 GCA_027943335.1 Chamaecyparis obtusa
ATCTGGCATCCCCATCTAAACTCCAGGTCGTGCTGACCCTGATCAGGAACTAGGTGATAGCTCAAAAACATCACGAGCATAGTTGCAAGTGGATGGTCCTGGCTAAGCCTGCCCATCAAATCATCCCAAGGAATGGAATAACCTATCAAAAAATCATCGCAGAAGATCACCCTCAATGCTAGTGTACCTGGTCTCAGTAAAGTCTCATACTCCACGTGGGCCCTATGGAACGACACTCTAAGAATCATGTAAACATCCTCAGGGATGACTGGCATCTCCCCTTGTGGCAAATGAAAGGTGTTCATTTTCAAATGGAAACGCTCAACAAGTGTGCCTAGAAGACCGTGATTTACTAGGATCTTGGGTATCTCGTGAAGATAAGACAATCCTATCCCATCAATATGGGTAACCTCTACATCTGTTAGTCTCTGTATCAATGCTCACATGATGGGATGATGAGACCAGAATGCTATGTTTGGTAAGTCAACCTACAAAGAAAGTGATGAAATTGGATCAGTATCTCTACATGGTAGGTTTTCAATGCAAAAATAACAAGTGCAACTACAAATTCTACCCTAAGCATAGCTTTGAAACACATTAGCTTACTGATTTTGGGATGCAATTGACAATGACTCTCTAGACTGGAAGATATTCCTGCATGAGGAAACTATTTTCTCATGTGAGGAAATAGTTTTCTTGCATGCCTTCTCAAGCGAGCTTATGGAAAAAGTCCCTTTGTGT
Organism: Chamaecyparis obtusa; assembly: GCA_027943335.1. Lineage (NCBI taxonomy): Eukaryota > Viridiplantae > Streptophyta > Pinopsida > Cupressales > Cupressaceae > Chamaecyparis > Chamaecyparis obtusa. Next base: position 558,242 of record BSBK01005327.1, read on the forward strand.
GAGGAAACCCTAGAATGCATGAGAAAATCATTTTCTTGCACAAGTGGAGACCTGGTCTGGTGCGAGGAAACTGTTTCCTCATGTGAGATTACAAGAATGAGGCCTAAAAACATGCTAGATCTTACCTAATCAATCTACTAAAGCAGTAAAAATTGAAACAAAGAATGGTTTATCAACTACTTATAGGTGCGTCATACTCCGGTGGTTGGGTGTGTCATCAGGAGTGCTTGAAATGATGTGTATGCATGGGAATACCCTCCATCTCACTCAGAACTCTCAAATCACAAGAAGACAAAAGAGAATAATGATTTGAAAATGACCCCTTTGGGCCTTATATAGCCTTTGACCTAATTTTCAAAAGTGCTACATTTTATGTGAAAATTGCACCCTTAGCTAAATCAACTATTCTGGATCCATTTTCGTGATCGAAATTGAAATCTGACATGCCTAAGTAGCTTGAAATAGCATTTTAAATTTTGGGATCAACGTGATTAGATGCTTGTGCAGTCAACTTTCTGACATCGCTTTCTTGTTATAGATTATGCTTTCATATTCGAATTTCATTGTTATCATGTTTCCTATGATATTCTGAGATATCTCTGATATGAGTTGACACTCCAAATATATCATTGATTAGAATGGCTAGGATGGGGCATGATATTTTCTTTGATTGCTATTTGTGGGATATTTACCAATGAAGTCGGCAGAACAAATTATTGGGGTGTCTATGCGTAAGTGCCTTCATTCGTTAAATAAGTATTAACAACATATAAATCATGTTGTTATATAGATACTATTAGCAGTGATACACCAGTGCATACCTTGACTCTAAACATTTGTTCTCTGATGGAGGGCATAAATATTCCTTGTCTGTTATGCAAACGAAACTCAGGTCATCTTGGTTTAATTATACCTCGATGCTTGTCAATTTTGTTATATTAAACTCCATGAAAGAAGTATTCAGGTCATCCTGGTTCAATTATACCATGGTGCTTGTATTTTCTTGCAACATGAAAAGCTCAATGATGAAAATCAAATTCTAATAAATGTGAAGTTCGAAGATGCTACATGAAATTGTGGAGATACTCATACTCATATATCATTTTGCATTTCATTCATTAAACTTTCATCTTGCACTCAATACTAATCCCCACTCTAATCAATCTTCTCCATTCTTTCGTAATATGTTCCAAGTTCTTCTAGATCACTGATTTTATCTCTCTTTGCAACCTATTGATGTCAATCATTATATGATGTGTCATCTTTCAATTTCACTCTTGAGGGGGCATGATGATTGGATCATTGAATCTCTGAATTATTCTCGAATCAATCTTATCTAAATCAAATTCCTCATAACTCGAGGCATCTCATCACTAGGGGCATCACTGTGTCTTGCATCTTGTCACATCTATTAGGTATTGGGGCAATCTAACCCTAATTCCTGAGAGTCAAGCTTTGTTCTGGAGATGGATTTTGAAAATCTCTTTGGCCGGTATCTGGGCAATCTAACTGTTGGAAAAATGGTCAGCGTTCCCCTTAGGATTTGTGACATGGCTTAACCGTCTCTTATGTCTTCTATAATTCTAGTGGTTGTATTGGGCATTAATAGGTCAATCTTTTGGTGCAACAGAAACCACTACTTGCAACAAGTGGTATCAGAGCTTGGTCACAGGTTCGAATCTCCTTGGGTAATGCTGAGGGGGAGATTGTTGGAAAAATGGTCAGTGCTCCCCTCGGGATTTGTGACATGGCTTAACCATCTCATGTGTCTTCTATAAGTCTAGTGGTTGTATCGCGCATTAACAGGTTGATCTTTTGGTGCAACAGCAACTACTACTTGTAACACTAACCTAGGTCTTGAAAGGCTAAGCTTTGTTCTGCAGATAGTCCTAATCAAATTAGTCTATTGCTATCCTAATCAATTTTGGCGCATTTAGTGCTATTTCTTCTAATTTCTACATCATTAAAGTCCTATTGTCCTAGGCAATGCTGTATTCCTAATCATTCCTAATCCATCCAAATCATTCCTAATCATTCCTAATCAATCCTAATCATTCCCAGACCAAATCCCCTTCATCAATTTAGCTGATTATTAGACTATTTATTGGATTAATACTCAAACCCTAAATCTCCTATGAATAATGAATTTTGAATTAATTATTTTCCTTGAATTATGGGATTTTTATAAATTCCTAAATTTTATTTGAGCACATGGCTCCTACCCCTAACCCTAGCCAATATCTTATTCCTAGTGGATTCCTCCACTTAGAATTTAATATCCCTTGCCAATATTAAATTCTTAGTGGATTTCTCCACTTATAATTTAATATCCATTCCTATATTATATTCTTAGTGGATTTCTCCACTTAGAATTTAATATCCAAATCCAATCTTTTACTCATAGTGGATTCCTCCACTTAGAATTTGATAATCCAAATTCAATCTTATATTCATATTGGATTTCTCCACTATTGAATTTAATAATCATGAAGTTCTATAAATTGAGCTTCTTTCCCTTCACAAAGGGTCCAATAATCTTCTATGCAAAGTTATGATGCTAGTTTGAGAGCCTAAAAGTACCAAACTACAATCTCCATTGAACTTTGGTGGCATCTTAGCAAAGGAGGTTCAAATTGGGAATTTGAGAGCTCAATCACAACATCTTCACATTTCTAGTATTGTTATTGTATAATTAACTTAATTCATCCATAGATTAATTACATTCTCATTTATAGATTAATTTGCTTATTGTTTGATAGCTTAAATTACATATTCCTTTCAAGTTCTTGGCTTAAAATCTGTTCTTCAATCCTTAGTTTAAATATGCATCTCCATACTAGAATAATTACACTTTCATTCTTAGTTTAATTGCATCTTTGCTCATATTTCAAGTCTTTCAAATCCTCCATTTTAGAGCTTGGTATATGGTTGTTGGGCTCTCAATTCTGAGAGTGATTCAAAACCCCACCTAAATAGGAGGCACTAGGTCGATTCAATCAATATTATGGAGTGAGCAATTCATGTTCATTATCGCAATTCAATGATTGAGAAATGACTATGTTTTGTTTGTGATTGAATTAGAGGTCATATTTAGCTATAAATAATAAGTTGCTGGCAAGGGCAGAGGTATCTAAGAATGAAGAATCTAAAGATGAGGATAGCATGAGAATGAAAAATCATGTGAAAACTATTACAAGCATGTATATGGGGACATCCTATACTAGTATGAAGGTATGCTTTTGGCAAGTTCGGTACTAAGTATGGTTGTGTTGCTGGTATATCCTAATGTACTATATGTTTCTAGCATGATAGACTTCACAAGGTTGTGTCAAAGTCAAATAATGGTAGGGTTGTGTTATGTCTTTTTCTTTCTAATGATGTGGTCTCTAGATCTTACGCCTAAAAAGAGGAAAAGATGTAGAAGGAAGGTACAAGGTATACAATTCAAAAATGGTTATGAGCACATGAGAAATTAGTGTGGACAGCAAGATGACAGCATGGATACACATGGCAAGGATGAAGGTTCAGTCATAAGGCATTCAAGAAGACAAGCAAGCATGGAGTGTCAAGGAACTAAGCACAAGTGCACAAGAGACATGAGAATCCATGGAGCTACATTTGATAAAGATTGTTTTTTAGAGCATTCCAAGAGGACTTGGAACAATTTCAAAGTTGGGGAGTATGGTGTAGGAGCACCAAGGTCACAAGTAGGATTCAGGAAGAGCACTAGGATCACTAATGGATCCTTCAGAGGAGTAGAAGACCAATGGCCTTCAAAGGTCATTAAAACATGTAATGAGACCAATCATGGTCATGTAATGTGGTTTTGATCATAAATTGATCTTATTATAATCAAAATCCTAAATGTAAGCCTAATGGCAATGAGAATCTACCTAGGGGTCACTAGGAAGGGATTAAGGTTTGATCCTAGGTTAGGGGATTAGGAAATGACCAATAATTGTTTTAAATGATGTAATAAGGATATTAAATCCTCTCGATGGGGTTAAAAGCACTAAGAGTGTAATAAGTTGTAAAATGCCTATAATGGCAATATGAGCCTAAAAAGGCTTGGTTGTCTTTAAACCTTTATAAAGGTTGTCTTTAGACCTTTATAAGACTTTAGGATAGAAAAATATATTGTGTTGTTGAGTTGACAACTTTTGTTGTCAACTTGACAACAACTTCTTGTTTAAATTGTTAATAGTCAATTAAGACTGTTTAGGGAAAGTTAGAGAAGTTGGTTGTAGGTTAGTATCAGTTTATTGAGAGTTTAAAGGTTGTTTCATAATGGATTCATGGGAGGAGGAAAGAAGAGTATAATCTAAGATCATCTATGATGTAAGAAACACGAAAAGAAAGTTTAGAATAAATAAAAGTTTAATTCTCTACAAATCTGGAAGCCACTATCTGTGGGTACAGTCAGGGAAATAACAAATTCATTTGATTGCATAAAATGTGATCTTTGGTGCACCATGCTTTAGATAAATTAAATATATTGTCTCCACACATTTATTCTATAATCTCAGTCTTTTGTTTGGTAATAAGATTAAAGCATTCACTATTAAACGTGATTGTGCTATATAATGATTGTAAACACTCATAGGTGCAAGATCTTCATAAAATGCCTTGACTCACCCACCAATGGGTTTCCTCTATTTGGTGTGGTGATTCAAATGTATAATATATCCTTTTAATACATTGATCATATGTAGGGATTTGAGATGAAGTCTTTGAAGAACCCAAAATGATGGGAAAATCCTGATTAAGGGAAACTAGTCCCATACTAGTCATGGATGGGAATGATCTGATCGATGGAGAGGGTAGTTAAGGGTTTGAAAGGCCTTTTGGGATTCATTTTAAGGTGTTCAAACCTTGATTATATTTTTGAGTGGTTTGGAAGGGTATTTTCTACAAAACCCTTGGTTTCTAGCACAAATAGTGAGGGTTTGTTGGTTTGGGAATATGGTGAGTGGTGAAACCTTGGGAGCATGAAAATCTCATGTTTAAGAATGTCTAGCAAGACTATTTCATGCCTTGGTTTTCTAGATATTAGTCGATGATGGAGTTCCTTCTTTGAGCAAGGCTAATTAAGCCTAATTAAAGAGGTAGTGGGTGAAAGAAGTGTTCAATAGTCAAATGGTGAGAGCCTAAGATTGTTATGAATTTAATAAATTCAAAAAGGGTACTTGAAAGTGTAAAAAAATTTCTATGTTGTTTGGGGAATTTGGGAGGAATTTTCTAATTTTAGGTTGTGAAAGGCTACTAGGCAGGCCTAGGAAGGCTATAGTAGAAGAATGGTGAAAGATGAGTAGATAGGAGTGAATAGGGAGTTATAAAATGGTAAATATACCATTCTAAGATGATCCATAGCATTGGGATCAAGGTAAGAAGTCGATTTTGGTGTGTTGGAGGCACTAGGTGCACTAGGTGGCCTAGGATGGTATTGATACTTGGGAAGATTGGAACAAAGAAAACTGAAAGTGAACTCATGAGTATGGTTGTGGGAGTGACTTAAAAAGTCAGAGAACTCCATTTGATCTTTAATTAAGATTGATTTCTTGAGTTGATTCCATGTTTCTTGTTGAATCCTCGAGTTGAGTTAGCCTACTTGAGGTGATAGTGGAGGGCTCTACATCAGAAACTAATCTTCCTCCAAAGAAAAATGCTCCACCACTGTGTTAGAAAGTAAATTCCATCAAGATAACTAAGAGGGGGGGGTGAATCAGTTATGAAATAATTATAACTTTTATCAACTTCAACATCATTTAACCATGTAAGCAATATAATTACCAATCATAGAAATATATTCATACACAATAACACAATAACACAAGATATGTTGACTATGGAACCTCTTAATCAAAGAGTAAACCCTGGTGGGAATGATGCCCACAAAAAATGTACTAAAATGAATATTCCTTGTGAAAGAATGGACTCTGTTAGGAGTCTTAAGAAATACATTCAGTACCTATGAATCCCTGTTAGGAGATTTTGAATCCCTGTTAAATCTTGATTCTAATCCTGTTAGCAGTTATGGAAGACAGAAGGACCCACTGCCCAAACAACTTCAATGGCAAGATCACTGAACACACTATCCAACTGACCTTAAGATTATTCTACAAAATAATATTAAATATGTTACCTCCTCACTATGCCAAATCGCACTCACTACTACACCAGATCTCTATACTTTGCATGTCTTCCTTCACAATTTCACTTTCACAACTTCATACTTACTACTATACACTAAGGAAAAACATTCCTTCCTTTATACCACACTCAAATAATTACAAATGAGTCAGCATACAAATTACACTATAAAAGTTTCCACATGCTACATTAAAATTACACAAAACTATCAGCTTCCAAATACAATAAATCTCCACTCATGTGATCTCAAAGTTTGTGCTATCATCCACGTCACTATCAATGTGTCTCTAACTTCCCTTTAACTACACAAAACTAGATTCCATCCCGATTAGGAGATGTCATCTGATTTCCAATAACTGCTACTCAGGAACACTGCCTAAATACTGCTTCCACCAAAATGTTCATTACTTTAATGAATAAATGAATTACTATCTGCACTCTTAACCATAAACATATAACATATCAAAGAGTATATCCTCAACATCACATAGTTCCAACTATAATATAACATGTGCGCTAATCAAAATATTGTCTGCTTCTCTACAAGTCTCCAGAAAGTCACTGTGTTGACATCAATTAAAATCATAGTCATGAATGTAACAATGACTGCTATAGAATGACTACCAAGAACTCAGCATTCATTCCTAAAAATCTCCCCCATTGGCATTGATGGCAACATAGATGAAAAACATCCAATGTTCTAAGAATCCAATACTGCAACACTACTACTCAATAGCTCAACTGCTCAAATCTTCAAATCCTCTTCATCAATCAAATCTTGCTTCATTTTCCTATTCAATTCTCTCCAACAGATGGTAAAAATAGTTTTTCATGTATACTTCTCCCAATTGAAAACAATGACAGAAATTTCATCATTATGTCAAAAACAACTCGAATGTCAAAAGACACTATTCAGGAAATACATTCACAAGAGTCCTTATGACTCAACTCAGATACACATACTCCCCCATAGAGGAAGTACCAACATCCAGTCCAGAAGAAAGTTTAAGCTTATGTACCACTGGATGGATGCAACCAACTACATCATTACTCAAAAGTAGGTTGGGGCATAACTCCAAGCATACCTCTCAGATACACAAATGTATCCTTAGGCAAAGGCTTTGTAAATATGTCTGCTATCTATTCATTTGTGCTTATGTACTCTAGTCAGACTTCTTTCTTAGCAACTTTCTCGCTTACCACATGATACTTGATCTCTATATGCTTTATTTTAGAATGTAATACAAGGTGCTTAGACATACTAACTATATTGGTGTTGTCACAATGTATGACAATAGGCTCAAAAAACTTAATTCTAATATCCTTCAGCATTTTCTTCATCCAAATTATCTGGTTACAATTGTTTGCTACCGCTACATACTCTACTTCTATTGTGCTCTGTGAAATACAATTTTGCTTCTTGCTCAGCCAAGAAAAAAATCTTCCTCCAAGAAAAAAGGCTCCACCATTGGTGCTTTTCTTATCATCAGCACTACCTCCCCAATTAGCATCTATATATGCACATAGGGTAAAATCATCATATATTTCATACCACAATCCATAATCCATTATACCTCTTAATATCTCAGTATCCTCTTTACTGCTTCATAATGTGATTCTCTAGGTTCAGCTTGAAATCTTGCTACAATTCCAACTAAATGTGCTATATCCAGTCTTGTGTGTGTCAAGTACTACAATCCTCCAATCATGGATCTATATTTCTTCTATTCAACTGTCGGTGTTTCATCTTTGCTAGATAGTTTATGTCCAGTTACCATAGGTGTTCCAACTGGTTTACAGTTCTCCATTCAAAATCTTTTCAACAAAATTCAAATACTTTGTCTGACTTACAAAAATACCATCATTGTTCTATGTTATCTATAATCCCAAAAGGTATTTCATCTCACCAATCATACTCATTTCAAATTTTGTCTTCATTTCATCAGCAAAATTTTCACTAGCCTTATCTTCTACTCCAAAAATAATGTTATCAACAAAAATAACTATAATCAAGAAATCATTCTCAATTTCTTCTATGTATAGATTGCTATGAGCTGCTCCTTTAGTAAATCCCAATTTTAAAAAATACTTATCCAGTTTTGCATACCAAGTTCTAGGTGCTTGCTTTAGTCCATATAATGCTTTCTTTTGTTTACATACCATGTCTCCTTCTTGATTCAAAGGAAAACCTTCAGGCTGCTCAATGTAGAATTCTTCTTCCAATTCACCATTCAGAAATGCAGACTTCACATCCATCTGGTATACTTTGAATTTCTCAAAATCCGCATAGGAAAAAAACATTCTTACTGCTTTAATTCTTGCTACTGGTGCAAAAGTTTGTTCATAGTCAATTCCTTCTTTCTGTGAGTATCCCTTACATACTAATCTTGCTTTGTTTCTTACTACTTCTCCTTGTTCATTCATCTTGTTTCCGAATACCCATTTAGTTCCAATCACATTATTGTCTTTAGGTCTAGGGACCAATTCCTATGTCTTGTTATTTTAAATATGATCTAGTTCTTCTCTCATAGCATTAATCCAATGTTCATCTTCACAAGCTTCACTAGTAGATTTAGGTTCAATTTGAGAAATCAAACATATATGTACCTTATTCCGAGTCAAAACTCCTCTATCCAAACTTCCAATAACTTGTTCAATAGGGTGATGTCTTGATAGATACCTGTTTAGTGTCATAGTCTCAGATCTTGCTTCATAATCAAGCATTCTTTCCTGAATTTTGAACTTTTCATCAACTTTAACATTTGCACTCTCAACAATCATTTTAGTTCTCTTATTGTAACATCTAAATACTTTTCTCTTCAAAGAATATCCAATAAAAATACCTTCATCACTTCTAGGATCAAACTTTCCAATATCATCATCTCTCTTTATATAACATTTTCTTCCAAAAATTCTAAAATACTTAACTGAGGGTGCATGTCCAAACCATAATTCATAGGGTGTCTTATATGTGTCTGCTCTAATTTGTACTCTATTCATTGTATATATTGTTGTATTCACTACTTCTCTCCAAAATATCTTTGTCAAATCATTCTCAAATAACATAGCTCTTGTTGCTTCAATCACTGATCTGTTTCTTCTTTCTGCAATACCATTTTGTTCAGGTGTTCTAGGGGTTGAAAATTGTCTCTTAATACCATTCACTTTACAAAAGGTGTTAAACTCTCTAGAAGTAAATTCACCACCTCTATCAGATCTCAAATATTAAATCTTCATTCCAGATTCATTCTTAACTTTATTCTTAATGATCTCAAACTTATCAAATGCTTCAAATTTTTGTTTCAGAAATGCAATCCAAATCATTCTTGTAAAATCATCAACAAGAATCATAAAATTTATTTCTCCGTAGAATCCTCTAGTCCTGGTAGGACCGTTCAAGTCTGTATGAAAAATCTCTAACTTCTCTGCAGATGTGAACTTCTTACTAGGAAATGAACTTCTCTTCCGCTTAGCCATCACACATTCTTTACAAATCATTTTAGTAGGCTTCATAATTTTAGGCAAATCCCTTACTATAAGTGTAGTACTCACTTTCACAATGTTATCAAAATTTATATGACAAAAGCTTCTATGCGATAACCAACTGTCATCAATCTTAGTAATCAAACATGTCATCTCAGTAGGATTCAACTGAAATAGATTATCTCTAGTTCTAATTAGATTTCCATCTTTATCCTTTATCACACAAGTTTTCTCAGTAAACCAAACTTGATATCCCTTATCAACTAATTATCCAACACTCAAAATATTATGTTTTAATCCATCCACAAAGTAAACATCATCGGTATTAGTCTTTCCATCAAGAGTAATAGATCCTATACCTTTAATGAAAAATGGTGCATTGTTTCCAACTCTCACAACTCCTCCATCATAATTGTTAAACTTTATGAACTTCTTCATATCTCTAGTCATATGATGTGAACAACCACTATCTATAATCCAATCAAATTTGTTTTCAACTTGGGAAACTAAGGATTTTTCTTCCTTAACATCAGTTTTGAGATTCTCTTCTTTAATTGCCACAAATCCTATGACATCATTATTTTCAATATCACTCTCACTCAAAGTTCTTTCTATACTAGCTTCAAGATCTTCATCATTAGCATAATAACATTCCTTAGATCTTCTAGGCTTTAAATTATTTATGTACTTTTTAACTCTCTTAGGACACTTAGATGCAAAATGACCATATTTTTGACAAGTCCAACATTTAAAAATTTTCTTACCGTCTAGTTCTCTTTTCAAAAGAAAGGCAATACCTTCTTCAATCTTTTTGTCTTATTCATTTCTAGATCTATTGCTGCCAGCATAATCTCCACTCACACTGGTACTTCTTGAGAAAGTAGGGTGAACACTAAGAGCATTGAATGTTGTCTCCATTCTAGATAAGTCTCCTGATAACCTCAGGTTCATTTCTGTTGCTTCCAATCTTCCAAGAAGAGTCTCTCTTGTAAAGTTCATAGTACAAGCTATAACTTGTTCAATCATCTGTGTTGTTTGCTTAAATACAAGAGTCAATGTCCATAGAATTTTCCATATCACTTCATTCTCTATCTTTGTTCCTCCACAAGATTTTATCCCTGTAACAATTTCTGACATTCTACCAATACAGCTTCTAACAGATTCATTGTCCATCATTCTTATATCTTCAAATGTACATATCCAATTACGTAATCTAGCTTTCTTTGCATGTTCATCACCTTCAAAAGTAGAGTGTAAAGATTTCCAAATTTCATGAGATTTTGTTAAACATTTTACCTGACTGTACTCATTCTCCGGAAGTGTTGTCAAAAGTGCTTCTCTTGCAAGTATGTTACACATAAATAGATCTCTCTCATCGCTAGAACATGTTTCAAGATTGTCTTCTTCAATGATAGTCTTATCATTCTTTGTAATCAACCAATAACCTAGTCCTAAACACAGTAGATGTGTCTTCATCTTCTCTTTCCAGCTGTCAAAATTTACTCCATCAATCTTAGGGCTTTCTTTCCTGAAATTCGCCATGGATCTCCTTAAGTTGTTAAATTTTTCTTTCAAGGACCTTCTGCTCTGATACCAATTGTTACAAAGTAAAGTCCACCAAGATAACTAAGAGGGGAGGTGAATCAATTATCAAATAATTATAGCTTTTATAAACTTCAATAGCATTTAACCATGTAAGCAATATAATTACCAACCATAGAAAGATATTCATACACAATAACACAAGATATGTTGACTAGGGAACCTCTTGATCAAAGAGTAAACCCTGGTGGGAATGATGCCCACAAAAGATGCACTAATATGAATATTCCTTATCAAAGGATGGACTCTGTTAGTAGTCTTATGAAATACATTCAGTACATATGAATCCCTGTTATAAGATTCTAACCCTGTTAGGAGTTATGGAAGACAGAAGGACCCACTACCCAAACAGCTTCAATGGCAAGATCACTGAACACACTATCCAACTGACCTTAAGATTATTATATAGAATAATATTAAATATGTTACCTCCTCACTGTGCCAAACTGCACTCACTGCTACACCACATCTCAATTCCAGATCTATGTACTTCGCATGTCTTCCTTCACAATTTCACTTTCACAACTTCATACTTACTACTATACACTAAGGAAAAACATTCCTTCCTTTATACCACACTCAAATAATTACAAATGAGTCAGCATACAAATTACAATATAAAAGTTTCCACACGCTACATCAAAATTATACAAAACTGTCAGCTTCCAAATACAATAAATCTCCACTCGTGCAATCTCAAAGTTTGCGTTGTCATCCACATCACTATCAATGTGTCTCAAACTTCTCTTTAACTATGCAAAACCAGATTCCATCTCGATTAGGAGATATCATTTGATTTCCACAAACTGCTACTCAGGAACACTGCCTGGATATTGCTTCCACCAAAATGCTCATTACTTTCATGAATAAATGAATAACTGTCTACGCTCTTAACGATAAATATATAACATATCAAAGAGTATATCCTCAACATCGCATAGCTCCAACTATAATATATCACATGCACTAATCAAAATAATGTCTACTTCTTTGCAAGTCTCCAGAAGGTCACTGTGTTGACATCAATGACAATCATAGTCATGAATGCAACAACAACTACTACAGAATGACTGCCAAGCATTCAACATTCATTCGTAACACACTGGTGCTCTTTTTGTCATCAACACTACCTCCCTAATCAGCATCTGCATATGCACATAGGGTAAAATGATCATATTTTTCATACCACAATCCATACGCAATTGTGCCTCTTAAGTACCTTAGTATCCTCTTTACTGCTGCATAATGTGATTCTCTAGGTTCAACTTGAATTCTTGCTACAATTCCAACTGCATGTGATATATCAGGTTAGCAAGCACCTCGTACATGGTATGAAAGGATTGATCAATAATTGATGAGCTTGGGATTCTCCAAGAATGATGCATATTCCAATCCTTAATTCAAGATAGTTGATGGTAAGGCCTTGTTCTTTATGTTAATTTATTTCTTATCAAAGTAGATAATCTCATTCTCATAGGCAAGAAATACTTAGCGTCCGAGTTTGAGATGAAGGATCTCAGTCTTATGCATTACTTTCTAGGATTGGAAGTGTGGCAAAGATCCAATGAGATTATTCTTAGTCAAGAAAAATACACCATAGATATTTTAAAGAGATTTGGGATGATGGATTGCAAGCCCATGTCTACACCTATGGAAACAAATTTGTAGAAGTTGAGTGATTCTACAACTAGCTTGAATTTTGTAGATCCCACATGTACAGACAATTGATTGCATCATTTATGTATCTAGTCAATACTAGACCAGATATTTGTTATGTGGTGAACGCTCTCAGTCAATTCATGTGTGAGCCAAGACCAATTCATCTAATTGCAGCAAAGAATATCTTGAGATACTTGCATGGCACAATGGGATATGGCTTGAAATATACTTCCTATGAAGTTCTAAAGTTACAAGGTTATTTTGATTCTAATTGGGTCGAGAGTGTAACTAATAGGAAAACTACCTCGGAATGTTGCTTCAATTCAGGGTCTGCCATGATTTCCTAGAGTAGCAAGAAGCAAACCTCTATGGCACAAAGAATTGTAGAAGCTGAATACATTTCAACATGTGTAGCAGCTCGAGAAGTAGTGTGGCTTTGAAATCTCCTTGCAAGATTGTTTGGTCAATCATTAAAGCCAATTGTGATTCATTGTTATAATCAAAGTTGTATGAAGATCTCTATCAATCTTGTTAGGAATACATATCTTTAATAGAGAGAATTCAGTATTGTTATTTGTGTTATATTCACAAGTATTATATTTTGTGTATTTACTGAACTATATATGAAGATATATATATGCACTTCGTATATGTTGTGGTACTAATATGTGTTAGGAATGGGAACACTGAGAGGGGGGTGAATCAGTGTTCACTCAATTATATATTTGTACTTAATTCTAAATCTTATCTTAAGTGCTTAAGTACTAAAACATAAACAAGATAAACATGCATAACACATAACACCAATATGGTTATGGGGAAACCCAAATAGGTAAAAACCCCATTGGGAATTGACACCCACTAATAATCTGCACTAGTGTTTTATGATCCATGTTAGAAGATCCTTAACCTTGTTAGGAGTTGTCTTTACAATACATTTAGTACAGTGACCTGGTCAAGGGTCGAACCCTATTAGGAGTCTTTTACAATAACCCTATTAGGGGTGGTGGACTCACTTTCCTAGAGCTCACTGCTCAAGTGGTGAAGGCTACAATCTTCTGATATCAGATACACACTATATCTACTGGATGAACTGTGGCTTAACACTGGTTATCTGATCAGTTCCTTTTGTGTGCTTATAATTTAGCCCCTTGTAAAGCACTAATACATATTCTCTACACTTCACAAGTCTCTACTCTAGTTTACATCAACTTCAATTCACATCACACACTTAATTACAAAGGTGCATCTATTATTTATATGCGCTACCTAAACAAATAACTAGGTCAGCTTATAACTGATTACATACAACACTTCCAAATGAATTGGCTCAAGCATATTTACAAACAAACATAATTACATGTTAACTACTCAATTACAATATGCACATAGTCTTTACAAAATAAAATCATCACCGCAAAACATTTTACTACCAGTCGGCTGCTTACTCTATTCTTCTTTGGCATTCGTTATCTGTACAACTTGAACTGTCTGTATCTTCCTCATACTGAATCTTCTGATCATGTGCTCTTAGACTTAGCATGAACATAGTCTTAACATCTTATCTTCTAAGGTGCATACCATAATTTTATCGTAGGTACGTGCGTTGATGCTCTGATCTTCAGGTACTTTGTACACTATCTAGTCTTCAACATTTAACCATTTTCGGATCTTCTCATCACGTGCGTTGACTCCAAAACATCATATGACTTTTTTGCCATAATGAAAACACTATATTAAGTCATATACTTCAGTATAGTCAACTTGCCAACAATATGAACACTGTAATTGATATGTTTCCATAGCAGAAGGCATGTATATATATACAACATAATAGTCATGTCTATGTACATTGTAGAGACAAGATTGTACGTGGCTTAAGCCACGCACGGTTATGTCTTTACATAGACATGTCGTTTCATATGGTGCTGATTCAACATAATGCTTGGTGTTGTTTACAAATAACACTGCACTTAGTGTTATGTATAACTATCATATGATAGTTATTGTAAGACATATTAATATATGTGTTATGATAACTATCATACTATAGTTATCATAGCTCTAAGCATAACCAATGCAAGGTATCAACTATAGTTGATGTAATAATAGTCTGTCGAATATAAGGAATTTGATCCATTGTATATTAAATAAATATTGTATGCAGTCAACTAAGGTCAATTCATACAAGCATATCGAATCTGATCAATTTGATAATGATTATATAAGTCAATCATATCAAAACTATAATTTAACAAATCTAGTGTTTTATGATAGAACAAAACATGTGGAGATCAAATATCATTACATCAGAGATATGGTGTTAAGGAAAGCAATTCAACTCAAGTATATTTGCACTGAGGAACAGACAACTAATATTCTCACCAAGCCTCCATCCATAGTGAAATTTGCATATTTTTGAGACAAGCTTGGTGTTGTGGATAATGTTTCCCTTGTTGAGAGGGAGTCTCAGCATCAACAATCCTTGCTAGGTGCTAAAATGCATATTTTTCTGAGACAAAAATATGAGGTGAAAGTCCTTTGAGGGATGTTGCTCTTTCCACTCATGGGATTAGCCATGGTGGACGTCATGTTGAGAGACTCCATGACGACATCACATTGAGCAACTCTATGATGAGCACTTGTGCACATGCTTCTTTATACACATGGGAGTAGCCATGGTGCACGTCATGTTGAGTGACTATGACATTATCACATTGAGAGATTTCATGTTAAACTTTGTTCCACAAATGGGTGTAGCCATTGTGAGTGTCATTTTGAGAGACTTCATGACATAAATATCTAGAAAGGTACCTCCCTAGCTAAGAGGTAGTGTTTATGGTATAGCGGCAGGAGTTCTTTTTCCCTCAAATCAAGATAAATAAATAATTGATGGAGTCATCTTTGTGATGCGTCATTTCATTTCAAATAATAATCTATATTTTCTTGAAACTGATTCTTCACATAAAAGTTTCTTTATTTTTATAACGGCATCTTCTGTTCAATAAGGCTGACCCCTCACTGCCAAGACAATGAAGGTCAAGATGAGTTTAATATACTTCAAGGAGGAATTCGTATATAAACACAGATTATTATTTTTTCTCAAGGAGATTGATACTAAGGATAATTTGATTATTGTTTGTTTATTCACATCAAGAGAGGTGTCACTATTATTATTAAACTTCAATTCAACCTATTGTTTGGGTAAATTGCAAATCAGTCTTCTGCCCTTTCATTATATTAATATATATAAGTGATATATTTGTGGCGGCATTTTTCTCCCTCAAGTTGGAGGGCTTTCCCAAGGTATTTTTTGTGTGTTATTGCTCATTATTTTGTTTTTTTGTTTATCTTCATTTCTCCAATATAAAATTACCAATGAATACATCAAATATAATTTCAAATTACATCATTGATACAAGTAGACCATGAAGGTCAAAAACATGAATACATGAAATAGCAAGTATTGTGAGTCAATCTTTGTCTCCTTCAGCCATCAGACAACTTTCCATTTTCTATGCTCAAAATAGGAGTGTGGCTTGGGTGCTCTTATCATCCAATAGTGGAGTGGTTGGCTCCCCTGGTGCTCAACCCTAACACATTGAGTGCACTGACCCTAGCCAAGAAGCCTAACATGTAATGTCCCCTGGTAAGGTTGGACATGATTATTACATATTTAATCCAAATTTAGCATTATAAGTCCTAAGAATATAACAATAATTACAAACATCCAATCATATTACTATTTGGCTTAAGAATGAAAGGTGTAGGTGCTATCCAAGTTGCAACATGTTGTAGAAGGTTAGAGCGTAGATAAAGCATGCTAACCTTTTGATAGATATGTGTCATCTCGAGGAATGAAATGATTGCAAAATACAAGAAAGGGAATTGTTCAAAAGGTTCTAGAAACTTTCAAGACAATGCAATCAGTAGTTGTAAAACCAAATCCCTACACCTTTGCTAGAGTCACCCAAAATTGAGGTAAATGGAAGATTTGCAATAGGACATGGGAATCGATCGAGGCATAAGGATAGACTACTTTACTCAGATATTGCTGCTATAAATAGATTCTACTGAAGCCTTTACACAGGTCATTCTTTCAGCTTTCTCTAAAGTTCATTGAAATTAAATAGTTCCAATAGTTTTAAGATGTAAAGCAATTTGGCATGTTGAGCATGAAGTATGACACACATCAAACTCTTCAAACGGATTTTTCTCACCAAAACTATATGTGAGGATGTATTCTTCTTTTTCTAAGAGAGGATAGATAGAGTAATGCATTGTTGCAAAGACCAACCCACATAAGCCTTGTTCATCAAATGGGGCTGTGATTGAAAGAAAAGTTTAGGGGAATGTGTGATGCTTTAAAAGTGCGCATTAATTTTATGACAAGAATCTTCAAGTCAAATTTTGACTAAATGTGTGAAATGAAGTTCAGTTGGAGGAAAGGATGGTGATTATGTACAATTGAAACACATCAACAACAGATTATTGGATGGGAGAAGCCTATGTGTCCACATCAATCAGATCAATTATTTGATGGTTTTTCTCAAGGTTCATAGGTCTTGAATTATTTTTTTGCAAATGTGACTTTTTTTTCACATATTGGTAATTAAGCTTGAAAATAAGTTTTATTCACACAAAGGTTGAGAAACATCAATTACGATGAAACTTACTTTTATTAAAATTTCAAAGGTAAACATAGCATTCATCATGACTTACTTCACTGTCACACTTAGTAAAATCATTATCCAGCTGAAAAAAGAACTCATAACTTTCCACACAGCTGGTCCTATCAAACTCAATTTGATTCTCAGTTTGCAAATCAAACATAAAAGTGTCATAAGAGATTTCTTGCATTTCTGGCACACGATCATGCAAACCATTCTCATATGTATGAAGAAAAGATAACTCATACACGGGTCCTTCGGGTAACTGCAAACCAAAATACTCAGAGGTATATACATCTTTACTTACTAAAACTTCTTCATCACTTCTCACATTAGTATTTTGCATACATGAAAAATATGTATCATCTACTAATAATTGCTCAAAAATTTGTGATTTTGAATCATACACACATTTTGATTTGTCATTCTTTTCGGCATGTATGTACGTACAAAAATTTCCAGAACTAGACTCATCTAAGCAAAGAGTTATACAATCATACAAATCTGAAATCGGAGCCATTTGATTTAGAGTACTGTCATATTGAAGTTCACCTCCATCTACCGTCAAGACTTCATAAAAATCTGACTTTACATCAGCATATTTATCTTCATATTCATCATATAAAGCATAAAACAAATTTTCACTCTCCTTTAGTTTAATGTCTCCTCCTTTTTGTACTTTCCAATTAAAAGTACACAAAACCTACAAATGCCTTCATCATACGAGGGAGCTGCCCCTCTCAAATGCAGAGGAAGATTTTGACAAGTCGTTATTTGATCACAATCTCTCCAACTGTTGGCACAATTCTCATTGCTTCTTGGGCAAATGAAATCAATTTTGAAGACAATATCACCGTGACTAATATGTTTACCAACAAGCCCTTTACACTTCAGTCATGTTTAGTATACTCATATTCTGATATAGATAGCCTCATATTTAGCAAATGATCAACATGACATTTAATAAAAGGTCAAAAAAGACTATATCCATCATTCTTAGTTGAACGCAGTCCCATCATAAAACAATAGTTTCATCTCCAGTTTATGATGTCTATCATGAAATTACTGAAACATAAATAATCAGTAAAATTAGCTCCCATCTCAAGAACGTTACTATATAAATATTTTCACATAAAAGCACACAAAAAGAAAAAACTAGCGCTAGTATGCTGTATGTCCAAACATGGATTTGCTGGAACTTAAACTACAACTGTTTATGCTTAGATTTTCAATACCACAAACTTGGCATTCAATAGTTTGACAGAATGTTTTGTTGAAGGGTTTGATAAATGAGTACTTAGTAACAACACGTCATTCTTCATTCGAACTAAATTGTTTCTATGCTATGTGGTGTTCAACCCAAAACGGGATTCATATGTATCGATTTCACTGGGTTGACTGTCAGATGTTTAAATATAGTATTAGACATGTAAAAATCAGATTTCAAGATTTCATGAAGTTTAGTTGAGAATATATATGTGAGAGCGCGCTGCTATAAGGAATTCGATCATAATAGTCCTTCTATGACACTTCAATTGGGAATAAGTATTTAGAACATGTGTATCACTATAAAAACAAAATTTATAAAATCTTTTAGTGATAGATAGTCTTTATACACTCTTTCTTGATACAGAACAAACAGACGTGGAATGGAAGATTTAAAGAGGTAAAGAAACCGGTTTACACCTACATTTACTCTTGGCTAACAAGATTTTTGGAAAAATTTGATCACATAAATTGATCAGAAATATGCAGCTTGAAATTTACCTAATCTAATATTGGTTCATAATCCCTCTTATCATGGATATCTTCGACTGTATGTCAAGCGATTGGTTCCACATCTCTCTTATTTTGGCCACCTTCCACTTCATGCGAAGCGATTGTAGAGTGTGATCCCATTCTTTGATAAGCTTCCCACGCATTCTTTCTTCCCTGGTATTGATTCTGACGCCCAGAACATTATAGACAGGTTCCGGAGACGGTGATCGATCATCTAATGGTAAGTTTGACTGCAACAAGTCACTAATGTCCCTCATTCTGAAGACAAACATTTGGCCCTCACCGTCAAGTTGCCCGCTTACAATTAGCTCTCTCACCCACTGTGGAAAAATTAGAGTTGGATTTAGATTTAGATTTCGCTCACTCTCCTCCTCCCATCTTTTCCTCTTCCGTCTCTTAGACCTCTTCCGTTTCTTAGACCCGGCCTGCGTCTTAGGCAAATGAGAGGAATCATCTTCAGACGGAGTATTGCTCCTCCTCTTGCGTTTCTTAGACCCGGCCTTCGTCTGAGACGGACGAGAGGATTCATAGGACCCCTGCATCTCCATATTTTGCTTTTGCTTGGGTTGAGAAGGGAGTGGAATGGCTTTTGCTTGTTTTGCTTGTTTTAATGGGACGGCGTAACATTGCAGCGGTGCCATTTTCTGACAGTTTTCTTGTTTCCGGCGGGGCTACACAAATTTCTCCCCCGGAAAACACAAGTAGACTCTTAAAAAACAGCTGACAGCACTATAAAAATTTATCGGCTCATGTGGTGCTGGCTAATAGGAACGAGCAACTTGGAGACTAATCATTAGTCTCCTGCTTAAGGCAGGGACTAATAATGACATTGTGGGGAACGACAACCGTAATAATGGAGATAATGACATTCTGGGATATGATCTGTTGTTTTCAGCTTCTTCTGGGGGAACGGAAACCATAATAATGGAGACGATGGAGACGCCAAGTTTCTAATTTAATTATGCTCTCGCCCTCGGCCACATTCCCTATTCCCTCGGCACTCGCTAAACAACCGGAGATTTGCACCTGCCACATCACGTTAGTGCCTGCCAAATCGTATGCTGCAGACAGAACCGACGTCATAGGAGTCAGTATCAGTTTTAATGAATGTTTATTTTTATTTTAAAAACACTAGTCCATCGTTTATTACCAAGGGGACACTTCATTTTTTTTAGAACTTCCTTTATATTTTAGGGTTAATTAATAGATGCATTTATTTTATATCATATGTATTGAAATAATTAATACATTATTAATTTATAAATTAATTATTGAAGATATATAAAGATGTATTAATTTTTTAATAGTAAAATTAATTAATTAATATATCTTTAGAAATTAATATATCTTTTTATTATATTATATTTTTAATAATTAATTTATACAAGATATGTTACAATTATATAATATATATGCAAGTATATACATATAATTAAAAAAAAATTAAATTTAAAATTTAAAATCTTGAATACTTAAAATTATATATATGTCACAATATCTATACTTAAAAGGTTGTAAATTTATAATCATTAATATATAAATTTAAAATTTCTAATGTATCAAAATGTTAAGAAGTAATTAATTAAAATATTAATAGTTAAAAATATTTTTTATAAATAGCATAGAAAATATTATATATAAAAAAACACAAAAGTTTGTATATAATTGAAATTTATAATAATTTAATAAATATATTTTTACTAATAATATAAATAATTTTTTTTAAATAATTATTAATACAATTAAAATATCCAAATAATATTTACTAATGTATTAATAGTTACCCTTATAAGTATAATTTTAATTATTACAATGAAAAATTAGCTATTAAAATCCTAAAATATAAAGAAAGTTTCAAAAAATATCAAGTGTGGCTGGTTTTCTTTTTTAATAAAAAAAATTAATTAAAAATGGTACTGATGCAGTCTGACGGCACAATATCTGCAATATACGCGGTGGCAGGCAGGGAGTGATAGGACTAGTGCAAATATTGGGCTATTTCCCTCAACGGTTTACGATTTAGCTTGAACAATCATGTTATAGGTTTTCTTATGAGAGTTTGGGATATCATACTTTCTTTTAAGCTCACCCCAAGTGATGAGTTGATTCTTCTAAAAAAGGTCCATGAACTGCTTAATACCCTTCTTAGCCCATAGTCTGGCAGAGCAACCTTGGGAGAGGGCCAAAGTTTTACCGTTTAGGTGAAGATTCCATCAAATGGATCTTTCACCATGGAGCTGATTGTTATAATGAAAATCCTTGCTAGTGATGAATTTCCTAACATGGTCCCAAGCCTTCCAAATAGACCTGAAAACCGCAGAACCTTGGACCATGACAGGAAAGTTACCAATAATAAGATCATAAAAGGGGAGGTTAGTTCAAGATCTAGCTTTCTTAGGAACACCCCTCTCAATGTTATGTCTAACCAGCACCTTCCAAGGACTGTCACCCTCCATGGATTGAAAGATCCATTTAGCAAATAGGGCAATACCCTAGATTCTTAGGTCCTTAAGCCCGAGTCCCCCATGGCTCTTGTCAGTGTGGCACCAAGCCCACTTAACAGAATGAATTTTTTTTATTTCCTTTACCATCAGACCAAAGAAAGTGTCTGATAGCCTTCTGAATTTTCGCAATCTGATAATTGTTAAATAGCCAGGCATAAGAGTAATAAATGGTATAAGAGGACAATATCTTTTGGCAAACCTGAATTCTATCGGCAAGAGATAAAGCCCTATTATGCCATTTATTAAGCTTCTTATCAATATTCTCTTTGACCTAGGACCACATATCTTTGAGGGAAGGTTCCACCGAAGAAGGAATACCAAGGTACCTAGTGATTTTGTTGGGCCCCCCCATTGAAAATTGTATTGGGAAAACCAACAGGGAGGCTGCTCATCCCAACCTAGACAAATGGATTTAGCTTGAGAAATATTGGCACCAGATATAGAACAAAATAAATTGAGCTTATCTTGCATGGCTTTAAAGTTACTTTCTGAAAGTTCAAAGAACAGAGCGGTATCATCTGCAAATTGACAATTGATGAGCTCATCATCTTTGGGGAGGTAAATACCTCTAACTTTAGGAGACATGGAATTATCTCTGAGGATATAGTAAAGAGCTTCTGAGGCAATCACAAATAGGGAAGGGGCCAGAGGGCACCCCTGACTGATGGATCTCCCAAGAGAAAAAGGGGCAGAGAGGGCACCGTTAACTTCAACTTGGGTAGATGCATCGTTAAGAAGCACCCGAACAGTATTGCAAAAAAAGGGCGGGAAGCCAAAGGCTTCCAACATCATAATAATGAAACTCCATTCAACCCTATCGTAAGCTTTCTCAAAATCAAGGAGAAGCATAGCAGAGTTTTGATGAGAACATTTAGACCACTCCATGGCTTCCCAGCTAGTGATAAGATTCTTGAGAATATATCTACCTTTGATGAAACCAGTCTGGGTAGAATTAACAAATTTAGGAAGAATATTGACCAATCTGAGTGACATAATTTCAGCCAAAATCTTATAGGAAACATTAAGAAGCGTAATCAACCTCTAATTCTTAATGAGAGCCTTGTCACCATCCTTGGGGAGGAGCTTAATGATACCCCTGTTAACTTCATGTCCCAAGGTGCCATTAGACAAGGCTTCAGAATATAACTCATGAAGATCCTTACATATCCAATTGATGTTGGCTTTATAGAATTCCATGGGAAATTCGTCAAGGCCAAGGGCCTTATCATTACTAAGGGCCTTGATAGCTTTCTCAATCTCCTCAGCAGAGATGTCTTTAGATAAAGCAACAATATCCTCCAAATCCAACTTATTAGGAATTAAGGCTTTACAATTATTCCTAATAGTCTCAGCTTTAGTCGAATCCTCAGAAGTAAAAAGATTCTTGTAATAATTAGCAAAAGCCTGGATAATAATCTCAGGGTTCGAGATATCTTTGTTATCAATTGAAAGTTTATCAATGGATTCTTTATTGTGCTTATGCTTAAGGAGATTGAAGAAGAACTTCGAGCCTTTATCCCCATATTGGAGCCAGTGGGCCCTAGATCTAATCCTGGCTCCATGAATGTTAACTTGCTAGTGTTTCCTAAGAGCATCCTTGGCAGCCATGACCTGAGAAAGATTATCAATGTTAGAAGAATCACTTTGGATGTTACTCTCCACGATTTGAAGATCAGAAGATAATTGTTTTTCAACAAATCTATAGTCCTTATCTTTCTTTTGGCCAATGGTCTGAAGAAAGATCCTCCAAGAAGAGAGGTTAGTTTTCCATCTATCAAGATGGGATAGGTGCTGAAGATTAACCTTATTAATTCCTCCAATAATCTAGACAGTAGCAAGAAGGAGACTGGAGTTTAAAATGAACTTGTTGTTCCTAGACTTGTACTCCAGAGGGCCAATGTTGAAATTGATCCTAGTAAAGATGGGGTGATGATTGGATAGAGTAGTGGCAGTAACATGAACAATATTCCCAAAGCTATCAAGCGAAAAAGAGAAAAAGTGCGTATTGGCGTAGAAACGGTCGAGCCTGGAATAAAGTCTAGCATTGCCCTGTTGAAAGTTGCACTAGGTGTGCCACATACTAGGGTTGACATCTTTATTACCAGCAATAGGATCAAAGAGATAATTAGAATTTAAAAATATATTCCAAATTTTTTTTTCATTATCCTTCCAGTGAAAGGGGTTGCCCCCCGTTTTATCATCCTGAGATTCAGCCATGTTGAAATCTCCACTGAATAGCCATGGTATATCAGGGAGGTTCGTTAACCAATTCCAGAGATCAATTCTTTCCTTAGGGACGTTTGAAGCATAGATAGCGCAAACACCAAAAATCTTGTTATCATATTGAATAGTAACCCAAACAGCTCTCTGACAAGGAGAGCACCCATGGTTAGTAATGTAATTTTCCCACTTATGATTAATGAGGAGGGAAATTCCTCCTCTGCCTCGATCATGGTTGGTAAAAAATTTAATTGCATCTTTCCATATAAAATTGAGATTGGATTCCAGAATGAATCCCACAACTCTAACTTCTTGCATCATAAAAAAATCAATAGAATGAATAGAATTGAGCAAACACTTGATAACAAACTTCCTATCAATGGACTCTAAACCCCTCACATTCCATGATAGGAAATTCATTGAGACACATTGTTAGGGGTGGAGCACGCATTAACATCCTGATCAATTAGGGGCATAAATTTATTCGAAGACTCACCTGGTTTAAGCCCAGACGACTTGTTTTTTGAACCAGGGGGTTGACCTCTTCGTTTAGTAGCTGAGGAATCAATGTTTAGATAGTCTTCAAGTTCCAATTCGGAATCCACATCCATGGAAGGCCCGCTTGGAGATTTATCAGAGACGTGGATAGCTAGGATGATTTCCAGAGCATAATCCTCCCCAATTTCTTGGAAAACTTTCAAAGGGAGCTTCCGAGAAGTTTCCCTGGCTTGGGGTTTAGCACAAATATCAACATTCTGGGGTTTAGTGCTGGTGTTAACCATAAAAGAGCCGGCCAACGAAGAACTTTGGTGGGCAGCGCTGATATTGAGAGCAGGGCCTAGGGTTTTTTTATAGAGAATTACTATTACCCTTTCTTTTCTTCCTATCCTGAACAATAATAAAACCGTCATCCATGTTGAGATCAATAGCCAAGTCAGGATTGGGAAATGACTGGGAACCAACATTGGGAGGAGGCGGGGATGAAGTTGAAGCAGGAATCATTTCACAAATAGCACCCTCAGGCGGAGGAATACTGGCAATTGGAAGATTAGACACATTTTTAGATGAGGCGTTAGAAGGATTAGGGTTTTTTTCAGGCTTCCTTTTGATGATGGGACAATCCTTTCGGAGATGCCCTTCTTTCCGGCAAAGGAAGCACGTGTTTAAACCCCACAAGACTTCAATAGGATAGATATAGGTTACGTTTAAAATGTTAATTGAAATATCAACAGGGATATCTTTACCAGGCATGAGTGAAATTATAACTCTAGTGTCCATATGGGGGACAAGTCTCACTGTGTCGTCCATCCAAATAATTTTACCAATAGGTTCAAGCAGTTGCAGCAAAAAATGCCATAGAAAGGGGGGAATATTTTTTACAAGGATCCATCTTGGTGCCGATAATGTGAGGACCTCGTTATGGATGACCTCTAGTGACCAAGCAAGTGCCCTAAAGGATATTGAACCCACATTCTAGTATTTCTTTTTGAGAACCTCTTTCTGAGCATCATGATTCATAAAAAAGATCACATACAAACCCTTCTGAATTTGCCTTGAGAATGATATGTGAAACCCTAGTTTAATATTCCAGTAATGATGAAACCAATCATCCATAAATTTCCTTGGTGGACATTTATCAAATTCAACAACTGAGAAAAAAATAGTAGTGCTTCTTAACCTATCTTTTTCCTTAACAATTTCATTTAACATTTCAGGATTAGGAACAATGTTAAAAGGAGAAAGAGAAGCCGAAGGGGTCTTACCATTTTCGGGGGCTTCATTGTCACTAGCGCAAGAAAATTCAAACCTGGCCCTTTCGTTAATAATGATAGATCGAGCCACGGCCTCAAAAAAAGACTTAGGTCGATCGTCGTTATAAGGATTCGAAATGATATTGCCATTAAATGGAGTAGATTTATCAAACGCCGAAGATGTCTTACCTGGTACATGTTCGGCAAGCTTGCCATTGATATTTACCTCAGACATACTAATTTCTTTAATGCCGGAGGAAGGAAGTGGTGCACCTGGATCGAGGGCATGCACAAAGACGCCCAATTGTCTTCCCCCCCTACATCGATGTCACCAGAGGTCACCACTTTGGTGAAACCCTACGCCGCCGGTTAACCGAGACTCGCAAAATCTTAAGGAATTCGCTAATATTTCGATAATAATTTCCCAATGAATCTTAAATTAATATTTTATAGATAAAATGATTAAAAAATCAATATAATAATTTCTACATATGAAATCTCACTAAAACAATAAGAAATATTTGATTTCGTAGTAAAATTTAGAATTTTATAATTATTTACAAAGATAATACAAAAAACATAATTTACTAAAATAAAAAATTACAAATAAAATACTATTTAGATCAATTTTTATTTTTAAAATTATAAAATAAATAAACAAACATAAAAAATTATTACTATCTTATTAACGTTGTGTAAATAAGTGGGAAGTATTCATATTAGTTTATTATCTCATTTGCTAAGTATGAGATGACTTATCTTAGAGGTTATAATTTCATATTTTATTCGTTCTTCAGCCTACGTCATGCTTATATCTTGCCACCATTATGTTAAATCACTTAGCCTTGAGGTGTGTGTTTTCTTTTAACATTACTGCCTTTAGTTTTAAGTGGTTTAATTTATTAATATAGATTCCCATATCTTAGTTACTAAGGCAAGGCTTGATCTTCCCACCGTCATCCATAGGTTTTTTAAGTCATCTTGATGTTCGTTTTAGCCTTCCTTTATTACTGTGCCCAACTTTCATCAACTTGTTCTTTCATGCAAAACTAAGTCTTTAATTTTTAGGATAGAACAACTGTCGATAGGTAATTTAGTACATTTAAAGCATGCCAATTTATGATAGTTTTTCCTTTAACTAGCAGAACTCATTTTCTTATTAAATCCTATTTAAGAAGTCTCTAGATCATTTATCATCTGCTTATACTTCTCCTCTTCCCATCCCTGTATTTTTTTTTTCTAGATTGCAAGAAGTTGCTTAGGGTCATCATGGAATCGCGAATTACTACCTTTCATACTAAAGAAAATAGGTAGATGGCTTTCAGAGGAAGGGTAACGCCAGAGCGACTGAATATCATCCTTAAGCCATCTTCTAATACGGTAAGAAGAGCCCTCATTAAAGGACTAGGTGAGGATTATTTTGATTATGATTTCACAGTAAGAGTGAATGGGAAAGTGATTGGCCTATTTATAGCTTCGGCTGTTTACAATGGGGTGGATAAAGATAGAGTGATAAGGGGATCAAAGGAAATCTTCCAGGGGGAACTTCTGTTGGGACTAGAAAAAGTGGTCCATGTGATAGACAAATACATTTCCATTCCCTTTCCTAAGCTTTATATGAAATTAGATTTGGAGGCTATTCTACAAATCCCTAGCTCTCAAAGGCTCCCTATCCTTTTCATTAAGGAAGAAGCAAGGTTTAATGAAGTTTGGCCCTCGATGAGGAAGAACTTAGATTTCCTTATTGCTACTGTCCTTAAAGAGGAAATTGATTTAGATGAAGTCTTAGATTATTGGAGAGCAGAGGGCTTTGATGTCCCATTAGAAATGGACATACTTCTCCTAGTGACATTCGAGTCGTGGCCCCACTTGTGAAAAGGTCCTCTAGGGATTATAACGCCAAGCAGGAGGAGATAGTCATAGTGCATAAAGAGGGAGCGGATTAGACTTGCAGCATTATCAGGAAAAATTAGTAGGGTTTTAGTATTAGCAGTAGATAAGCTAAAATTTTGTTATATCCTGTTAATAGTGGATACCTTTTTTGGGAACTTCACCATAGACTAAGATACATATGAAAAACTTATTTTTATAAAACTCTGTTAATATTCTAAGTATTAAAGCATAAGATGATCTTAGCTATTAGAAATAGTATTCACTTTTATTATAGGCGTGTTGGATGGAAATGGTTTGTTATCATATGGTTTAAGATTACTTATGATTTTCAATTAATTTTTAGTTTTATGGGAAAATTTAAATAGCCCTGAGTAATGGTTCTATAAATTTAATTAGCTCATTTAGATGCCGTATGGGTAGTAACTGTTATGCTACTTTAAAGCCTCTTTCATTAATTTGGTATATTGCAGGACTCCTTTGATTCGTTCCGGTAATTTTCTAGCTTATTTTAGTGGATAATAGAACAGTCAAAAATAATAATTAGAGGGGGAAGTATACATTTGTGACGTGGTTTATGAAATGTTTATCTGCCTAACCATGGTAAATATGGAATTGAAAGGTCTTAAACCATAATTTTGAAGTGGATTTTACTTTAATTTAGGATCAATATGCCTTGGAACTAATTATTAAAATGATCTTAGTCAGAAATATCATGATGGAGGTTTCATCTTCTCGGCATATATAAAGCTTAATCCGCCTCTGTTAAGGATATGACCTTTGAATGGTCATTATTTTTCTTAGCTAGCTTTGTCTCTTGGACGGAATACTAGTTAGGTTGTCTGTCAGGCTTCCAATTTACTTAATGCTCTGAATCACAATAAAATGTTGAACAATTAGGCATTAAGTGTACATAGATTAACATATAGCAATGTATTAAGATAACTTAGCATGAAAATATTATCTATTTATGCAATGATCTGTAGATAGAAGGTGATACTATTGCACTTTTATCAATGACAAATACATGAAATTATTTTCTTGTAGCTTCAGTTTATAGTGCCAACAGTGGATTTCATTGCTGCCTATTGATCAATATATTCTAAGATGTTCTGCGGAATGCACTCAGGATAAGTGTTGTCTTAATACATGTGTAACCTGCATATGGTGGATTAGAATTTGAAGGGCACTGTTGTTCTATAAAGTAGCAGTTCTAATTAGTATGTTTGGTTCCAGTTTGCATTCGTGGCTGGCAATTTCAGTCTGTTTGGAGATGTTATGTTTTACCACCTATACTCTTAATTCCTAATCATCTTATTAGGTTTGAATATAACTTGATAATCGATAAGTTTAAAAATATAATGAATAACTTTAGCAAATAGAAGTGCCTATATAATGATCTTCAGTTTGAATCATTGCTTTATTTGAAGGCGGGATAGCAATTTACTGTTTTATCCTCAAAGTATTATATGTCTACCTTCCTCTATTGTTTTGAAATGGAAATTGAATAGTTAGAAATCAAAACAATAGGGGGAGGTATACATATGATGCAGGAGCATCTCGAGTTCTTGGCAATCTCGTGTCACCAAAAATATCTTTGTTGTTTATTGTATTGCTTGGTTCCTTCTTTTTCCGAGTTGGTCGGTTACTTTAGTTACCGAGTTCGATTGGTAGTCTTTGTTTGGTCGGTCATGTTGTTGGCAGTTTTCTTCAGTTGTCGAGTGTGGTCGGTAATTTCCTAGTGGTCAGTTAATTCTCTGGTGCTCGGTATTGCTTTGCTGCTGGTCGGTTATCTCTGCTTATCGACGTGTTTATTTTGATTCCTATTGGGGCCAGCTTGTGCATTTATTAAGGGTCACAGATTTAATGCTGGTATCCATCATTGGGAAGTGTGTGGTCCTAAATCTAACTATTTCTTCCATTGATTATGGATCTGAAGGATGACTCAGTTCGGTAGACTCTCGTATAAATGTAGTGTTTGAGGTTAGAGTTTAGGCATCAGTGAGGAGATCAATTCTAGGAGATAGAGGTTCGAAGTTAGAAGTTGTTTGGTAGTAGATCCTCGCATGTTTGAGGACTTCTAAATTCATTGTAAAATCTGGCCAAAGCCGAGAAGGCCTTACATCCTGATATGTATATTGTTTTTTAATGAAATATAGTTCCAGATCTTGCTTTCTCCCTCTCACTCCTTGTTCTTTTTCTTCTGCATTGTTGTTGCAGGGCTTGGAACATTAGGGTGAGCCATCATCTAGCCCCTCTTTCTCTCTACCCTTGCATCGGGTGGTATCAAAGCGAGGTTAGATCTTGATCTAGGTTTGTGAATCTAGGTTTGCAGGCTCCTCTTGAAACCTTAAGTTGATTGTTGTGGGGTAGCAGATTGCAATCTGACCTACAATTGCAGAAGGTTGTCAAGATGGTTCGTGGGAGGTGAGATGCAGATCTAGGCTTAGCTAATATGCTAAGATAGATTGCTGCTAGATTAGAGGCAGTAGAGATAGCCCAAAGAAGAGGCAGACATCTTGAAGATGTTAGTGATGATGAAGTTGAAGAAGAACAGGCAAATGCAGAACCTACACCTGTTATGGATCAAGGTGAAGAAAGATTTTTGAAAGCCTTGACAAGTCTAAAGTCAACACCACACTTTAATCCTCTTGATTATAGTGGTAAATTGGATTCTAATGAACTGGTGGACTGGATCACTGAGATGGAAAAGTATTTTGAATATGAGAATATCCCTGAGAATAAGAAGGTGAAGATTACAAACACTAAGCTGAAAATCCATGCATCCTTATGGTGGGAACATCTGCAATCGGACAAAAAAAGGAAAGGCAGAGACAAAATCAAGGTATGGAATAAGATGGTCAATAAGTTGAAAGGGAAATTTTTACCCTGTGATTATCAGATTAACCTAGTTCGGTGAATGCAAAGTCTGAGGCAGAAAGATAGCTCAGTAAAGGATTATACTGAGGAATTTTACAAATTGGATATCAGATTTGGACATGAGGAAGATAATGTGGAAAGGATCGGTAGATACCTAAATGGTTTGAGAAATTCTATCCAATAAGAGATTAGTATGGTCAAGTTGGAAAGTATTGAAGAGGCTTATCAATTTGCTTTGAAAGCTGAGGAGAAATTGAACAAAAGACATGAACAAAGGCAAAGAGGTCGAGGTGGTAGATTCCCTAGAGGAAGAGGTAGACCCAATGGTGAAAATAGTAGATCTGAACTTGATAAAACAAATCTAGACAAAGGAAAGACCGAGTGGAAAGGTGAAAGTTCATCTAGAGGCAGAGGCAGTAACTACCGAGGTGGTTATAACAGAGGAAGTTTCTGAGGGACTTGTTATAATCATGGAGAAGAAGGACATAGGTCATTTGAATGTACACATGCAAGTAAGAAGGCTAGTAGCAGTAGAAATGATGTGGTGCAAGAAGAATCACTGAATGAACCTAAAAAGGAAGGTAACTTGATGGTAAGCAGAGCACTGTGGAATGAAAGAAAGAAGGAAGATCTGGTAAGGAAAAGTTTGTTCAAGACAAGATGTAGAGTTTTTGATAAAGTTTGGAAGGTAATCATTGATAGTGGTAGCTCAGAGAACCTAGCATCTGAGGAGATGGTCAATAAATTGCAGTTGGAAAGACTGGAACACCCTAAGCCCTATCAAATTTCATGGATCAAAGATGAGTATACACTCATGGTAAGTGAACAATGTTATGTGAATTTGAAAATAGGGGAATACTATGATAAAGTGTTGTGTGATGTAATGCCTATGGATTATTGTCATATCTTGTTGGGTAGACCTTGGCAATATGATAGACATGCTATATATGATGGGAGATTACATAAGTATACCATTGTGGCTAATGGAAAGAAACAAGTCTTGTTGCCATTGATGGAAGAACCTGTTAGTAATGTTTGCACATCTGTGAAAGTTTGCTTGATGGAAGGAAGAAAGTTTGTGAACTCTTTGAAGAGGAATGATGTATGTTTTGCTATGATTCCTAACAAACTGAGTAAGAAAATAGAAGATAATGTTCCTAAGGAGATTGATAAGTTACTCACCGAGTATGGGGAAATCATTTCTAATAATGTACCTGATGGTTTTCCACCAAAAAGAAGTATTGATCATTGTATGGATCTTATTCCTGGATCTAGTTCACCAAATAAGGCACCTCATCGGTTAACACCTACCGAGAATTAGGAATTGAATCAACAGATTCAAGAGTTGTTGGATAAAGGTTTGATCAGAGAAAGTTTGAGTCCTTGTGTTGTACCTGTTGTATTGGCACCTAAGAAGAATGGAGAATGTGTACTGATTCCAGAGCAATCAATAAGATAACACTGAAGTATAGGTTTCCTATACCAAGAATGGATGACATAATGGACAGTTTTACTGGAGCAAAGTTTTTCACAAAGATTGATTTGAAAAGTGGATATCATCAGATCAGAATCAGAGAAGGTGATGAATGGAAGATTGCTTTCAAGACAAAAGAAGGTTTGTATGAGTGGTTGGTTATGCCTTTTGGTTTAACTTATGCACTGAGTACTTTTATGAGTCTGATGAATGAAGTTTTGAAGAAATTCTTGGGTAAATTTGTGATTGTATATCTTGATGACATTCTGATATTTAGTAAGACCAGAGAAGAACACCTGTTGCATGTTAGACAAGTTTTGCAGAGACTGAAAGAGGAAAAGTTGCTGATAAATCTGAAAAAGTGTTCATTCATGAAAGAGGAAATTATATATTTGGGATTTGTTATTTCTATTGATGGATTGAAGATGGATGCTAAAAAGGTTGAAGCTATTTTGAATTGGCCTACACCTGTGAATGCTAGTGAGGTAAGATCATTTCATGGTTTGACAATTTTTTAATGAAAGTTCATAAGGAATTTCAGTTCAATTTGTAATGCTATGACTGAGACTATGAGAGGAGACAATAGAGAATTCAAGTGGACACATGGAGCTGACAGAAGTTTTGAACCATTGAAGTAGAAAGTTGCTGAATTACCTGTTTTGGCATTGCCTGATTTCAGTAAAGTATTTCAAGTGGAATGTGATGCAAGTGGAAGTGCAATTGGAGCTGTGTTGAGTCAAGAAGGTAAACCTACTACTTTCTTTAGTGAAAAATTGAATGATGCTAGAAAGAAATATTATGTGTATGATCAATAATTCTATGCTATTGTTCAATCACTGAAGAAATTGAGACATTATTTGATATCGAGTGAATTTCTGTTGTACACTGATCATAAGGCTTTACAGTATTTGGGTAGTCAGAATAAGTTGAATTAGAGACATATGAAATGGGTAGAGTATTTGCAAAGTTACTCATTTGTGATCAAGCATAAGAGTGGAGTCACTAATCAAGTTGCTGATGCACTGAGTAGAAGAAGATCTTTGATGACCAAGATGAAAATTCAAGTTCTTGGTTTTGATGAGATGAAAGATTTGTATGAAAATGATCCTGATTTTTCTGAGCTATGGAGAAAGTCCAGAGCACCTATACAAGATCAACATGATACTAAATGGGATGAGTATTTTATTCAGGAAGATATGTTGTTTAAAGGCATTCAATTGTGTATACCGAGAGGAGTAATGAGAACTAATTTGATAAAAGAGAAACATAGTAGTGGTTTGGTTGGACATTTTAGCATTGATAAAATTTGGAATTTTCTGAAGGAAAAGTAATTTTGGCCCTAGTTGTATAAGGATGTTCAGAAATTTGTGAAAAGTTGTGGAATTTGTCAAGTTGCAAAAGGGGTAAGTCAAAATACTGGTTTGTATAAACCGATTGTTGTACCTGAGAAACCTTGGATTGATATCAGTATGGATTTTGTTCTTGGTTTACCGAAGACAGTAAGAGGTAATCATTTATATTTGTGGTAGTGGACAGATTTTCTAAAATGGCACATTTTATACCTTGTAGAAAGACATCAGATGTAGTGAATGTAGTAGATCTTTTCTTCAAAGAAATTATAAGATTACATGGGTTACCGAGGAGTATTATCTCTGACTAAGACAATAAGTTTGTTTGATACTTTTGCAAAACACTTTGGAAGAAATTTGGTACCAAGTTGAAATATAGTTCTACATTTCATCCACAAACCGATGGATAGATTGAAGTTGTAAACATAAGTTTGGGTAATCTTTTGAGATGTTTAGTAGGAAACACACTAGGCAATTGGGATTCTGTGTTGGCACAAGCTGAATTTGCATATAATAATTCAATGAATAGGAGTACTAGAAAAACACCATTTGAGATTGTGAATAGCATACAACCGAAGGGAATATCTGATTTGAGAGACATTGATGACGAAAACAAGATAAGGGCTGAAGGAGTGAAATTTGCTAAGTACATGAAGACATTGTATGAAGATGTGAAGCTGAAGTTGGAAAATAGTAATTAGAAATACAAAGACAGGTTAGAAAGTAAAGATCCCCAAGATAACTAAGAGGGGGGGGGGGGGTGAATCAGTTATCTAATAATTAAACCATTTATCAACTTCAACATTAACTTCAATAGCATTAAACCATATAATCAATATAGTAACCAACCATAGAAAGATAATCATACACAATGACACAATAACACAAGATATGTTGACTAGGGAACCTCTTGACCAGAGAGTAAACCCTGGTGGGAAAGATGCGCACAAAATGATGCACTAATATGAAAGTTCCTTATGAAAGGATGGACCCTGTTAGGAGTCTTATGAAATACATTCAGTATATATGAATCCCTGTTAGGAGATTTTGAATCCCTGTTAAAAGATTCTAACCCGGTTAAGAGTTATGGAAGACAAAAGGACCCACTACCCAAACAACTTCAAGGTAAGATCTTTGAACTCATTGTCCAACAGATCTTAGAATTATTCAACAAAATAATATGAAATATGTTACCTCCTTCACACTGTGCCAAAACCGCACTCTCTGCTACACAAGATCAAAAATCCAGATCACCTCAAAGTTTGCACAATGAACCATATCACCACCAATGTGTCTCAAAATTCCCTTTAACTGCACAAAATCAGATTCCATCCCGATTAGGAGATATCCTCTGATTGCCAAACATCGCTACTCAGGAACACTGCCAGAATACTGCTTCCACCAAAATGCTTATAACTTTCATAAATGAATGAATTTATTTTTTCACTCTTAACCATAGGTTAATAAGACAACAAACAACATACCATCAACTGTGCATAATCCCAAATGCAATATCCCATGTGCACAAAAAAAAACTGTTCCTGCTACTCTGCTAAACTCTAGAATACCATTGTGTTGACATCAATGACAATCATAGTCATGAATGCAACAACCACTGCTACAGAATGACTGCAAATCATCAATCATTCATTCCTAACAAGATAGAGTTGATACATCAAGAAGACATAAGACTTTTGATTTTGGTGATGAAGTGATAGTTCATTTGAAGAAATGCCAGTTTCCTGTTGGAACTTATGGAAAGCTGAAGATGAAGAAGTTTGGACCTTGCAAGATATTGAGGAAATTTGACAGTGGAAATGCATATGAGATTGAGTTACCTGATGACATGGACATATCACCAATTTTCAACATTGCTGATTTGTATGAATATCATGAACTTGATGAAGAAATGACAGTACCGATAGAATATCCTAAGAAATAGAAAGAAGAAGTTGAACATATTTTGAAAGAAAGAGTGGGAAAAAGCATAAGAGGAAGATAGTACATGGAATATCTGGTAAAGTGGAAGAATAGACCGATGAAGATAGTTCTTGGATTTCACAGTCTGATTTGGATGCAGTTCAGATCATATCTTCTTGATGATTCTATGAATCATTCAAAATAACCCTAGGTGTCTGATGTAGGAGCATTTTAGGTTCTTGGCAATCCTGTGTGACCAAAAATATGTTTGTTGTTTCCTTTGTTTCTCAGTTCCCTCTTTTGTGGAGTTGGTCGGTTGCTTCAGTTATTGAGTTTAGTTGGTAGTCTCTGTTTGGTCGATCATGTTGTTGGCAGTTTTCTTTAGTTGCTGAGTGTGGTCAGTAATTTCCTAGTGGTTGGTTAATTCTCCGGTGCTCAATATTGCTTTGCTGCTGGTCGGTTATCTCTACTTACTGACAGGTTTATTTTGATTCCTATTGGGGCTGACTTGTGCATTTGTTAAGGGTCACAGATTTAATGCTGGTATCCATCATTGGGAAGTGTGTGGTCCTAAATCTGACCGTTTCTTTTATTGATTATGGATCTAAAGGCCGACTCAGTTCAGTAGACTCTTGTATAAATGTAGTGTTTGGGGTTACAGTTTAGGCATGAGTGAGGAGATCAATTCTAGGAGATAGAGGTTAGAAGTTAGAAGTTAGTTGGTAGAAAATCCTCGCATGTTTGAGGACTTCTGAATTCATTATAAAATGTGGCCAAAGCTGGGAAGGCCTTACAACCTAGCATGTATATTGTTTGTTAATGAAATATAGTTCCATATCTTGCTTTCTCACTCTCACTCCTTGTTATCTTGCTTCCACATTGTTGTTGTAGGGCTTGGAACATTAGGGTGAGCCATCCTCTGACCCCTCTTGCTCTCTTCCCTTGCATCAACATATATGACCAATTCTATAAGATGTTATTCTTCATAATCTTGGTATAAGGAAATGTAAGGCTTCGAGTCATAATTATGAAGCAGAATTTACCTTCTTTAAGATCAATATGCCCCTTCAAGGTTTCATTTTGGACTTGACTATTTAAAATATCTATTTTTAGAATTAACATATAGGAGGTTTTATTTTACAACACTTTATAGTAGCAAATTAATTCCTAAATATGACAGGAATAAGAGAACACTATGCCTGGATATTATGTATATTCATTCAATAGATTTACATGGATATCTTTATTTTATGAGGTGCAGAATGTAGCTTATTGCTGTTATTTACATCTAGGCCTAAACTCTATAGCAGATCAAGGTATACAGGTAAAGGGTAAGATTTTCCTTTTATACCATGTATTTATGATATAGTCCTTTTTAGATTGATAACAAATATGGCAGGGAGAAATATGTTTGTGCTACAAGATCAAGAGATATGGAAGGAATGCGATAATGAAAGAGGACATTAATAGAACATAATTGGAGACTTTTCTTTAGAAGCTATATGAATCTCATGTATCAGTGACAGGTCATATTGACCCTTGTTTTTGTAACTAAACATGCACTTCTAAATTTATTAAATTTCTCGATAATTATCGAGTAGTGGGTATGCCCATGATATCTTTGTATCAGAATCCAGACTTTTAGTCCCAGGCACGGCTGGAGGTTTTCTTGACCCCCACTCTTCCCTACCAGCGCCTGCACCGAGTGGGGTTACTTGTAAATTTATTTGAAAATTAATAATAAATTATTGGCTTTGGCTGTTTATCGATAAAAGAAGAAAAAAAATTGTGTAAATAAGTAAAAAACTATTTTCGTTTAAGCATATTTCCACCCTACAAGAAGATTTAAATATACTTACTCAATTCATATTTTATT
>BSBK01005328.1:0-305000 GCA_027943335.1 Chamaecyparis obtusa
AATGGAACTTTTCCCCATTTCTTTATTCATCAAAAAAATAACATTTACACCATACAACTTGCTTCTCCTTAATAATAACAAGGAGATACATCTTTCTTTCCTCAAAATTATAAGAGATACTTTAATAGGGATATTTCTGAAACAAAACCACCAAGACTTTTCTAAACCATCCAAGAGCTTCATCTAAGACCTGAAAGGAAAAACATAGGTTGACCATGGAGGTTCACCTCCCAACCTAGTCCTTTACAAGGCCACCCCCAAGCTAGGGGCTCCAAAAATGAACCACGTTAGAAGGAGTCAAAATATCAAAACAACCAAATAGACATTTAAAATAAGATTCCCATAACCAAGGTTTTACAAGGCCACCAAAAAGGACCTGAAAACAAAGGGGTGAAGAGGACTCACCACATGAGGAGATAGCCAATCTGAAACTAAAAATATGAGGAATAGGCCACACATGGGCACAACATTCCTACACTATAAAAACTCCACAAAAATCAAACCATGGCTTCAAGCCATCAATTTTCCCTTATGACCCCCAAATGCCCTTGGCATGATTGGCATCATGGGGCCTTTCCCACCCATGTACATCCCTCCATACATGGGAGACTCTACACAACATGGGAAGTCACTGGACCTTCACCCCTTCTAGGTTACTCTTCCCTCCCAAGGGTGAGTGTGCCTTGAAGAAACCCAAAAAAATATGCATCAAAAAATAATAACAAGACTCACAAACCTCCATGGAAACCCATGGAGTTGAACACAAAACATAAAACCTCCATTAAAGGACTCTTAATCTTTTTAATGCATGAAATAGACTACACTAAGTTATGCTACAAGAATCCAACCTTAAGTCCAAGCTCAAGGTGAAAATGATGAATTTGAAAGAAGATTTCCCCTTTATGTTTTTTCTCCTTCTCCAAAATCTCTTCCAAAACTAGGTGTCTCTAAGAGTATAGAGTGGGTGAACAACCTTCACTTTCCTCTCAAATCCCCCTAAAAAGGCTCTATCCTAAGAATATCTGATCTCTGCATTAATGAGGAAGCCTCTAGAGTCTTCCCTTCTCCTTACAAGTCAAGACCCTCATAAATGGAGTTTGAGACTCACATGGGTAGGATAAGATACATTTCCCAAATTTCACAAATTCTAATTTTCTCCACTTTCAAATGGAGATATTTTAGGGATATCATAAATAAATTCAAGGGCTCTTAATGGGATGAAAATGACCCCTAACCCCTAAGGTACCAAGTGGGGTGGTCAAAACTAACCCTAACTACCTTCTGGAAGCCTATTTGGAACTCCTAAACACTGCTTGAAGTTAACTCACGAAATTCAACTCCCTTGACCCAATCTAATCTTCCTAAACCTTAGGGTAAGCATGGGTAATACACTAGGTAACTCCTAGGTTAAAGATAGGTCTACCCTAGTTACATTTACTAGCCATGCCAACTCAAAAGGACACATGTGTCAAGTGACACAACATAATTACATTAGGCATGACCCAAATAAACATTTTGATGAAGGGTGCACCCCTTAATACCACAAACACATAACAGAAATAGAGAAACAACAACAATTTGCAAGAACAAAAAATGGGCTTCTTATTATCTCCACAAATGTGGAATTACAAATTTCAAAATTACAATATGTAAAGCCACATGGACATTTTCCCTTACAATATTCTATAGGACAAAGCCTCAAATCATTACCTAGAACTACCTTGACTACCTAAGACAACACTACAACCTTCCTTATATAGGCAATTTTCCACCACTTGGGAAGGTTCCAGAATTTTAGCCAACAAGGATGACCAAACTTAGAATTATTTTATTTTACAATTTATTATACCAAAGTCAGCTCAAAACAACTTTTGAAACCCAAACAGAAATTTTGAAGAAAATTTATTTTTCGCCATTTTAGGTGACCCAACTTCCGAAGACCATAAGTCATCACCCGTTGACCTGATTGACTATTATGACCCCATTTTGGAAAGGGTGTGAAGTGCTCTACAACACCTAAATCAAGCAAGCTTCATTTAGATAAAGTTTCAACCTCATCCGGGGCCTCTAAAGCCTTCAAAACTGAGTTCAAAGTTTTTGTACCCTGCTACCAATACCAAAAATTTTCAATATCTTCAAAACTAGACTTGATCTAGCAATGAAACTTTACTGGCAGGCTGATATAACCAAAATGAACCTCTAGGGAAGAAAATAGACCATTCCGAGTATGAATAGAAAACTTACCAAAAATAGTAAATTTCCAAAAATAGAAGCTCTGCACAAGATAGCACTTATTGAAAAGAAACCAAAAATATTTTTGGGTGATGCAAGATTGCTCTTACACCCAGGATGCTCTTGCATCAAACACCTAGGGTAATTTGAGAAGTGACCATGTCACATCTTAGGTGTGAAGAGGAAAACCAAGATGGTCAACCTCCTTCCTTGTCAGCCATGATGAATCTTCAATAGGTCATCATTTCCATTTGACCAGATATTATTCATATGTCTTGTTCCTTGTGCTTCTGCCAACATGACTATCCAGTATGTCCTCAATCTCTTTGGTATCTGAACTAGTTGCTGGAATACTCTGCTATGCTACTATGACCTCATCTTCAACACCCCCTTCATGATACTCTGTCAAATCTAAAATGTTAAACACTGGTGAAATAGTTAGCCCAATAGGCAATTCTACCTCATATGCATTTCCTGAATCATGCTTCTTCAGTGTCTTACATGGCCCAAATTTCTTTATTTTTAACTTATTATATGCACCAACTAGAAATTGCTCCTTATGCAAATGAACCATGACTTCATCCCCAACCTAAAATTCTTTATGCCTCCTTTTCTCATCTGCCTTAGCCTTATACTACGCATTCATCTTGGTAATGTGCTTCCTCACTTCCTCATGGATGTTCTTCAAGTGTTCTGCAAAATCCTCAGCTTCAGCACTACTTATCTCTCATTTATCTATCTTCCTCAACTCAGATGTATTTATGGGATTACTTCCATATACAATCTAGAATGGTGATTTACTAGTGCTCCTATTGACAGAATTATTGTATGCAAATTCTGCTTGTGGTAAAATCAAATCCCATCATGTTGGCTTGTCTCCAACCAAACATCTCTACAAATTTTCCAAACTCCTATTTACCACCTCTTTCTGTCCATCAGTCTGTGGATGATGTGATGAGATGAACTTCAAATATATCTTTAACTTCTTCCACAATGTATGCCATAAATATCCAACAAACTTAGTGTCCCGATCTGAAACTATACTCTTTGGCAAACCATGTAGTCTCACCACTTCTCTGATAAACAATTCTGCTACATGAACAACATCATTAGTCTTCTTACAATGAATGAAATGTGCCATCTTCAAAAATTTGTTAACCACCACAAAAATTGAATCATTTCCCCGCCGATTCCTCAGTAAACCAAGAACAAAGTCCATACTGATATCCTCCCAAGGCTTCTTTGGTATAGGTAATGGATGATACAACCCTATAATCTGCTTTACTCCTTTTTCCATCTGACATACTCTACAACTCTATACAAACTTCTTGACATCTTGCTACAATTGTGACCAATAATGATTCTCACTAACCAAAGCAAGGGTTTTATCACGACCAAAATGTCCAACCAATCCTCTGCTATGCTTCTCCTTGATGAGATTCTCCCTCATAGAACTTTTTGGAATGCACAACTGACTCCCTCTGAATAGCATATCATCC
The DNA here is from genome assembly GCA_027943335.1 of Chamaecyparis obtusa. NCBI lineage: Eukaryota > Viridiplantae > Streptophyta > Pinopsida > Cupressales > Cupressaceae > Chamaecyparis > Chamaecyparis obtusa. The sequence continues at coordinate 3,732 of BSBK01005328.1, forward strand.
TAAATGATGAAATCCAACCACTTTGTTCTGTCTAGAGTAATAGGTTCTTTACAAGCTTTCCAAGCTTTACCAAAATCAAGATCCTCTATATACAAATTTTTGAGTTTCTTGAACCCAACCACCTCAATTTGCATCTCTATCAGCAATAGTTTCCTTTTTCTAAGCACATCAACAACCCTGTTAGACTTTCCACTCCTGTGTTTCAAAAAAAATGTATAACTCTGCAAAAACTCAACACATTTCAAATGCCTTTGATTCAACTTTCCTTGACTATTCAAATATTGCAAAGCTTGATGATCAGTATATAAAACAAACTCCTTAAGAAGATAATGTCTCCACTTCTTCAATGCCTAAACTATAGCATAAAATTCTTGATCATAAACATAATATTTTCTCTTGGCATCATTTAACTTCTCACTGAAATAAGAAACATGTTTACCTTCTTGGCTCATAACAACTCCTATTGCAGTACCACTAGCATCATAGTCTACTTGAAACACCTTATTAAAATTTGGAAGTGCTAAAATAGGTTGTTCTATAACTTTCTATTTCAATAGTTTAAAACTCTTATCTGCCCCATTAGTCCACTTGAACTCTTTTCTATCCCCTCTCATTGTTTCAGTCAAGGGTCCACAAATACTGCTAAATTTTTTGATAAACTTTCTGTAAAAGCTAACCAAACCATGAAAAGATCTTACCTCAGTAGCACTCCTTGGAGTAGGCCATTCAAGGATAGCCTACACTTTCTCTGGGTCCATTTTTAGACCTTCTGCTAAAACTACAAATCTCAGATACACTAAATCCTTCTTCACAAAAATGCACTTCTTCAAATTAATCAACAATTTCTCTTCCCTCAACTTCTCAAACACCATATGAATATGCATCATATGTTCCTCCAATGTCTTACTAAAGATCAAAATATCATCTAGGTAAACAATGACAAAATTACCTAGAAATTCTTTCAGAACCTCGTTCATGAGCCGCATGAAAGTGCTTGGTGCATTGGTTAGCCCAAAAGGCATGACTAACCACTCATACAGTCCTTCCTTTGTCTTGAAAGCAATCTTCCATTCATCTCCTTATCTAATCCAAATCTGGTGATATCCACTCTTTAGATCTATCTTTGAGAAATACACGGGTCCACTCAAACAATCCATAATATCATCCATTCGCGACAAAGGAAATCTATACTTGATTGTGATCTTGTTGATAGCCTTGTAATCCATACACATCCTCCATTCTCCATTCTTCTTTGGTCCTAATACTGCTAGTACAGCACTTGGACTTGGGCTCTCATGAATCAGGCCCTTCTGCAATAGCTCATGCACTTGTCTGTTCAACTCCTCACTTTCTACTGGTGTCATTCTACGTGCTTCCTTATTTGGAAAACTTACTCCTAGAATCAAATCCTTTTGATGACTGATCTTCCTTACTAGTGGTAATCCATCAGCTACATTATCGGATACAATATCCTAAAACTCATTCAACAGATCTACAACTTCTACAGGTACATCTTCTACTTCCTCTTTACCAACTTTTGGAATTAAAGAAAAACATACATGCTCATGCCTCATACCCTCTAGGAATTTTCTTCCATCAACAAAACTTATTCTTGCATTACCACAGACCTTTTCTTTTGTATCCTTCAATGGCTTTAGCTTATGTCGCACTCCATCTTTTGTCAAGGAATAGGTATTCACATGACCATCATGTACAACACGCCTATCAAACTACCATGGTCTACCCAACAACATATGATATGCATCTATATCTATGATATCACATAGTACATCATGGTATCCGCCAATCTTGAACTTCACTAGGCACTGTGCACTCACCATGACCTTGTGGTCATCCTATACCCAGGCAATTTGATATGGATGTGGGTATTTCTACCTCTTGAGCTTCAACTTAGTGACCATCTCTTTTGACACCAAATTGTCAGTGCTTCCACTATCAATGATCACATCACAACATTTACCCTCACACTTGCACCTGGTATGAAATAGGCTTCTTCTTTTCTTAGGTTCATTCTCCCCACTCAGCAGGACTCTTCTATTAATTAGCATTTCTCCTCTTTTAGCATCTTCAGAATGTGATGATCTAGCATCTTCATCTATATGTGCAACTATGGCCTAGCCTTCATTTCTCCTATCTCTCCTTCCTTGGTATTGAGGACATTCAAATGCCCTATGACCTTCTTCTCCATAATGAAAACATGTTTCATAGAAGCCTCCTCTTCCTGAACTTTGTCCTCTTCCTCTTCCTCTTCCTCTCTGATCTCTATTATTTTGATCATGGAAACAATTGGAATTGCTTCCTCTCTAATTTTGACTGCTACTAGCCTCATCCTTCTTTTTCAGATCTTCATTTCAGCCTCCATATGATCATCCACTAGATCTTCCACCATGACCTCTTCTATTTTTTCTGCTCTCAAACTTCTTGTTCAACGTTTCCTCTACTTTTAGGGAAAAATGGTATGCCTCTTCAATACTATTCATTTGAACCAAATTCAACTCCTCCTAAATGCTCGGCCTCAACCCATTAAAGTAACAAGAAACTTTCTCCTTATCAGCTTCCACATGGCTTGTTTTGATGAGGATTCGATAGAACTCCTTTGTATACTCCTGAACAGATCTTCCTGCTTGCTTCAAACTTTGCATCTTCTTCAGTAGGTCAAGCTCATAATCAATAGGAATGAACTGTTGCTTCAATTTATCCACCATCTGATCCCATCTTGTTATTTTATCCTTTCCTCTTTGATTTCGCTCAAATTGAATCTCTTGCCACCAGATCTTCGCATGACCCTTTAGTCTGGCCTTCGCAAACTTGACCCAATCAGGATCCTTGATATCTTCATACTCAAAATATTCTTCTAATTCATTGATCCAGTCGATCAACTCCTCTGGGTTAAGATTTCCTAAAAATGCAGGAACCTCAATCTTAGGTCTTTTCCCGATCTTGGAAATGGCCTGAAAAAGCCTTTCTTCCTCTTGGTTCAGAATTTTGTCTTCTCCTTCTTGATCAGAATTTCCTTCTTCGGCTTCATCCTCACTTTCATCTTAGACATTGAGATTCATTCCTTTGTGAATCTCTTTGTGCAATGCTCGCACTTGTCTCTGGAGTGCTCTATTCTCAGGTGTCACACCACCAGCTCTTCCTCCACGTTCCCTTCGTGGAGGCATTTTTGCGCTACTCGCTGAAACCCTAACCACGGTCCTGGTGTAAACTGCCTCACAGTTGGTAATCTATCTACACACTCAGGAACTTCTGCTCTGATACCACTTGATGAAGGGTGCTCCCCTTAATACCATAAACACATAACAAAAATAGAGAAACAACAACAATTTGCAAGAATAGAAAATGGGCTACTTATTATCTCCACAAATGTGGAATTGCAAATTTTAGAATTACAATATGCAAAGCCACGTGGATATTTTCCCTTACAATATTCTATAGGACAAAGCCTTGAATCATTACCTAGATCTACCCAGAACTACCCTGACTACCTAAGACAACACTACAACCTTCCTTATATAGGCAATTTTCCACCACTTGGGAAGGTTCTAGAATTTTAGCCAATAAGGCCAACCAAACTTAGAATTATTTTATTTTACAATTTATTACATCAGAGTCAGCTCAAAATAACTTTTGAAACCCAAACAAAATTTTTGAAGAAAAATGATTTTCTGCCATTTTAGGTGACCCAACTTTCGAAGACCATAAGTCATCACCCGTTGACCCGATTGACTATTATGACCTCATTTTAGAAAGGGTGTGAAGTGCTCTACAACACCCAAATTAAATAAGCTTCATTTAGACAAAGTTTTGACCTCATCCAGGGCCTCTAAAGCCTTCAAAATTGAGTTTGAAGTTTCTATACCCTGCTGCCAATACCGAAAATTTTCAATATCTTCAAAACTAGACTTGATCTAGCAATGAAACTTTACTGGCAGGCTGATATAACCAAAATGAACCTCTAGGGAAGAAAATAGACCATTTTGAGCATGAACGAAAAAACTTACTAAAAAAAGTAAATTCCAAAAATAGCTCTACACAAGATAGCCCTTATTGAAAAGAAACCAGAAATATTTTTGGGTGATGCAAGATTGCTCTTACACCCAGGATGCTCCTGCATCACATTTACAAAAATAAATTAAATACAACCATGCATAACACTTTTCATGAATAAAATGCATTACAATGAGGTCCATGTCTCTACATAGATAGGACCTTAGCATTATGGTGTATACATAGGTCCATTCCTGAAACCCCATTTTGGTACCATGGTCAACTTCCTGCACACTCATTGCACACATCAGTACGTCCAATAAATCAACATATAACATAATGAGATACATAATGTAAAGCACACACTCACTTACATTTTCATAAATTAATCATTGGTATTTAAACAATATCTACATCTAGTCCATATGCATAAACTTAATTTTCAATCATTCTGCATCCTGATATTTCTAACATGTATATCCATCACAATGCATCATTCAACTTAACCATGTAGATAAACTACATTAACTAAGATAGGGTACCACCTGAATAGGTACACATCCAAAATCATAATGTATAAATAATATAGTATGAGATCTTACATATCTTAAAAAATAACATGTGTTCAAGGAGTCCAAGTGTCTCAAAATAGTATCAACTAAAAACATAAATACAAAAATATGGTACTAAGCTATGATTGGCTAGGGTAGGCCTCACATTTGATATGAATCTAATCCATGTGTTTATCACAGAAAGCTACACAATGGTGGGTTTGTTCTTATATTACTTTATGTTTATGACATGTTGGTAACCAATACTAGCATGTTGATTGTTTGTGAATTAAAGAAACATTTAGCAAAAAGGTTTGTAATGAAGGACTTAGGAGCAACAAGATAGATACTTGGTATGACCATATTCCAAGAATATGGAAGAAGGAAATCAAGTTTTCATATGAAAAATATATTAACAAGATTTTAGCTAGGTTTGGTATGGAAAATGCCAAGGTGGTTAGCACTCCATTAGCTAAATTTTTTAATTTATCTTCTGGAACATATCCCAAGATAGAAGAGGAACAAGAGGAAATGAAGGGCATTCTATATTCTTCTGCTATTTGTATCCTCATGTATGCAATGGTGTGCACTCACCTAGGCAACCCACATGTAGAGAGAGTGGTAAGTATATTTATGAGTAATACAAACAAGTCACATTGGTATACGATTAAGTGGATTTTACAGTATCTCAAAGGTACTTCTAATTTTGTCTTATATTTTGGTGGAAAGGATGCTTCAAATTATGAGGTTTTGCTGACTCTGATATGGCCAATGATTCAGACAAGATAAGATCAACTATTGTTATGTATTTATTTTTGTTGGAATAGTGATCAGTTGGATTTATAGATTGCAATAAGTGGTTGCACTTTCTACAACAAAAGGTTTAATATATGGCTCTTACTCAAGGATAAATTTAAGAACCCCCCCTAAAAAAAGATACAAAATCTTGGCGAATATTTCATTTTCCTATAAAAAAAAATTTAATTTCTACTGGCGAATCTCTTAGTTTTTTGAAAAAGAAAAATTATTCTTATTGGCAATTATTTTTGAATCACAATTTTTTGTAGAAGATATAAACAAATCTCAAACAAAAAAAGAAACTCATAAATCACCATGGCCAATACTTTCATTTGAAAAATAGAATTCTTATACAAAACTATTGGGCTAAATATGTAAATCTTTGATGGGTTTAAGGGATGGGTTCTATAACACTTAGTTGCTACCAATTATTTAAAATATAATCTAATAACCCTTATTATATTGTGTGTGATAAATGTAATAATATTTTTTAAATTCTAATAGGACCCAAAATTTCTTCAAGACCATTTATTTCTATTGAGATTAATAATCCAAAGGAAATTTTAGCACCCATAAGTATTACAAATCAAATAGGAACATTTTTAGCTCATGAAATATAATGAGGATCATTAGATTATATTTTAAACCAATAATAAACTAAACATTGGTGATATAGACTCACAATAATTAATAATCATAGTATAAATTACTAATGAATTAATTTAGATTTGTAGTATAAAAAATAAAATTGAGGTGAATCAAATCTAATCATGTATCAAATACTATGATGAATCTTTGAGTTTAAATTTTTAATAAAATAAATTATTTGGCAATTTAAATATTTCTAAAACAAAATTTTGTAAAAATGTGGTGATTTAGGTTGCCTTAAATCTTGAATTATTATCCAAATTTGGATTCTCAAAATTTGAAAATCAGCCAATTGATGAATATTAGCCACTTAAAAAATTGTTGCTCTCACTAAAGGAGAAAAATAGATGATATGGTTGCAGCAATTATTTGGTGAATTAGATTGTAAATAGCATAGTTCTATTTTGTTTTGTGATAGCAACAATGCTATGCACTTGGCAAAGAATGCTACTTTTCACAATTGTACCAAACATATTGAGGCGTGGTTTCATTTCATCTGAATTGTTCTTGAGGAGGAAAAGTTACAAGTTGAGAATATTGATACAAAAGTAAATACAACTAATGCTTTGTCAAAGATTGTTCCACAAGAGAAGTTTGATTTTTTCTAAGCTTCTCTCAACATAGTCAAGATGTGACATTAAGAGAAATTTAGGGGAAGTCTCTAATATCTTGTAGTAGTTGTTGGACTTCAAGTTGGATATTGTTGGATACATGAAGTCCAATGGTAACTTGGATTTTCCCTCCACCTGGCTCATGGATCTTTGCATTATGGATACAACATTATTTCTATTAGTATGATGTAATTTGTGTTAACCATCTTATGGTTTTTCCTTGATGACAATGATAAGGGGTCATTGGTGATGTGGTAATTTGTTTAGTGCTTGAACATTTGTCTTTATATCACATATGAATTAGACAAGTATATTATTGAGACCTTTGAGTTGGTACTTTAAAATGGTTTATATTTTATTTCATATGATAGTACCTTTTTGGTCGGTAGTTAATGATAAGTGTCATTTCTATACATGACATTTGGTCATCACTTTGAAGGCTTTATATGATATTTTATTTGGTGAACCTTGACAACATTATAACTAAATGGACCAAGCTAGTTTGGTTATTTAACATGGCATGAGGTGTAAGGTGTTAAGTGGAATATGTTACACATCATTGTTTGATCTAATTTGGTACTTTAGTTCACCACAGACTTCAATTTTATTTCATTTTGTCATGCGGACTTCAAATAAGGTTATGTTGTGATTTGGGGCATTATACGAAAAAGGTTATTTGGAAAAGAAGTCAGTTTTGTTATTTGCAAAACCTATTCTCTCTTGAGACCACCACCATGAATTTAATGAGGATAGTTATAGGGAAGGTTTCATACTATTGTAACATGATTTTTACTATTTTATTTTACCTACAGTGAGCTTCATTTTGGTGACTTTTTTAGCAGAAATAATGGAGGCGTCTTGCATATTTTCTAGTAGATTTTGTGGGTCAACTTCAAAGGTTTAGTTTTGGTTATTTTGTTGGTTCAACTAGTAATATCGTTCCTTCTTCATTTGATTTGTAGATAGCTTATATCAAAGGATAATATTGGTTAGATTTTAGTTGGCAAGTCTATGAAGTTGATTGGTTTTAATTTGTTAAGAGATCTTAACAGTTTGGTTAAGTGTAAAATGCAATTTACACAAAGTTTTAGTTCACTATTGCTTCGAGGGTTTGGTAATATTTGACGAAAAATTTTACTAGTTATTTTTCTATCTTATTACCCTATTTAGGGTTTCGTAATCCATTTATGGGAGTAACTATTTGAAGACATTTCTCTCATTGAGAACAAACATAAAAAAAAGCGTGTGTTTTGGTTAACCCTTGTTAGGGTTTGGTCCCTACTTTGAGGGTACTCAATTGAAGATAGTGCTTGCTAACTATGAATATAAAGTAAACTAATTACTCATCTTCGTATGTGTTAGGATACACAATTATTTTTCCAAAAATGAAAAAGGAAAAATAAGTGTGTATATTAGGACATATAAGATGAGTAGATAGTTGAAGATGTGTAAAATGACAATAGAGTTCTATTCTTCTTATTAAAACAAGAAATAGTTATATCAGTTTGTGTTGGCTTAAACAGTTTTAAGAATTGCATTGGGGTAATTATTTTTCTGAAGATGCATGTGTAAATATATATAGTGAAGAATGTGTGTGTGCGCATGCTCATTTTGAAGAAAAAGTGTGTGGTTGGAAAAGGTTTTATCTTATGATTATATTGGAGATCTTAGTTTGAAATCATATAATTGTAAAAGGAAAATATAGTTGTGTCATTATAAGTCTGATTGAAAATAATTAAATAGTTTTGGAATAGGGGTTGGTGCTCCTTGCAGTTGGTACTACTAAACAGATGTAATCGGGTTGGTGCTCATTGGTATAATAAAAGAATTACAGGATTGGAGTGGGTTATTTTCCCCTGAGGGTTTCCCACTCAACAAAAAATATGTGTTATGTGATGATCTCTTTTTGGCTCATGTTTCTCTCTACTTAATTCATAGTGCGGTTTCCTATGTCTTCATGTTTTGATGCAAATTAATGTTGTCTCTCATTTTGGTTTAAATTGTTTCTTTGATACTTCTTCATTGTCTTATCTCTATATTTCACATTCTTTATGAGTTTAAATCATGTTTCAGTATTAATCAAATCAACAAAGTTATGTCTCTCAAACACATTTTTAAACATTGTGATTCTTGCTTCAATGATTGTTGAAAAAAAAAGTACAACCAATAACATTCATTACTCAATTGAATGGTTATATCAATACTTTGAAATATTTATGTATTAAGTTATTGTGAGCAGTTGTTTTCAAGGTCCTTGTATCATAAGCATGGTTCAAATTTTTATTCTTGCTAAAAATTTATTCACTTTGATTCACCCCCCCCCTTCAGAGTGAATCCACTTCCAACAAGTGGTATCAGAGTGTAGGGTCCCTCCATATAGGTTTGTCCTAAGAGATTGTTGGTGTTTTGGAAGTGTAGTCACAGCTCAAGCCGAAGGTGCTTCTCTTAAAAGAGCTCATTTATTTGATGGAACAACTTATTTGTTTTGGAGAGTTATGATGGGAACTTTCCTAAATTCTCTTGATGTTAACATGTGGGAAATAACAGCTAATGCATTTATCTTTCGTTCCTCTATCCCTATAGATCCTGCTAAAAAAACCAAATATGAACTAAATGCAAGAGTAAAATTTCCTCTCTTGTGTGGTCTCACCAAATATGTTATTGTTAAGGTTGTGTATTGCAAGTTTGCAAATGATATATGGAAAAAAATAGAAACCATCTATCAAGGACATGCCAAGGTAAAAGAGTCCAAGATTATCACCCTAAAAACTTAGTTTGATTCATTAAAAATGAAAGAGGATGAAAGTGTGGCTAACTACTTTCTGAGAGTTGATGAGGTTGTTAATACCCTTAGAGGTCTGGGAGAAACCATTGATGAGTATGATGTGGTTACTAAATTTGTTAGGACCTTGATTCCCAGATTTGAAACTAATTTTTTTCTTTAGAGGAGAATAAAAATTTATCCAAGATGACATTACACAAACTTCAAGGAATTCTTATAGCCTATGAAATGAGGATACATTGTAATTCTTATACCTCCAAAGAAACTACTTTGAAACAATAAATGAAAGATGAGGTTTGTTGGTGCTCAAAAATGTTGGATCATTTTGAGGCCAACTGACAGGCACACACAAGTGCCTCTACAATTATGACTTGATTGAGCCAAGGCTAGTAGGCCTGAATTCACAACTACCTTATGCTGCAAAAATGCATGCATAGACAAACGTTCCTTCCAAACGGGTAACAATCCTTGGAGGAAAATAATACTATATCCTAAATAGCTAAATAATATGATATCTAAACTAAGACTGCACTGCTACTAAAACCTAATTGAATGCTTTGTAAAGAGAGATATCAAATTTAATATGTAAACTACTAAATAGAACCAAATATTAATTACAAATGAAATGAGATCAGTGCCTAATGAAAAATTGGGAATAGAGTTAATTACTTCCAATCATATGTATAGTCAGAGATAGTTTTAAGAGAACTCACTCCTATAAAGTGACACTATCATTCTACAGGCTTCTGTTAATCACAATTCAAAATAAGTCATACAATTAGTCCTATCGATTTTGAACCAAATTAAGAGGCTGAATGGAACAACGGTAGGTTCTCAAACCATACAGTTGCCATTTGAATTGCATGAATTAACCTTAAACAAATGAATGAAGGAATAGAACATGGTAGGACACCCTGGTACACAGAGTATCTGAAAAACTAATTGGAAATAAAAACTATATAACCTCAAAAATCATAAATAACTTATCTGACATTAGCATTTGAAAAATTGCATATTAGGTTCGAGTCTCTGGTTGTAGGAGATTTTCCCAGTTGTGTCGTGATCATAATTGCTTAAAAATGTTTGAATATAAATATAATAATCAATGGCTTTCTGTGAAAAGGCATGCCCTTTCACAAAAATCTAATCCTGACAACTAACCCTATAAATTACAAATTAAACCATATAATGATTTTTAGGGAAACACATTTCCCGTATGACAAAAATTGATTTGTTACAATCTTCAGGTCTTTGTGTATGAAAATCCAAATCCTTACATTAATGCCTGTAAAAACACATCCATCATTAAATAATCTTTCAAATAAAATTCAAAATTAAAATCATTATATTTAATGATGTTTTAAGTCTCCATTAAGATCCTTAAAACTATTCAATTATTAATTAATGATATAACAAATAAAAATTAATAAGATCATGATATAATATATACAAATGTTTATTGATAAAAAGAACCAATAATATTTAATCACTAATCAAAGGTACCTACTTTTAAAAATCAAAACATAAAAATATCCTATTAATAAAATAGTACTTAAAACATTTAATAGGAGTATATAGTCTTATGTTTAGAATTTTGTTTTTACTTTCAAAATAAAACATAATGCATTTATTTTAAAATATATCCATTCACAAACATAATGCAATGTTAATCACACATAAAAATATGCCTTGAAGCATTAGGGTACGAAAAATTATTAACTCACCCTAAAAAGGGGAATACTTACCCTATCATTACAATACTTAAAAATAATTTACTAAGCGCAAGTGTTATAGAAAATAACAACCCTAATGATTATAAAAAATTTCTAATGTAAAACAAATCAAAATCTCATAACCCTTTTATGAAATGCAATTAGGTCTTTGAAATAAAATAATTTCACTTCTTGAACAAAAACCCTAAATGCATATATTTACAAAACATTTAATTAGTATTTCCTAAAATAAAACACATATGGTAATATATAATCACTTAAGACCATTTTACCCTACAAGTTTAATTTTTAAAATTAAAATTACAATGAGGTAAAATTACAAGATTACATTTAGGTATTTGAAAACTAAAAATCAATATCAATTAAAAATATTTCAAGACCTAAAAACATAGTAATCTTTACCAACATAATTTACCATATCACATTTTTCACTTTAGGTTTTTTTAGAGTAAATTATAAATTAAAATTAAAAACAATCACATTAAATAATCTCGTGAATGTAAAATCTCTTTGAAACACACATACAATAGAAAAACAATACCCTCATTATCCTAATAATTTATTTCTAAATTATTAAAAGGAAATAAAAAAATCTTTAATTTATACCTTTATTTCTACCCACATTCTCAAGGAATAACATAGGACAATCGGTTAGGGTAGACTCAGGTAGTTAGGATAGGAAGAAAGGGTGGGTCGAGAGGTCGAGTGTTCAACTCCCTCTCCCCACTCTTTTTTCCTAAAATCGATAAAATAAATAATACATAGGAAAATAATATTTCATTATTGAATTGAAAAACATTTAAGGAAAGAAATACTCCCTGTGTAATAAATTGTATTGATTTTTCACCTACACATGGAAGAGTAAATAAATTAATTTTTGGCTTGAGAGGTCGAGGATTCAACTCCCTCTCACCACCTTTTTTACTTAACCACTTTGTGATTTATTATTTTTTAGAATTATTATTTTATTTCAAAATGAATATGCATTAAATTAATTGAAATAAAATAACTAACAACCTGATTCATGAAAATAGAATAATGACAAACATATATGCCTTTTTATTCATTTTAATTTTTTAACATATGGAAATTATATAAAACTAAAATTGAAGATCATACTTCCTTGCTGTTTTTTGTGTATTTAGAACTTGAATTTTTATGTGTCAACAATGGCTCTTATTGGGGACGTGCATTCATGCCTGGATGCAGTGAGATTCCAGTTTTCTCTGGAAAAGTAGACCATGGTGAGAAAAGAAACATGAGCCTTAAATAAAATAAAATAAAAACAATAATATACAAGTTAGAGAATACTTCCTATTTTACAAGAAAAAGGGCTTCAAATACTAACCATGAGTTGGGAACTCGTGAATAACTTCATCAGTATCCGATAAATAATATGAATTTTCACCTACCTTTGAAATGACCATGTAAGGTCCTAGCCATAACACCTTGAACTTACCATGTTTTCCTTTATCTTGGTCTTTTGCATTCCACTTTAGTACCCAATCACCCTCTCTGAAAGGCCTGTCTGATGCTTTCTTGTTATGAAGGGTCTTAATCTGTCATTTTTTATGGAGATTCCTTTCTTGTGCTATTCTTCTCATCTCATCTAGCTCTGATAACTGGCTCAGCCTATCTTCCATAAAATTTACATCCTCAAGCTCTTTTTCCTGGATGAACCTGTAAACTGGCAGGAGATTATTTAGTGGCAACCTTGCTTGTTTTTCATAAACCAATTCATAAGGAGAAAAACCTGTCGATATTTTCATTGTTACTCTGTCTTCCCATAAAGCTATATTTAGCTTTAAGTCCCATGCCTTCTCATTATTGCTTAACATTCTTTTGATGATCTTTAGTATATTCTTATTGCTTGATTCTGCTTGACCATTCCCTTGTGGATGATACGGGGATAAGTATGATAGGTTGATACCATATTTCTCACAAAATTCTAAAAATTCCTTAGATCTTAAACACATGTTGTTGTCACAAAGAATCTTGCAAGGTACTCCAAATCTAGTAAGTATGTTATTTGTCAAAAACTTGATGACCACCTTGCTTGTAGCCTGTCTCGTAGGGATAGCTTCAACCCATTTTGTAAAATAGTCTATTGCAACCAATATCCACTTGTGACCTCCACTCGAAGCATCTGCAATTTCCCCAATAAATTCTATTCCCCACATTTTGAAAGGTTCCTCAATTTGTAAATGAATAAGGGGTAAAGCACCATTGTATTTTAGTTTCCTAGAGAACTTCTGACAAGATTCACACCTTTTGACATATTCATAACAATCCTTGAAAACTGTTGGCATTAAGTAGGATTGCGACTAGTGACAACACTTATTTGCATCATGAGTGCAAACCGAGCAGAACAGTGCAAACCGAGCAGGACAGTGCAAACTGAGTAGAATAGTGCAAACTGAGCAGGACAGTGCAAACCGAGCAGGACAGTGCAAACCAAGTAGAATAGTGCAAACCAAGCAGGACAATGCAAACTGAGCAAGACAGTGTAAACCGAGTGACATTATGTCTACCGAGTCACAAGTATTTACCAAGTTTGAAACTTACCGAGTGGTTAGTATGAACCGAGCCTTCACTTCTACCGAGTGCATGACGATGCTGAGTAATGCAGTGGACGCCGAGTATCAGAAAGTCACCGAGTTAGTTTGCAGGAACCGTGTAACCATACTTGGGCCGAATTAGTAGCACTTATGTTTATTTGTTAAGCTGACTTTGTAATTGTAATTAATTGTTTAGACTTGTATATAAACAATGTTGTACAAATACCAAGTAGTATGAATGTGGAATAAAAAGAAGAGAAATAAAAGGTAGAAACTAGTGAATTACAAAGGGCTACTATACATAAGGAGCAGCAAAGACAAATTCATCATAGAAGGTGATCAGTACATCATCGAATCTCATTCAGCAATCCAGTTGCAAAGTAAGAGATATACTGTTTCATTTTAACCAGTGAATCAGTACTAAAATCCTCTAACCAGGTAGACTTAACAGTCTTTTGTAAAATCTCTTTACCGAGTGCATACTTCATTGTATGTTTGTAAATCCTTAAACAAGGTGGACCTAGTAGTCCTTATTGCTCCTAGCAGGGCAGATCATCAGAAGTGATCAATGTAAGCCTTAACCGGCCAACTTTATACTGCAGTATTAAAGCTTTGTGGGTTTCATCCCCACCCCAGTTTTACTTTCTTTTGGAAGGTTTCTAGGTAACCAAATCTATGTGTCATTGTTGTGAATGCTTTTATGTTTCATGCTTTCTATATGAAAAAGGATAAAGTGAACTATATGTTAATACATCTGATATTGAAAAAAAATTTGAAGTTACTGATTCACCCCTCCCCTCTTAGTAACTTGGTTAATTCTTGAATATTTCCAACAATTGGTATCAGAGCTCTATTGGTTCTCAAGATAAAGCTTAACTAGCTTGAGCAAAGATCCAGGACAATGGAGGTATTCAAACTAAACAAGGTGATTGAAAATGAAAAGCTAGATCTGGAAATGGCCATAGCTAAACTTAAAGAAGAAAAAGAACATCTTTCCCAATCCCTAAGAAGAAGGAAGGAACTTGCAAATCAGATGAATGATCATAATTACATTGAAGAAAAGATTGAAGATCTTTTTCCCTCAAATAGCTCAGATGAAGCAAACAATGTTGTCAAAGAACTCCTAGAAAAGAATGGGTCTCTGCAGGAAGAAGTGAGAAAATTAAAAAGAGAAAAAGAACTACACTCAACAAGATTTTGTGAGATCTTAGAACAAAGAAACAAGTTGAAAGATGAATTAGATGGACGGAACAATGAAGTCCAAAATAAAACCTTCAGCTAGAAAACCTAATTGATCAGATCTCCCATACAAATGAGGAAATTCTGACTCTAAGATCAGAAATAGAAAGCACAAGAGAAGAACTAAGATCTAAAAAGCAAATCAATCTAAGATTGGTGGATGACCTAAACACTGAAAAACAAATCAATGAAATAATGCTGAAGAACCAAGAAGACTTAAATCAGCTACATGATCAAAATCTTCATAGGCAAAAAGGAAAAGTAGGACTTGGATACAAAGGAGAAGGTGAATCTTCTAAGCAAGGTACTCAAAGGAATCAGAAACCTACTTGTAATCATTGTGGCAAAATAGGACATACTTCAAATAAATGTTGGAGCAATGAAAAAGCAGAATTCAATGGAAAATGCTACAACTGCAATCAGCATGGTCACAAAGCAAATGAATGCAAGGAAAAACCAAGATTCAAAGGTAATTGTCACAAATGCAACAAACAAGGTCACAAGGCATCTGAGTGCAAATCCAAAACATTCAATCCAGCAGAACAAATTATGAAAGCAATGTTTGGATGGGATTACAACACTTGGTGTAGATGTCATTACTGTGGAGAATATGGACACATTGGCATGAACTGCATAAAACATCATCTAAGGAAAAGAGATACTACCATAAGATGTTTCAAATGCACTAAACTCGGTCATATAGCCAAAAATTGCATGAATGCTAGTGAAGTTGAAGATGGAAAGAAGAATGAAGCAACTAAGATCAGCAAATAGATGAGACAACAGTGGATTCCTAAATCTACCGAGCAAACCAATCCAAGTAATGGAATGGGTGGCTCTACCGACTCAAACTAAATTCCCAAGAAAGCACTGGAACTGTATTCTCATAGAAAAATTTCAAGCAGTTCTAGAACTGAATTAAAAGAAAGATCTAAATCAACATACAAGATGCAATAAGATCACAGGAAGGTCGGTATCAGTTTTCACCGAGCAAGGTCAGGAGCTATCTAATATGATTACCGAGTGAGGTCGGAGCAATATGAATTCTCAAGTTCACCGAGTTGTGAAGTCTTTACTGAGCAATTAATTCATAGTGGGTGACAGTCTGTCAGATTTCATACCCTAATTTCTACTAAGCATTAATGATAGAGTTGTAAACAAAAGGCAAGAAATCAAACTCATTCTTCACCATGAACTTTAGCATTTTGAGAGCAGAAAATTTCCAGAGCAATCAAGCGATTCAAATACTTTTGCGAAAAGAATTCTCTGTGAGCTACCATGGCATCATCCAGCACTTCAGCGAAGAAAGGAACAAAAATGATAATCTGAGGGAAGAGGAGAAGACATTGAAGAAGAAGATAAAAAGGATGAGAAAACAAAGGAACCAGAACCTGCAAAGAAGAAAGGAAAGGTATTCATCACCAAGGTACCTAAGCCTCCCACTGCCGTATTTACAAGGAGAAGTGCAAAGGGTAAGACAGACAAAAAGGACAAAGATATAATATTCAAAAAGCCTCCTCTAACCCTTCAAGAGAAGATCAAACTTTTGAGAGAAGGAGTTGGAGTAAGTAATATAAAATCTTTAAAATATGAAATAAGATCGGAAACAGAACAAAAGGAGATTGAAGATGCTGTCATTGAAAAGATGGGACAGTGGAAATACTCTCCTGATGAAATAGCCCAACAGATTCTAGGAGCTTTATTAGATCAAATAAAAATGAGATGGGCCAATGCAAGGCAAACTGTAAAAGACATATTTGATCAAACCCTAAAATAGTTAATGCCGAGCTTGAAAAATGATGAAATAAAGAAGGCATTGAAGGAGAATGAAAATAAGATGACACTGAAGTTCAATACTTGTTTAATTCTAATTAACAATATTGAATCAGTTGTGAAGAGTGAAAATGCCACATGGAAGAACATATACCATCTTCACCAACCGAGTAGTGAATCAGTTATAATAAAAGACATTGAAGATGACAGTGATGAATAGGAAGAAGCCACTGAGGTAGATGATACCATGAGGATAGCGGTAGAAGTCATTGCATCACTTCCTACCTCTCCAGCAAAAGTTGCTACATCTAGCCCGGAGACATCTTCAAGCATGGTTGTGACAACTTCAACATTTGTCCAATCACCTATAGGAACAACAGAAGTAACTACCATTTCTTCTACCGAGTTGCAGTCTCCTATTCCATCAAGTTTTCCAGCAGTAAGTATTCCAGTTTTTGATTCTACAAGTGTAAATACTTCAGCTTTAAGTTCTCCAGTAGACAGTATACCATTCTTTATGGCCAGTCCTACTATGTCTACTATCACTACTACTAAGGCATTAAGTACCATAATAGATAAGCCTAAGGCTCAATCGAGTATAAGATTTTTGGGCAAGAATATAGTAGAGGATATAGACCTAGATGAGGAAATAGAGATTCCAACATTGGATTTTGCAAATCTATCAGCGGATCAAATGCAAATTATAGGTGAACTCCTCCAAAGGAAAGAGAAGCAAAAGAAGCTTAAAGAGGAGAGAGACAAGGAATATAAAATCATTAAGGATGCTAAGGACATTTTGTCAGAAGCATTAGGTATTAATGTAGACTCCTCTCAACATGTTTTGTTACAATTAGCAGAAGCGGTAAATAAGTACAATGAGGATTCATCTGGGACAGACAAGTTAGTTGAAAAAGCCAAGAAGAAATTCAACAATAAAGTGCTTGAGCACATTGCTCAGCACATAGCTATTAATCAAGCAGAATTATCTTCAGTTTTGACAAACATTGAATCTTCCTATTCGAATGTTACCTCTCTTTTGGCCAAACTATGCAATGTTGTCGAGTTCACCAAGGATGTCAAGGATAAAATGAATAAAATTGATGAGGATTTGAAGATTAGCATACATAAGCTACAACTTGAACCAAGTTCAAACTCTACTCATCACATGAAAATCTCATTCCTATCAAATATGCAGTCAGAACTACTGAAAGAAGACACAAGGATCCGGTCCATACTGCTAGACATTCAGAACATGATCCTTCCCATCATGAATACAATGTATAAGCACATTGAACATTCCAAAACATTAATTCATGACAATCAGTTCTCAATAATAGATCACATGATTGCACTCTCTGCAGAAGTCCAAATTGCAATCCAAACATGCAAGATTCTGCAAGAAAATTGGGACAGAACTCTAGCACTGATAATGAAGGTACATTCTATTTTTCTATCAAATTTTGGATTCTCCCTGTAAAACACTTGTATATACACCTTTGGCATTATCGTCAAAAAGGGGGAGATATGTATAGAAGAAAAAGTTAGTGCATTGAAAGGGGGAGATAATTTATAAAGCCCTATGACAAAGACAAATTTTGAAAAATCAAAATAAATCTCAGCATGGTTCATGTATATAAGTTTTGGGCAATAAGTGTTTTTGTCACTAATGCCAAAAGGGGAGATTGTTGGCATTAAGCAGGATTGCCACTAGTGACAACACTTATTTGCATCCTGAGTGCAAACCGAGTAGAACAGTGCAAACTGAGCAGGACACTGCAAACCAAGAAAAACAGTGCAAACTGAGTAGGACAGTGCAAACCGAGCAGGATAGTGCAAACCGAGAAGAACAGTGCAAACCGAGTAGGACAGTGCAAACTGAGTAGGATAGTGTAAACTGAGTGACATTATGTCTACCGAGTCACAAGTATTTACCAAGTTTGAAACTTACCGAGTGGTTAGTATGAACCGAGCCTTCACTTCTACCGAGTGCATGACGATGCTGAGTAATGCAGTGGATGCCGAGTATCAGAAAGTCACCGAGTTAGTTTGCAGGAACCGTGTAACCATACTTGGGCCGACTTAGTAGCACTTATGTTTATTTGTTAAGATGACTTTGTAATTGTAATTAATTGTTTAGACTTGTATATAAACAATGTTGTACAAATACCAAGTAGTATGAATGTGGAATAAAAAGAAGAGAAATAAAAGGCAGAAACTAGTGAATTACAAAGGGCTACTATACATAAGGAGCAGCAGAGACAAATTCATCACAGAAGGTGATCAGTACATCAACGAATCTCATTCAGCAATCTAGTTGCAAAGTAAGAGATATACTATTTCATTTTAACTAGTGAATCAGTACTAAAATCCTCTAACCAGGTAGACTTAACAGTCTTTTGTAAAATCTCTTTACTGAGTGCATACTTCATTGTATGTTTGTAAATCCTCTAACAAGGTGGACCTAGCAGTCCTTATTGCTCCTAGCAGGGTAGATCATCAGAAGTGATCAATGTAAGCCTTAACCGGCCAACTTTATACTGCAGTATTAAAGCTTTGTGGGTTTCATCCCCACCCCAGTTTTACTTTCTTTTGGAAGGTTTCTGGGTAACCAAATCTATGTGTCATTGTTGTGAATGCTTTTATGTTTCATGCTTTCTATATGCAAAAGGATAAAGTGAACTATATGTTAATACATCTGATATTGAAAAAAAATTTGAAGTTACTGATTTACCCCTCCCCTCTCAGTAACTTGGTTAATTCTTGAATATTTCCAACAGAAAACATGGGGCCAATAATACTTGGCTTTTAATATCTTATGAGTTGTTGTCTTAGCCGAAAAGTGACCACCACATACCCCATCATGTAACTCTTTAATAACTAACTTAGCCTGATAGGTGTCTAAACAAAATAGGAGGATACCATCATTATTTTTCCAATATAGCTCTCCTTGAATCAGTACATATCTCAACGCTTGTAACTTTATAGTTCTTTTCTGATTATCACTTAGACCTTCTTGACACTTCATATGGTTTAAGAAGTAGACTATGTCTATGTACCATGAAAAATGTTCGATGCTCATTTCTGCACTTTCAAATCTACTTGGTTTACTTGGGCTACATCCAAATTTGTCTCTACCATGAGTTTAGCCAATCCTTGTTCTTTGATTAACTTAGTGATCTGAATTTCAATATCAAATTCCTAAATCTGATTAATCCATCAACAACTTTTACCTGTGACTTCTGATTGCCTCAATATATCCTTAGTTGCTGCATTAGGTACATATGCCATAATCTTAGCTCCAACAAGATAGGGTCTGAATGATTTCACTGATTTAACTAATGCATAAGCCTTCTTTTCATGTATATCATAGTTCAGCTCAGAAGACTGTAAATTTTTACTGAAGAAAACTATTGGTTGCTCATATCCTTCATCATTTTTCTGTAGTAAAACCATTGCAATGGTATGGAAAGAAGTGAAAGAGAACAACTGAAAAGGTTTGGAGAAATCAGGAGACTTCAAAACTAGAGCTTCTTTAATTGCTCTCTTAATGTTGGCAAATGCTTCTAAGGCCTCATCTATCCAATTTAGAATTGCATCCTTCTTTAACATCTTTGCAATAGGCTTCATAATTTTTGAAAAATTTTGGACGAACCTCCTCACAAAGTTGATTTGTCCAAAGAAGGATTGAATCCCCTTAACATTTTTGGGAATGTAAACTTTATCAATTTCTCCAATCCTTTCTAGGTCTATTCTGACTCCTTCCCTAGAAACAATGTGACGACTGAGCAGTTTACCCTTAGTCACCCCAAAATGTCATTACTTTGGATTTAGGGATACTGCATATTCAAGGGCTCTTTTGAAAATTTTCTCTAAATGCTTGCAATGGTCTTCTGCCTTCTTGGAATAAGTTGTGATGTCATCCTGATAGATTACCATGATAATATCAATGAAATCTTCAAAAGTCACATCCATGGCTCTCTGAAAAGTAGCTCTGGTGTTTGTAAGCCCAAATGACATTCTCGCATAAACATGTGTACCCCATGGTGTAGTAAATGTTGTTTTATACTGCTCTTCCTCTTTAACCTTTACTTGATTATACCCAAAGAATCCATCCATCATGGATAACAATTCATTACTTGTAACCTTTTGTAATAATGACTCCATATTAGGTAATGCATAATTGTCCTTTAATAAAGATATGTTTAGGTTTATGAAATCCACACAAAGCCTAATATCTCCATTTTTCTTCCTAACAGGTACCAAGTTTGAAACCCAAGTAGAGTGTCTAATCGGCTTGATGATACCGACATCCCTCATCTTGATGAGTTCTTCCTTCATCTTAGGAGCCAAATTCAAATTGATCGGTCTTTTCCTTTGTCTAAAGGGCTTTGCATTAGGTCTTAGGGGTATCTCATGTTGGAACAAGTCTTCTCTATAGGCTTTAAGATTGTCGTAGGACCAAGCAAAAACATGTCTATACTTTCTTAATAAACTAACAATATCAGCTCTGATTTTAGGAGTTGGTTTTTTACCAATGAAAACCTCTTTAGAAGTATGTTCATTTCCTAAATTTATCTTTTCTACTTCCTCTATAGTAGTATTTTCCATTTTAACCCTACTATTAGAATCCTTATTATCAAACATTCTCTCTAATGCAACAAGGCCTTTAGGAATTTTATTAGTTTTAAGTTGAATTACTTCTTTTCCAAATAAAGTATCCCTTTCTTCTATTGTTTCAATATAAGCATTCAAATCAATACATTGATCTTCATACCTTTCTTCACATGCAAGAAACTTTATGATGTCTCTATCATCCTCAAAGATTTTCCAATTATGAATGTTATCAGGTATTTCTAGCCTTGATTTGATCTCTACCTATGCAATATCTTCACATGGAATATCATTATGCTTAACTATTAGGTTAGCCATGAAATCAGCAAGAATATTTTTAGACCTATCTATCCATGTTATTGAAAAAGCATCAAAACATTCTATAGAATCCAAAACTTCATTCTTGTACCTTTTTAAGGTGTGATTCTTAGTAACAAACTTATCCCTAATCTAAGATACAACCAATTCAGAATCACCATAAACAGAAAGAATTTTGATACCATGCTTACCTGCTATTTTTAGACCTAGTAGAAGTGCTTCGTATTCTGTAGTATTGTTAGTACACTCAAAAGCCAACAGAAAAGAATATTTAAAAGATTTCCCATTTGGGGATATGAAAACTACACCTGCTCCATTACCACTTTTGCTACATCATCCATCAAAAAACATTTTCCAAATGAAATCACTATTTTCCTTAGCGTGTATTTCCATGGGACTGGTATTTTCAATGAGATTTTTATGAATACTTACCTCAAAATTCTCCATGTCAGTGTGGAAAGAGTGTGTAACCTGACTTGGATCAATATCTTCAATGATGTAAGTAGATCTTGGTTCTCTATCAATTCTTATAACCCTATCATTCATTGGAATAGAAGCATAAGATAGATCTAATTGAACATTTCCACCTACTAAATTGGACCACTATCTAGATAATAACATTCCATAACATTTCATATTTGAGGTGTTGAAGTCAAAGAAGGTGGAAAGATCTCGGCTTAATAGAAAAGCCCTGGAGGACTATGATACTGATGGGAAGGAGTCTGAGGAGCCTTTTATGGAGGAAATAGAAGATGAAGAGGGTGATTCTGAGGATTACCAAGAGGATAGCCCTAAGGAGAAAAAAAAGAAAAGGAAGATGGAGGATTCTACTACTGACATGGAATTAGAGGAAGAAGAGAGCAGGGAGGAGAGTCCCAAGAAGTAGGGGAAGAAGAGATTGGAACCTACTGGAAATCATACTAGAACTAAAACTAGGAAGAAGAAAGTGGTGAAGAGGGTCTTCATATCTTCTGATGAGGGTTCCTCTTCCCAGGGAAAGAATGATCAGGAAAACTATGTGGAAAAAAACCCTGCCATGGAGGAGAGTGGGGGTACTAGTAAGGATGTTTGGGTTGAGGAAAAACTCTTGCAAGAAGTTTCACAAGACGTGACTAATATTGAGAAAGAAGGGTATGAGAAGGAAAAGGCCAACCTGGATAAGGAGAAGGTGGAGAATCCTAAGGAGAACATGGATGTAGAGAACAGGGGTCCTGAGATTAATGAGGGGAGGAATGAGGATTTTGAGAATTTAGGGTGCCTGGCCTTCTTGTCTACCCTTAGCATAATGAAGAATGACATCACTGTGATGAAGTCCAACATCCACCAGCTGCAAAAAGAAATGGGGATTCTTAAAAGGATGAACCTAGGGGAGAAAACCTTGGGCTAGTCTATTAATGAGCTCACTGACATTGTTTCCAAAGCTAAGGGTGTTGCTACCTTCAATGATAGACTTAATGCCATGGAGGAGAAAATCCAATGTAGTAATTTTTTAACCAGGAAAGTTGAGACTATGGAAAAGAGAATTGACAAGCTGGAGAAGACCATGGGGAATATTGTAGAATAGAGCTTTGCTATCCTCAAGGCTTCAAATGAGCATGTGAAGATCCTGGTTGACAAGTTTGATAACAGGAAAGGGAACCAAGAGATCATAGAGATTGAAGATGAATAGGGACCTAGTAAGCATACGAGATCCAAGTCCAGGATGGTGGAAGATGGCAACAAGAACGACATGGAAGAGCTAAAGCTGTCTGCTGCAAACATGCAGATTCTTGCAGATCAGGCTAAAGAACTGATGAATAGCAGCTTGTTGTCTTGCTTTCCTTTTTTGTTGTCCTTTGTCTTTTGGTTGGTCTTTGTGTTTAAGGACTTGTTTGTGTTTTTTTTTTTGGTGCTGATGCACTTGAACTATTGGAGCTTAAATGTCTTATCTATTATCTTTATGTAAAAGGTTTCGGGTCCTTTCAAAACCTATTTTTACGTAATCAAAACATTCCATAACTAGGTGGTACTTCTACAATAGTAATATCAATTTTATAGGACTTTTTAGGACAAGAAGGAAACTTAAATTCAACATTTTTCATTATTCCAATAATAGGAACTGATCTATAATCCATAGGATAGCATTTTCAATAAGTTGTATCCACATTCATTCCTAATTCTTTCATTACTCCATGAGGCATAATATTAACTACTGCTCCGGAGTCGAGCATACAATTTTTAACTAATTTATTGTTTATCAACAAAGTTAGAAATAAAGGATCTACTTTAGTAGCATCTTCATTAACAGAAGTTCCTAGGTAAATAACTAGTAATTCTTCATTATCCTTTTGTTCCTTTGAATCCATTTTAACATCATTTATTATTTTGATCGTTTCATTCCCACAATCAGTTAATTTAACTATTTCCATTAGAGGGATAGAAATTTTTACTTGAGATAATGCTCGAGACATGAATGAGGTACAATTTGAAATTTTCTTACCATTGCTTTGCTTATCCACTGGCTTGCTTATCTTTAATGTTTGATCAACTTTCTTTTTAGGGACGTCTACCTTTATTTTCTTCATCTCACCATTCTTGTTTGAAATTTTGTACATCCTTGCCATTTGTTCATTACCTGAGTTTACATTCCTGTTCCTTAGGTGATAGTTGCTAAGAACATGTTCCATTGCTACCATAGTGTAAGCCTCTCTTTCCTCTTTTGTTTTTCTTCTGATATCCAGATTCTCATCACTATTTGAAAATACTTTTTGTTCCTATTGGTAACCTAACCTTCTGTAACTTTCAAATGAAATGTATTCATCGTCTGAGTCATCACTATCTCCTGACCAAAAGGGGGTAGATGATAAAGCATTTATCATAGGTCTCTCCTCACATCCCTGGTGTTCTTCCTCCAAAATCTTTTGTGTTATAAGGCATTGCTCCTAGGGATGAGGTATCTTGAAAATGTCACACCAAAGTTCATCCCCTATAAAATGATTATTCTTTTTAAGAGGGTCTGGAGTGTCTGTCTATTTTTTCAAAGGCTTTCCATCTTTCCATTCGGTATGATATGGCATATCTTGCAACCTGTACCTATCATTCTTGTTGAAATTTCTTTCATTCTTTCCTACTTGAAAATGAGTTTTATTTTGTTGCAAATTTTTCATTAAGCTCACTAACTCATCCATCTTATCACCTTCTTCATTATTTTTCAAGGTTGTAGAATTGAAAAGCCTGGGATCATTTCTCTTATCCACTCTCCCGAAAGCTATTCTATTATTCTCAATAGTTAATGCAATCTTAAAAGCTTGTTGTAATGTTCCCAGGTTATGAGACCTTATCTCATAATTATTTTTGACATCAAAGTTTGTCAAATAAAAGGTTATTAAAAAGGAATCCATGGGGTGAATCTCTTTCAAAATTTTATTCAACACCTTATTAAATATTTTATTAAATTCTTTCACTGTCTCATTCATATTTTTCTTTATACTGGTTAATTCATGAGATGCAAAGGATGGATCTTTGTGATCCCCAAATTCTTCCATAAACTGATTAACAAAACTTTAACTTTTACAATAATTAATGGACCCATCAAGAAAATTTATGTACCATTCATCTGCACTATCCTTGAGTGAATGCATGAACATTTTCATACGCACATCTTCATATGTTATATCAAATTCATAAACAAGGTTTTTAACATTTATAACATGTTGTTTTGCTAACTATGACCCGTCACCGGTAAATTTAGGAATAGAAACTTTTAACTTATTAGGTATCAGGTCAAGAGAGCATATAATATTAGAAAAATCTAATGGTTTATATCTCTCATTTATCTCCTGAAATCTGACATCAAATAGATTTCTATTTTGATTATTATTCTGAAAGTATTGATTTTGGCCCATAGGATTACCTCTCTGGTGTTGATTTTCCTAGTTGCCATATTGACCTGTGTGAGGTTACTAAGCCATGTTCATTGGATTGTGCATCCATCCTTTGTGATGTTGATATTGCTATTGTCCATAATACCTAGGTTGTTGATTTGTGCCCATACCATATTGATGTGCATAGTTTTGATATCCATTTGGATAAACTGAACCTTGCATTTGTTGTGGATGATGTTGTTGTGTAGGATTTCCTCTAGGCTGTATATTAATATGATAATTTTCTCCTCTTCCCTATGTGTAATTTTCACTTTGCTGCAAGTATTCATCATTTATATCATCCGTATAGGTATTAAAATTTTGTACACCACCCTAGCTTTGTGCACGATTTCTTGGATATCTATATTTTCTAGCACTTCAATCATGATTATATTCTCTTTCATCTTTAATATACTAGCTACATACTTTATTTCCTCCCACATTAATGTTTTTTTTACATGAATAATCACTTCGTTGTAAATGAATATCTTTATTACCTTTTACATCATCAAAGTCAGTGTAAATATTTTTATTACCATACTCATTTTCCCTATGCCCAAACTCGTAAATATTATTTGGCATATATTTACCTTCAGCCTTTATAAGTTCACCATGCTTTCCCCAATCACGTTGCGTGTTATTATCATTTTCTTGATTATTTATTTTAAATTATTCATCTCCACCCTGTGTGAATCTATGTATTTCATCTGGCTTCCTATCAAAACAATTTTTATATTGTTTATTTTTAATACTTACATATCCCTCCTTCTCCGTAAGTGGAAGAAATTCATCTAGCTTTTTATACAAACCTTTATTGTATTGATCAGTATGAATATTTTTCCTCACATATTCTTCCTTTTGCGGCTGCTTACATGAGTCTCTAGATTGCTGATAATACATATTACTTATTTTCTTATTAATGTCATGAGGGTCACATTGTGGATTGTAAATATTCTTTAAACAATATTCATTCTTTTCCTATGCAAGTTTATGATTATTGCTATGCTATTTATAAAAACTATCATCATATTGTTCATTCTCCTTCTACGTAGAATGGTGAGTCCCTTTTGGTTGCTTATGTGGACCTCCAAGTTGCCGCTTATAATAGTTTAACTGACTCTAAATGTTTCCACCTTCATGTGTAGGTGAATTAAGGTTATGCATATTATATATATGTTGATTTATCTGAATGTCCTGCACAAATCTATCCTGGGGTTGCATGAGTACCCC
Source organism: Chamaecyparis obtusa (assembly GCA_027943335.1). Classification (NCBI taxonomy): domain Eukaryota; kingdom Viridiplantae; phylum Streptophyta; class Pinopsida; order Cupressales; family Cupressaceae; genus Chamaecyparis; species Chamaecyparis obtusa. The sequence continues at coordinate 30,497 of BSBK01005328.1, forward strand.
TTATTGTATTGTATGACCTTCATGATGTATGTATTGTGCATCACACTTGACATAAGGTAGGGTTCATGAGGGGCCAAAGGATGGTGCACCCTAATGATCCAAGCCTACAACACACATGAAGAAGCAACAAAAAATAAGAGTGAGAGAGAGAATGCCAGATCTTTCATATATTATCATCAATTTGAATCATAAATGCCAGGCTATAATGCATTCCTAGTTATGACCTGATATTACAATGAATTATAGAAGTCCTCAAATAGGTGAGGATCTGTTACCAATCTCTAATCTAATGTCTTCTATCTTCTGTCTGAATTGACCCCTAAAACTACCACCAAACATCTACATTTATACAAGAAGCTACCAAGCTGAGTTTGCCTTTAGATCCATAATTAATGAAAGTAATGATCAAATATGGGACCACATGCTTCCCAATGATGGATACAATCATTAATTTTGTGATCCAATATAAATGCACAAGTCGGCCACAACAAGAAACAAAACTAAACCTATTAGTAAGCAAGATAACCAAGCAGCAGACATACAATGTTGAGTGCTAGAGAATTAACCGACCACCCAGGAGATAACCAACCACACTCGATAAATAGAGGAAACCAACCAACTACTGACCAACTCAGTCAAAGAAGAAATTGAGCAACACAAACAAACTCCAAATTCTTTTTGGTGACATAGGATTGCCAAGGACCCGAGATGTTCCTGCATCAAACACCTGGGGTTATTTTGAAATGATTCTCTGAATCATTTAGTAGGTCTAGTCCAAGCTGTATCCAACTTAGACTATGAAATCCATGAACTATCCTCCATCGGTCTATTCTTCCACTTAACCAGATATTCCATGTACTATTTTCCTCTTGTACTCTTTCTAACTCTTTCCTTCAAAATCTGTTCAACTTCATCATTCTGCTTCTTAGGATACTTTGTCAGTGTTGCTACTTCTTCATCAGGTTCATGATACTCATAAAAATCAGCAATGTTGAAAATCAGAGATATGTCCATGTCATCAGGTAACTCAATCTCATATGCATTTCCACTATCAAATTTCTTCAGAATCTTGTAAGGTCCAAACTTCTTCATCTTCAGCTTTCCATATGTTCCAATAGGAAACTGGCCTTTCTTCAAATGAACCATCACTTCATCACCAACATCAAAAGTTTTATGTCTTCTTGATCTATCAACTTTGTCTTTGTATTTTTGATTACTGTCTTCCAGCTTCAACTTCACATCTTCATGCAATGTCTTCATATATTCAACAAACTTTACTCCCTCATCACTTCTCTTTTTCTCATCAGCAATGTCTCTCAAATTAGATATTCCTCTTGGTTGTGTGCCATTCACAATCTCAAATGGTGTCTTTCTAGTACTTCTATTCATTGAATTATTATATGCAAACTCTGCTTGTGCCAACACAGAATCCCAATTACTTGGTGTGTCTCCAACTAAACATCTCAAAAGATTTCCCAAACTTTTGTTCACAACTTCAGTCTGTCCATCGGTTTGTGGGTGAAATGTAGAACTATATTTCAATTCTGTGCCAAATTTCTTCCAAAGTGTTTTCCAAAAATAACCAACAAATTTACTATCTCGGTCAGAGATAATACTCCTTGGTAATCCATGCAATCTAAAAATTTCCTTAAAGAAAAGATCTGCTACATGTACTACATCTAATGTCTTTCTACAAGGTATAAAATGTGTCATCTTAGAAAATCTATCCACAAAAACAAATATTGAATCATTACCTTTTACTATCTTTGGTAAGCCAAGAACAAAGTCCATACTAATATCAATCCAAGGTTTCTTAGGAACAACAATCAGTGTATACAATCTAGTATTCTGACTTACTCCTTTTGCAACTTGACAAATTCCACAAATTTTCAAAAATTTCTAAACATCTTTATACAACTGCGGCCAATAGTACTTCTCCTTCAGCAAATTCCATGTTTTATCAATGCCAAAATGTCCAACTAAACTACTACTATGTTTCTCTTTTATTAAATTAGATCTCATTACTCCTCTTGGTATACACAACTAAATACCTTTAAACAACATACCTTCCTAAATGAAATATTCATCCCATTTAGTATCTTGTTGATCTTGAATAGGTGCTCTGCACTTTCTTCATGCTCAAAAAAATTAGGGTCATTTTCATACAAATCTCTCATCTCATCAAAACCAAGAATTTCAATTTTCATCTCAGTCATCAAAGATCTTCTTCTACTCAATGCATTAGCAAATCGGTTAGTGACTCCACTCTTATGCTTTATCACAAATGTATAACTCTGTAGATACTCAACCCATTTCATATGTCTCTGATTCAACTTATTCTAACTACCCAAATATTGTAAAGCCTTATGATCAATATACAACACAAATTCACTCAGTATCAAATAATGTCTCCATTTCTTCAGTGCTTGAACAATAGCATATAATTCTTGATCATACACAAAATATTTCCTTCTAGCATCATTCAACTTTTCACTAAAGAAAGCAACAGGTTTACCTTCTTGACTCAATATAGCTCCAATTGCACTTCCACTTGCATCACATTCTACTTGAAATACTTTACTGAAATTAGGTAATGCCAAAATAGGTAATTCAGCAACCTTCTGCTTCAGGGTCTCAAAACTTCTGTCAGCTCCATGTGTCCACTTGAATTCTCTTTTGTCTCCTCGCATAGTCTCAGTCATATCATTACAAATTGAACTGAAATTCCTTATGAACTTTCAGTAAAAACTTGCCAAACCATGAAATGATCTTACCTCACTAGCATTCATAGGTGTAGACCAATTCAAAATAGCTTCAACCTTTTTAGGATCCATCTTCAAACCATCAGCTGAAATATCAAATCCCAAATACACAATCTCTTCTTTCATGAATGAACACTTTTTCAAATTTATCAGCAACTTTTCCTCTTTCAATCTCTACAAAAATTGTCTAACATACAACAAATGTTCTTCTCTAGTCTTACTAAATATCAAAATATCATCAAGATATACAATCACAAATTTACCCAAGAATTTCTTCAAAACCTCATTCATCAGCCTCATAAAAGTACTTGGTGCATTAGTTAAACCAAAGGGCATAACCAACCACTCATACAAACCTTCTTTTGTCTTGAAAGTAGCCTTCCATTCATCACCTTCTCTAATTCTGATCTGACGATACCCACTTTTCAAATCAATCTTTGTGAAATAATTTGCTCCAGTCAAACTACCCATTATGTCATCCATTCTCGGTATAGGAAACCTATACTTCACTATTATCTTATTGATCTCTCTGGAATCAGTACACATTCTCCATTCTCCATTCTTCTTTGGTGCCAATACAGTAGGTACTGCATAAGGACACAAACTTTCTCTGATCTGACCTTTCTCCAGCAACTCTTGAATCTATCAGTTCAATTCTTGAATCTCGATAGGTGTCAACTGATGAGGTGCCTTATTTGGTAAACTAGCTCCAGGGATTAGATCCATAAAATGATCAATGCTTCTTTCCAGTGGCAAACCATCAGGTACATTATTAGAAATGATATCACTATAATTGGTGAGTAACTTATCAATCTCCTCAGGGACATTATCCTCTATTTTCTTACTCGGCTTATTAGGAATCACAACAAAACATACATCATTCCTCTTCAAAGAATTAACAAACTTTCTTCCTTCCATCAAGCAAAATTTTACAGATGTGAAAACATTACTAATAGGTTCTTCCATCAATGGTAACAAAATTTTTTTATTTCCATCAACCACAATAGTATACTTATGCAATCTCCCATCATATATAGCATGTCTATCATATTGCCAAGGTCTACCGAACAAAATATGACAACAATCCATAGGCATGATATCACACAATACCTTATCATAGTACTTTCCAATATTCAAATTCACATAAAATTGTCCACTTACCAGGACTGTATGCTCATCTTTGATCCATGAAATTTGACAGGGCTTCAGATGTACCAGTCTTTTCAACTATAGTTTTGTGACCATCTCTTCAAATGCCAGGTTCTTCGAGCTACCACTGTCAATGATTACCTTCCAAACTTTGTCAGAAACTCTACATCTGGTCTTGAACAAACTTTCCTTATTAGATCTTGCTTCTTGCTTTCATTCCACAGTGCTCTCCTTACCATCAAGTTATTTTCTTTCTCAGGTTCATTCAGTGACTCTTCTTGCACCAAAGCATTTCTACTGCTACCAGCCTTCTTACTAGCTTGTGTACATTCAAAGGATCTATGTCCTTCCTCTCCACAGTTATAACAAGTTCCTTAGAAACTTCCTCTGCCATAACCACCTCAGTAGTTACTGCCTTTGCCTCTAGAATTTTCACCTTTCCACTCAGTCTTGCCTTTATCTAGATTTGTCTTTTCTAGTTCAGATCTACCATTTTCACCATTAGATCTATCTCTTCCTCTAGGGAATCTACCACCTTGACCTCTTTGTCTTTGCTCATGTCTCTTGTTTAATTTCTCCTCGTCTTTCAAAGAAAATTGATAAGCCTCTTCAATGTTCTCCAACTTGACCATGCTAATCTCCTCTTGGATGGAAACCCTCAAACCATTCAGGTATTTTCCAATCCTTTCCACATCATCTTCATCATGTCAAGATCTGATATCCAATCTATAGAATTCCTTAGTATACTCCTTTACCGAGCTATCTTTCTATCTCAAACTTTGCATTCACCGAACTAGGTTAATATGATAATCATAGGGTAAGAACTTTCTTTTCAATTTATTGACCATTTTACACCATACCTTGATTTTGTCTTTGCCTTTCCTCTTTCAATCTAATTGCAGATGTCCCCACCATAAGGATGCATGACTTTTCAACTTTGTGCTTGCAATCTTCACCTTCTTATCCTTAGGAATGTTTTCATACTCAAAATACTTTTCCATCTCATTGATCCAGTCAACCAGTTCATCAGAATCTAGCTTTCCACTATACTCAGGGGGATTGAAATGTGGTGTTGACTTCAAATTTTTCAAAGCCTTCAAAAATATTTCTTCACCTTGATCCATAACAGAAGTAGGTTCTGCATTCGCCTATTCTTCTTCAATTTCATCATCACTAACATCTTCAAGATGTCTGCCTCTTCTTTGGGTTGTCTCCATTGCTTCTAATCTAATAGCAATCTACCTTAGCATATCTGCCAATCCTAGATCTTCATCTCACCTCCCACGAACTAGCTTGGCAACCCTCTACAATTTTAGGTCAGATCACAATTTGCTACCCCACAAAAATTCACTAGGGCTTCAAGAGGAACCTGCAAACCTAGATCCGCAGAACTAGATCAAGATCTCACCTCATTCTGATACCACCTGACATAAGGCAAGGGTCATGAGGGGCCAAAGGATGGTGCACCCTAATGATCCAAGCTTGAAACACACATGCAGAAGCAACAAACAACAAGAGTGAGAGAGAGAATGCCAGATCTTTCATATATTATCATCAATTTGAATCATACATGTCAAGTTGTAAGGCCTTCCCAGTTATAGCCTGATATTACAATGAATTACAGAAGTCCTCAAACAGGTGAGGATCTGTTACCAATCTCTTATCTAATGCCTTCTATCTTCTATCTAAACTGACCCCTAAAACTACTACCAAATATCTACATTTATACAAGAAGCTACCGAGCTGAGTCAACCTTCAGATCCATAATTAACAAAAGTAATGATCAAATCTGGGACCACACGCTTCCCAATGATGGATACAATCATTAATTATGTGATCCAATATAAATGCACAAGTCAGCCACAATAGGAAACAAAACTAAACCCATTGGTAAGAAAGATAACTAAGCAACAGATAGACAATGCCAAGTGCCAGAGAATTAACCGACTGCCCAGGAGATAACCGACCACACTCGGTAACCAAAGGAAACCAACCAACTACTGACCAACTCGGTCAAAGAAGAAACCAAGCAACATAGACAAACTCCAAATTCTGTTTGGTGACACAAGATTTCCAAGGACTCGAGATGCTCCTGCATTAATGCTACTGCTCATGTGGCTATAAACAAGGAATCATGTGAGAATTTTCATTTTTCCATCTCTGCGCAAACTCTGGGCAATAAGTATTTTGAATTCATTCATTTCTATTTCCCATGTCATAGCATTTTTTTTTGTGATTAATTGGCTGCAAATCACTTTGTTTTTTAAATAATTGATGGTGTTCTTGATGCACGTCTGGAGGCTGCACGTGGACCTTAGCATGCTGGCAATAAACAATATTTTGGTGACTAGCTTGCTGCGCAAGCAAATTTTCTTCATGCTCATTGTTGTTTTATTGTGCATCCTCATTATACATGCTTTGGTTATACAAATATGGATAAATAGTATTGGGAATTTGCAATCTCCTTATTGCATGAATCATGCTTGTATTGATTTCCCAAATCACGCCCAATGAAACTAGCATACTGGGCATGATTTTTAACATTATTATGATACACATGATCTTGATGTGCATGGTATTCAAGTTGTTGTTGAGCATCACCTTGACAACGTCCACTACAAGGATGATCTTGAAGATGTGTAAAGTCTTTATGCGACATGCCTTGCTGGAGTTTATGATGCATATGCAGATCAACATATGGCTCTTCCTCCCATGTAGACTGGTATTTCCCTTCACTTGGTTGCATGTTTTTATCATCTTGCATATGTAAATTATCATATACTTGAGAATACTTTCAGTGTTCATACAAATTATCATTACCCTTTTGATAAGATATTTCTCTTTTGTTTAAGCTATAAGTATTTTTATTTGGATGTTCACTTCCAAAATTTTCTCCGGTTGTACCATGCCTGCTATCCACTTGCTTAAATTTGGGCAAATATTCAATTTCACCTTTGGTTTTATCCTGCTGGTCACATTCACTATCTTGAATGTTCTTACTACAATATTCACCTTCTCTTTGCCAATATTTGCCTTGATAATAATAAGTTTTATTATTAAAATCACTTGGCTACAAGGTAAAGTCATTATTTTTTCCTCACATATAATCATTAAATTTACCTGCCATCTCACCACCTTTTTACGGATTGTGAATGTAATCAACATCTTGAAAATGTTTATCATTATTTGATAAACTACGGACATTTTTACTATGCACATCATTTTTATTTTCTTTGGAATACTCATCCTTTGCATGTAAATATCCTTTATTAATATTTTTATTTCTGTGTTCATTTCCATAATGATGTACATTATGATTTTGCCCAAAATTATTATAATTGTGACCAAAATCATTTATATCATTATCTCTCTGCTCATATCCGAGGAGATTCATTTTATTATTTTGATCATGCACTTCTTTGTCACTACCTTTTCTCCAATGATCTTCATCTCCCTGATTATTGCCACCTTTTGCAGTCTTCCTTGCACTATCTTGATTTTCACAGTGATCATTAGTGTTCCCCCATTTATCACCTATATTATACATTGGATTAGAAAAAAAATTGAACTTTTCATTATCGCTTCTTGTATCCCTTTCTTCATTGTTTGGTTCGAACACAGGATTAATATGATTGTTGTCAGAGATATGCCCACTACTCTTTCTATGAGGGGGGTTGTATTTCGGCACCTGAATACTTTTATCAATAACTTCATTATTATTTACTCCCCTATTTTTGGCATCACTTCTTTTAGGTGAAAGAATGCTTTCCCTTTCTATTCCCAACTTCCTAAGAGCTTCATCGTGCTGTCTTCTGAGGGCTCTGAGCATCCTCTCATCTTTATTCTCCAATCTAATCATCCCCTGAATTATTTCATCCATCCACCTATCCTCCTTCGCTTGTACATAATCAACGTCTTGATTACCAGGCTCAGAATATGGAAAAGTGTTTCTGTACTCATTATTACTCATCAGGCTATGGTGATTTGAACTTGGGAACTGCTAACAAGAAAACTCCTGACCTTAATCTTTGTTAGGTTGTTTTTTAGGAGACACATACAAATTCTTTTTTGATTTCTTATTTCTCCTATTTGGTTTCAATTCAATGAATGAATTTTTCTTTAGAGATCTTCTCCGTAACATAGGCTTTTCCTGATTCAAGTTTTAGAGTCACCACCTCACCTCCTATGAGGAATATATAATTTTTCTGAGTCTTTTATCCTAGTAGAGTCACTGTATTAGTAACCAAAGATTCTGAAACTGTCCTTTATTGATAGCATCCCTAGTAGAGTTGCCAATTTGTTGGTGCTAAAAAATGATAGACCATTTTGAGGCCAACTAATAGGCACACACAAGTACCTCTACAATTCTGACTTGATTGAGCCAAGGCTGGTAGGCCTGAATTCAAAACTACCCTATGTTGCACAAATGCATGCATAGACAAACATTCCTTCCAAAGGGGTAACAATCCATGGAGGAAAATAATACTATATCCTGAATAGCTATATAATATGATATCTAAACTAAGACTGCACTTTTACTAAAACCTAATTGAATGCTTTGTAAAGAGAGATATCAAATTTAATATGTAAACTACAAAATATAACCAAATATCAATTACAAATGAAATGAGATCAATGCCTAATGCAAAATTGGGAATAGAGTCAATTACTTCCAATCATACATATAGTCAGAGACAGTTTTAAGAGGACTCACTCCTATAAATCGAGACTATCATCCTATAGGATTCTGTTAATCATAATTCAAAATAAGTCATACAATTAGTCCTATCAATTTTAACCCAAATTAAGAGGTTGAAAGGAACAACGGTAGGTTCTCAGACCATACAGTTGCTATTCGAATTGCATGAATTAACCTTAAACAAATGAATCAAGGAATAGAACACAGTAGGACACCATGGTACACAAAGTATCTGAAAAACTAACTGGAAATAAAAACTATATAACCTCAAAAAACATAAACAACTTATCTGACATTAGCATTTGAAAAATTGCATATTAGGTCCAAGTTTGTAGTTGCAAGAGATTTTCCCAGTTGTGTCATGATCATAATTGCTTACAAATTTTTGAATATAAATATAATAATCAATGGTTTTCTATGAAAAGACATGCCCTTTCACAAAAACCTAATCCCGACAACTAACCCTATAAATTACAAATTAAACCATATAATGGTTTTTAGGGAAACACATTTCCTGTATGACAAAAATTGATTTGTTACAATCTTCAGGTGTTTGTGTATGAAAATCCAAATCCTTACGTTAATGCCTGCAAAAACACATCCATCATTAAATAATCTTTCAAATAAAATTTAAAATTAAAATCATTATATTTAATGATGTTTTAAGTCTCCACTAAGATCCTTAAAACTATTCAATTATTAATTAATGATATAACAAATAAAAATTAATAAGATCATGATATAATATATATACAAATGTTTATTGATAAAAAGAACCAATAATATTTAATCACTAATCAAAGGCACCTACTTTTAAAAATCAAAACATAAAAATATCCTATTAATAAAATAGTACTTAAAACATTTAATAGGAGTATATAGTCTTATGTTTAGAATTTTGTTTTTACTTTCAAAATAAAACATAATGCATTTATTTTAAACTATATCCATTCACAAACATAATGTAATATTAATCACACATAAAAATATGCCTCGAAGCATTAGGGTACAAAAAATTATTAACTCACTGTAAAAAGGGGAATACTTACCCTATCATTACAATACTTAAAAATAATTTACTAAGGGCAAGTGTTATAGAAAATAACAACCCTAATGATTATAAAAATTTTCTAATGTAAAACAAATCAAAATCTCATAACCCTTTTATGAAATGCAGTTAGGTCTTTGAAATAAAATAATTTCACTTCTTGAACAAAAACCCTAAATGCATATATTTACAAAATATTTAATTAGTATTTCCTAAAATAAAACACATATGGTAATATATAATCACTTAAGACCATTTTACCCTACAAGTTTAATTTTTAAAATTAAAATTACAATGAGGTAAAATTACAAGATTACATTTAGGTATTTGAAAACTAAAAATCAATATCAATTAAAAATATTTCAAGACCTAAAAACATAGTAATCTTTACCAACATAATTTATCATATCACATTTTTCACTTTAGGTTTTTTGAGAGTAAATTATAAATTAAAATTAAAAACAATCACATTAAATAATCTCGTGAATGTAAAATCTCTTTGAAACACACATACAATAGAAAAGCAATACCCTCATTATCCTAATAATTTATTTCTAAATTATTAAAAGGAAATAAAAAAATCTTTAATTTATACCTTTATTTCTACCCACATTCTCAAGGAATAACATAGGACAATCGGTTAGGGTAGAGCCGGGTAGTTAGGATAGGAAGAAAGGGTGGATCGAGAGGTTGAGTGTTCAACTCCCTCTCCTCACTCTTTTTTCCTAAAATAGATAAAATAAATAATACATAGGAAAATAATATTTCATTATTGAATTGAAAAACATTTAAGGAAAGAAATACTCCCTGTGTAAGAAATTGTATTGATTTTTCACCTGCACATGGAAGAGTAAATAAATTAATTTCTCCCCTAAATCCTCTCGAAGAATAATAATAGACTAATTGGTTAGAGGGTAGGAGGGTAAGTAGGTAGGAAAAAGGTTGGTTTGAGAGGTCGAGGGTTCAACTCCCTCTCACCACCTTTTTTACTTAACCACTTTGTGATTTATCATTTTTTAGAATTATTATTTTATTTCAAAATGAATATGCATTAAATTAATTGAAATAAAATGACTAACAACCCGATTCATGAAAATAGAATAATGACAAACATATATGCCTTTTTATTCATTTTAATTTTGTAACATAGGGAAATTATATAAAACTAAAATTGAAGATCATACTTCCCTGATGTTTTTTGGGTATTTAGAACTTGAATTTTTAGGTGTCAACAAGGTTGATAGTGAATCTGAACTATCAAATACTTTTCAAGCCTTAATCGCTAAAAAATTGAGAAATAAATACAAGGGTAAAATACCCTTCAAATGTTTCAATTGTGGAAAAGAAGGACACTTTGCTGCAAAGTGTCATAACATGGATCAATATGATGATGAAGATAAATCTGAAAGATATTCTAAAAAGAAAACTTGGCATCCTAAAAGGAAGGGAAATAATTTAAAAAAGAAGAGTCTCTTTTCTAAAGAAGACTCTGAGAGTGAATCATAAGATTCACCTTGTGAAGATGAGGACGTTCTTTTCATGGTAGAAATTCAATCTTCAAAATAGATCACTTCTAAGAAAATATAAAACTTTTTTGATTCTAATAGTAGTGAAGAAGAGCTCGAAGAAGAGATAGATCTTGAAAGAGAGCTTTTTTTCCTCTACATGAAGTCAAAAGACTTAAGAAACTTTTAGCTGCACATGAAAGTGCAAATCAAGTTCTACTGTAATACCCCAAAAATGGGCTATAGGTTCATTAACTTCCTACATCATCAAATTGAACAAAATCAACATTAAAGTCCTAACCTAAGGCACATTTGCACATCAGTCATCAAAGACCTAATTGATTTTATCCTAATTCTCATTGGGGAATATTCCTAATTTATCATAATTATCTTAATTAAATATTATTTGGTGATAAATCATATTTATCTTCAAATTTGATTAATTGAATATTTAATTAATTAAGTTTTATTCTGTCTCTTAATTATTTAATTAGATTTAATTATATTTATTCCTAAATTATATTATTTAATTTTGACAATAAATAAAAAATCTTACGAATAATTGATTAAATTCTTATTTAATTAATTAAATCTAGTTGTCAATATTTAATAATATAGTTTTGAATAAAAGTTTGATTTAATAATTGATTAATCCATAAATTAGTTATTTTTAAATTTAAAATCAGTTAAGATGAGAATAAATCACTTTATTTTTAAATTAATTCATATTAAATTGTGCACAATCAGAAAAGTAGTCAACTTTAAATCAACTTCCAATTTCAATTTGTTAACTTTCCAAACTCGACATCTAATGATGAGTTGGAAAAGTGAACTAAACTCTATTTTGAGATAAAAAGTGCTTTTGCATGATTTTTATGAGTTAATTAATTCCTGATTCCTTGTTAACTCAAAAATCAACCTAAGTTTATCAAGAGTGATTTATGGCTTTTCTCAATGCATCCTCAAGCCCTGGATTTCTATAAAATCAAGGCTCAGCTCTTCACAATGACATCTCTTGAATTTGCACAATTACTCTGGAAAAATTGCATCTGAAGAATCAAGCTCTTGCAAACAAGTGATTTGTGAGATCTTTCATTGTTTTTCATAGCTTTGCATCCAATTTCATATCATTGTTAGAATAATCTGTATATCAATTCCATACATTCTAGATTAGTTTCATATATTTCTTCATATTATTGCATAGAAAATTCAAAAAAATAGATTAATATACATTCATTATCATTTGCATTCAAATCCTTCATTTATGTGTTGTATCGTCATTGATCTCGGTCTAATCTAAGAATACCATACTCGCACCTACTAGAAGGTAGTAAATCGCCTAGTTAGCTAGTTTCATTTATATTGCAGATTTTGATTTTGCTAAGCTCTAATGTTTTACTGAAGTGTTGTGTCTATATTTAGCTACAATTTTCACACACATATTTTTGGTGCCCACTGTGGGGCCCTAAAATGGGTTTCCATTTCATTTCTAACAATTTCTATCAATTTTTTGTCATTTTCTATCAAAACTGTGATTTTTACCTTATGTCTGTACATTTTTCGTACGAGTTTTGGCAGATTGTCATGCCAGGACCACCTGACTGTCGTACGATAGTTGGTGTTTTCGAGACTTGTGCATGTTGTTACACATTGTCATTTGGAGGCTTCTTTGTCATGTGTGAATAGACCCATTGTCGTATCAGGCTTGGATTGTCGTACGGGAAGAAACCCATTGTCGTACGAGTTTTGGCATTAGGAATTCAGTTGTCATTTCAAATTTTTAGGCATTTTTCCAAATTTAATTTTTGGATTTGGACTAACAGCTAACCCTAACAATTGAGATCTTTTGTTTCTGATTGGTACTTGTTGATTCTGATTGGAAAAGCACAATAAAAATTGAAAAATAGGTAAAATCTACTAAGCGTGTTGCAAAGGAACTCGAGTATTTTGTTGCATCTAATAAAACTTTAATTTGGGACATAAAACAAACTCTCACATGTCAAGCTTGTGTGCCTTTCCTGCTTTCATAAAATAGACTTTAGTTTTGGGCTCTAAAATGAACATAGATTTTCTTTCTACATATCTGTTACACATAGCAATTAGGCCCTATGAACACTATTTGTGGATGATCTTGAGAGAGTGGGCTTCATTTTCTTTTTTTGCATTTGAAGCTCTTCTTGACAACATATCCCCTTGTAGGTAGGGAGGATACTATTGTTATCTTATGTTCACTTGGTCCGGTCCTCAACTTTGATTGCTACGTTCTCTCTTGGTCCCACTTAGAGAGCTCGGTAGACATCATTATTGACATCACAAATCTTGGTGAGGTAATTTTAGTCTTAGCGTGTCAAAGAATCTATCTATTATGTTTGGGTAAAAGTGAAAAGGCTAGAGGATTATGCTCTACTCCCTTTTTGGGTAGTATCAGAAACTCTGATCCTTGAATTTGGACCAAGTCCCCATGTGGTATATTTTTTGAGTCACCTTTAGAGAGAGTTAACCATAGTGGACATTCCCTTTATTGATTTAACCACATGGATGAAACCTCAAGCGGTAATAGCCATTTTTCATTGTGGTAGCAGCATCCGCTATATAAATGTCTTTGTAGAAGAAATCTCCACAAGTGTGGTCTCTTGTTGGGCTGTCAAATCTCCCTAGTAGCTCTTGATTGATTAAATTCTCAGACTATGTCAAAACCTTGGTGTGCTTGGATTGGAGTTCTCCCTCTTGAGATCACAAAAGTTGCAGAGTCAGACCATTACTAAAAACCATAGCGAGGCCAAATTTTTCATTTTCTAGGACTATGTGCATTATTGGAAAACTTTTTTAGAACATACACAAGTAGCATTCCTAGGGTTAGAACAATAAGTCACTTGATTGTTCATGTGCAAGGTTGCTTTGTCCCTTGTTCATTGAATTTAAGATGATTACTTTTTTCCCTTGCTTGTTGTTTTGCGTGTTTGCTGTCTACTTGGTCATTTGGAAACTAACAACACCCGAGATGAACTATTACATAGATCTTCAAACCTGGACAAAAAAATTTGCAAACAATCAAAATTTGAAAAACTAAAAATTTGCAAATCTGAAGCAAAAATCATTTCTGGAGTTAAAATTCATTTTGTAGTCTCAGAAAGTCATACGATTTTTTCCCAAGAGTCATATCAGAACCCCCCAATTGTTGTACGGAAGCCTATATATTGTCGTACGAGTTTTGTCTCAAAAATAAAGCAAAATCAAACCCTGGTGTTAATTGTCATATGAGTTTTGTCAACTGTCGTGCCAGAGCCAACCTAGACTCATATGAGCCTAGAGAAACTTGTATCAAAATCTTAAAAAATTGTCAGAAAACCCTAGAATTTGTCAGAAATCTAGTTTTTGTAGCCAACTACCAGATTCTATCAGAAAATTCACTATGTCAGGAATAGAGCAGAAACCAGAAAGAATCCAATCATTTTCCAAAAGTGGTCTCTTGAGTTTTGATCCAGCCTTCTGATCTATTGATTTGAATCTCGTTCATCTTGTGTCAAAAACCTTGTCAAAATCATCTTCAATTCAATCTTCAACAAAACGGCTAAGTATTATGAGCTCGTGTCTGCCATCTTTTGGGCATCTACCCATACCACTAGGGCACGATATCCTTCATTTGTCCAAATTAATATTCAACCAATCCAATCTTGACAAGGTTGCATCATTCAATCTTCTTGAATCAAGTCATTCTTCAGTTGTCTTAATCTTGCTCTTTTGCTTCACTCAAAGTTAATGGTGGAAACTAGAGCTTCCTCACAAAGAAAACAAGGAGAACAACCCAAAATCTCCTCAACAGCATCTATGTGATTTCTCAGACATTTCATCAACCTTACGACACAACTAAATTTGGAGAAGACACTCTTGGTAATCTCTTTTTGAAAGGCAGTTACGTCACCCCTCCTGCATTAGTTCACATAGGTGCTCAACAAACTCCACATTAGTCAATCCCTGGTAGTCCTCATACCAACACAATGTCTCAAGGAAGAGAAAACCAAATCTCCCAAGGACACCAATCTCAACATGGTGCAGATCAAGAACCCACACCTGCTAAAATTGCCCAATATCAAAATGATGATAACTTCAAGAAAATGATGAGGCATTTCTTGTGTGAAGATAAAGAGGCATATTTCCTAGATCTAGCTCGACAAGGAGCCAAACTTCCTCCAAACTTCAATGTTGAAGATATCATCACTCAAGAGGATGAAACTCCTATTACAGCCATGATGAAATAGATGCATGCTATGCAAGTCAAGCTCAACAAACTAGAAAAGGAGAAGGAACCTAAGGAGTTCTCCATGGAGGCTCTATTTCCTTTTCCATTTGATAAAGACTTGTACATGCCACCATTCCAAAAAAGAGTGGAGATACCGAAATGTGACAAGTATGTTGGAAACTCTGATCCTCGAGATCATGTCAGAGAATTCTATACTCAATCTATGGAGTTCATGGATGAACCAACCTACTTAAAGTGTCTTTTCCCATGATCTCTAGGAGGAGTAGCCATTCATTGGTTCTCTAAAATGCCTCCAACAATCAAAATTTTTGAGGAGTTGATAAAACTATTTTATCAACAATACTCCTACAACATTCAACATCCGATCACCATGATCGATATCTGCAATCTGAAACAAAACTCAAGAGAACCCTTCCTGACTTTCCTCAAATGATGGAGGAAGAATTTTTCACTCTATGCTTGACCTATTCCAGAAACTGAAAAACTCAAAATCTTCATCAACAATTTGGTTCCAGAACTCAACTATCCCTTGCAAATGCAAAATCATACATCCTTCGATAAAATGGTTGAGAATTCCATCAAGATTGAGAAAGTACTTGTAAAAAAATGAGACATATCGCTTCATAAGTAAAACAAGTATGAGTTTGGTTCTAATTCCAACAAAAAAGAAAAAGGTAAATTCTGGAACAAGAACAAGAATGTTGTAATAGATGGTGTTGTTGATCATGTCAATGTCCCATCAAAGGCACCAGCATTCAATCTCACCATGGGCACTCAAGCCATAAAAGCTTCTCAACAAAAGGCATATGAACCTCCTCAAAATTTGAAAGACTATAAACCTTGGGTTACAACACTAAAATGTGAGTTCACTCCTTTGGGTGAGTCATTAGAATCTACCATGAAAACTCTATTGGCAAACAAAATCATCTCATTTCATGAGATAAAAGTATTTGATATTGAACCTAAACCAAAATGGTGGAAAGAGACCAATTTCTGTGACTTCCATCCAAACAAGGGTCGTAAAACCAATAACTGCATATGCTTGAAACATCTCATACAAGACAAAATTGATAATGGAGAAATTGTGATTGACAATCATAAGAGTAATAATTATCATACAACATTCACGGAACCATTTCTGAAACATGGTCAAGGAGATTCATCTTCTCAGCCTAACATGGGTGCTAAAGTCAATTACGCCTACTCTAGAAACAATGTTGTCATAAATATGGTTGAACCATACCTATCTAAACATTGCAATGTCATCACAATTGTAAGAATTGATAGAGATAATCAATCAGTAAATGCAGTAACTTGATCACAAGCTTAGGTACATCTACAAGGACAAAACTCAAATTCATCCAATGCCCCTAAGGTACCTTTCAATCTTTCATCTACTTCCAAATAGAGGGTTGTCTTGAAATCATCAACTCCTAAAGAGACGAGACCAACATCCTACAGTATTGTCCAACAACTCCAACATACCAATGCAAAAATATCCATGTTTGAGTTGCTTCAGATATCTCCTATGCATAGAGCCATTCTGGATAAAGCTCTTCTTGGTTCCAATGTTCCTGACAATCTTGATCTAGAAAGATTCCAAACTATGGTTGGTCATTTGACATCACCCCAGTACATCATCGTGTCAAATGCATGTTGATAGATGGAGGCATTGGTCTAAATATCTATTCCTACACATTGATCACACAACTGGGATTATCAGAAGATGCTATTGATCCTAAAAAGAAGATAACAATCAAAGTATATGATGAGAAAGAAAGATCCTCCAAGGGATCCATTGTCCTACCTATCAAAATAGGACCTATTATTAAAGACATCACTTGTCAAGTTTTAGATCTTCCATTGGCTTACAATGTTCTTCTAGGGAGGCCTTGGATACATGAAATGCAAGCTATTCCATCAACATACCATCAATGTGTGAAGTTTCCTTATGATGGATTAGAGGTTACAATTCTAGTTGACATATCAACATATTTCAATGCCTTGAAAGAAAGTGCTAATAAACTTGTTCCACATAATAGAGAATCTTTCACCAAGCAAATAGACATTGCATCTACATCCAAGATGGAAGACATTTCCAAAGAAGTCAAAATTAAGGACACGAGTATGGGAGAATACACAATGGAACTAGTCTTGTCTCTCACATCTCTCCCATTGTCTCCAAAATCTTATGGACAACCGTTAGACAAAGTGAAACCTACTGCTAAAGAACCTCAAACCATCTACAATGGAAGTTTTGTCATAGAAAAGGTACCCAAGAAGGAGTTTGAAGAAGATGAAGCTATGCTTTCATGGCTATACAAAGATGAGTCTCAATCCCAAACCATTCAAAAATGTGACTCTAAAACACTAAAAATTCCTTCAAAGTCATATGGACTAGGGAATAAGTCGATGACTAAAATGGGATATCCTGGTAAAGGACCTCTAGGAGTGCGAGGTAAAGGTCTCGTGGCACCCATTGGACATGTTGGTCGACCAAAAAAAGATACTATAGGTCTAGGCTATTGGAAGAAACCCTTCTATCTCAAGGGGGACTCTTCTCATGTGATAGAACAGATAGAACCAAAAGAGAACAACAATGAAGAAGAAGAAACACCTCAATCAGATAGTGATGAATCAGATAGCTCTGAACTCATTCCTTATGAATGTTTACCTCAAGAAATACTAGATCTCCTAAAAGATGAAGAAAAACCTAAGGAGAATATCAATTTGGTAGCTCCACAAGAACCTACCACTAAACAAGAGGAAGGCAAGCCTATCACCATAGCTGAAAATTTGGGATGCAGCAATGATTCTGAAATAGACTCTCATGAGTATGAATTCAAATCAAAATCAGAAGGAGATCCTACTTGGGGGATCCATCCTGACTTTACACATGTTCTCAAATTTCCCAAAGGTCTAGATGAAAAATCAGAGGATGAATCAAATGACTATGAATGGGGAGTTATTCCAGAAGAAGATGAACTTATCATTGAAAAACACATTGATGTCATTCACCAATATTCACCTAAATCTGACGTAAGTCTAGAGAAAAATGATGAACTTAATGAGTCTGATGCACCTACTCCTGAAGTAGAATCCAATAATGACATTGAGACTATTCACAAATTGAACATTTTAAGAAGTAATATCACCTTTGAATTCAAGAGTCAGGTTAGGACCAATGATGACAACACCATATGCATGAACATGATTTCCCAATCCTTCCCTACATTGACTATCCAATATCAAGAACTTATTGACCAAGTGTCTACTGATTCGAGCCAACATATCTATACCTTTCGAAATGACTATGCCCTTGCTTTCTACCTCAATGCAGCGAAACCTATGATGACTTCCATCAGTGAACCTAGTGTTAGCATGACATAGTCAGATATCAAATATCTCAAGCAAAAGAATAAAAGAAAAAAGAAAATGAGTTCTAAGGGTGAAAACAACTTTGTGGTAGTCTCAGAACCTAAAATAGTAAAAACAAAAGACGTATCCGAAGGTGATAACCTCTCTAAGGCGCCTAAGGATGAGATATTTGATGTCCTTCCAAGTCATTTATAGGATAGATCTCTAGTATTGATAAAACTGACTCAATCTATCATCTTGGGTACAATAGAGGAACCACAAATTATTCATGTAGCACAATCTCTTTCAGAGGAAGAAAAACAAGCATTCACCACTTTCTTAACAGAGAAGAAAATCAACTTCGCATAGAAGTATTTAGATATGCTAGGGTTAGATCCAAATCTAATAATGCATCATCTCTCTATCACTCTAGGAGTCAAACTTGATAAGAAAAAATTATGAAAGATGCATCCACATGTTGCACTCTTAGTCAAAGCTGAATTAGAGAAATTATTGAAAGCTGGATTTATCTGAGTTATTGACTATGCTGAATGGATCTCCAACATTGTTCCAGTTTCAAAACCAGATAAATCTATCAGAGTTTACACAGATTTTAGAGATGTAAACAAAGCATTCCCTAAGGATGATTTTCCATTACCAAACATCACTATGATAGTGGACATGACTGTGGGCTTTGAAATGTATTCTTTAGTGGATAGTTTCTCTGGATACGACCAAATCAAAATTGCTCCGGAGGATCAAGAGAAAACTACTTTCACATGTGCATGGGGTACCTTTTTCTGGAATGTCATGCCATTTGGTCTTAAGAATGCTGGTGCTACATATCAATGAGCTATGACATCCATCTTTCATGATATGATGCATCAAACCATGGAAGATTATGTTGATGACACCTTAGCTAAATCAATGATAAGATCTGAACATTTGAGTGACTTAAGAAAAATACTAGATAGAATGGAGAAGTTTAGTCTTAGACTGAACCCTAAGAAGTGTACTTTTGGTGTCACTTATGGAAATTTTCTAGGCTACATTGTTTCAAAGAAAGGCATTGAAGTAGATCCTCCTAAGGTCAAGGCTATCATGGAGATGCAACCTCCTAAGAATATCAATCAAATGATAACCTTACAAGGAAGAGTGCAATCAATTAGACTTTTCATCTCTCAGTTAGCTGACATATCACAACCTTTCACAAAGACATTACATAAAGGTGTGACTTTTGCATGGAACGAGGAATGTGAAAATAATTTTAATCATATCAAGCAATATCTATCAAATCCTCCTATTTTGATGCCTCCTATTCAAGGGAAGCCATTGAATCTATATGTCTCTGCCATAGATACATCACTGGGGGCATAACTAGCACAACATGATGAAAACAAGAAGAAAAGAGCTATTTATTATATCAGTAGAACATTGGTAGCATATATTTGAAGAACTATTCAATGATTGAGAAAGCTTATCTAGCTATGATATTTGCATCACAGAAACTAAGACATTACATGTTATCTCATACAACACAACTAATAGCTAAGATTGATCCATAAAGTACCTACTAAGCAAAGCTTCCCTCACAAGTAGACTAGCTAAATGGGTGATGCTATTGAGCAAGTTTGACATAGAATATGTTGAAAGGAAATCTATTAAAGGCTAAGTCATTGCAGATCAGTTGGTAGAAGCACCATTGTTTGATGATACACCATTACAGATGGAATTTACTGATTCATCCATCATGCACATATCTTCTAGGACATGGCATCTATTCTTTGATGGCTCTTACACAGAGAATGGATCTAGAGCAGGCATATTGTTCATAACACCACAAGGTTACTCAATACCTAAAGCATCCAAACTAAAATTTCCTTGCACAAATAATATTGCTGAATATGAAGCTCTACTTAATGGTATGAAGATAGAAATTGAGTGGCGAGTGATAGAATTACACATTCATGGAGACTCATAGCTCATAATACACCAAGTCAATGATGTGTACCAGATAAAAGATGAGAATCTTGTTCCATACAAATGCATGGTAGATGACCTAAATAAATATTTCATATCTATCACAATTGAGAAAATTCCCAGAATGAAGAACAAGGCTAATGATGCTATGGCAATGCTATCATCTCAACTACAACAACCCGAACATGAGCTACACTATGAGTTCCTGGTGGAAGCACTGTCATTTCTTGCATATGATTCCCCTGAAACCCACATGATCTACACTGTTGTTGGTCATGATTCTTATAGATACAAAAACCTATACTCCTACCTTAAAGACCAAATCATTCTTGACACTTTCAACCAACATGAGAAACGTTACCTTATCTGAAATGCATCCTGGTATGTCATCATTGGTAATGATCTGTACAAATGGAGTCTAGATGGTACACTTCTTAGGTGTTTAGAATGAGAAGAGTCTCAATGTGCATTGGAGGAAGTCCATGAAGGTATATGTGGATCACATTCCAATGGTTTAACACTAGCTCCAAAACTTATTAGGGCTGGGTACTATTGGCCTAAAATGGAAAAAGAGGCTATCAAGTATGCTAAGAACTGTAAAAAGTGTCAAGTACATGGAAACTTGATTCATGCACCAGGGAGAGATCTTATTCCCTTTACTACACAATGGTATTTTTAACAATGGGCATTTGATCTAATAGGTTCTATTTATCCACATTCTTCTAATGGACATACCCATATCATTATAGCTACAAACTATTTCACAAAATGGGTAGAAGCAGTTGCTTTGACTCAAGCAACCGGCAAGAAAATCTCTATGTTCATCCTGAACTACATCATATGTCCGTATGGTATCCCACATTCTATAGTCATAGATAATGGTGGCCAATACAAAAATAAGGACCTAGATTCCTTATGCTCAAATTCAAGATCACACAACATTGGTCGTCCATTTACTATCCTCAAGGGAATGGACAAGTAGAGGCATCAAACAAGAATCTGTTGAAAATCTTGCATCAAACAGTTATTAAAACAAGAAGAGACCAGCATCTCATGATCAATCCAGCGCTCTGGGCCTACATGACAAGTATTAGAATGTCCACTAGGGCTACACCATTCACTTTAGTTTATGGGTCTGAAGTGGTACTACCTATTGAGGTTGAAATCCCATCACTAAGAATTAGAATGCAAGGTCTAGTAACTAATGATGACTACAGAGTGTCTAGGTTGCAAGAACTTGAACTACTAGATGAGCACAGACAAGTAGCATATGATCATCTCAGAGTATATCAAAAAATAATGTCTAGAGGATACAACAAGAAAGTCAAACACATAGAATTTTAGGTTGATGATCTAGTCTTGAGAGAAAATCCTAAAAATCAGTCACATCAAGAGCACAAGGGGAAGTTTGAACCCAACTGGATGGGTCCCTTTGTAATTAGTACTACTTTTGGCTCTGGAGCCTATCAACTCTCAATGACTGAAGGAGAATAGCTCCGAGAACCAATCAACATTCTCCATCTGAAAAAATTCTACACCTAAGGCATTCAGTCTATGGTAAAATGTCCTAAAAAAATTATAAAAATTATAAAAAGTCCTGAAAAAAATGAACATCTTGGTGAAAACCTAGCAATAGGCACCTTGATGACTCACAAAAAAAAAAAAATGAAAAAAAGAAAAAGTACAAAAAAATGAAAAAATGAAAAATACAAAAAAATGAGAAAAAGAAAAAGTGCCTTGGTGAAAACCTGGAAACAGGCGCCTTGCTAGAAAAAATAGAATCTCTACCAAGATGGTGAAAACCTGGCAAATAGGCACCACTTGTTTCAAAATGCTCCATCTATCAGCATAATCTTGGTTTTTCCCATCTTTCAGTCCTGCTTTAGTTTGTACATATCTCTTGGTTTGTTTCTGCATTCCTGTTTCCAATAAAGTTGATCTGTACACCAATAAGCAAAGTGTCTACATCCTATCAATGTTTCAAACTTGGGGGCAATCAATGTCATATCCTATGGTCTCCAGTATACCTCAGACGAGCCATATCTAGTTAGAGTCCTTTGAAGTTTCATCTGAGTCAGTCAGTCAGTCTCCTCTCTAGAAAGGATTTTGCATCTACAACAACACAAACAAACATCAAAACAAACTAAAAATAATCTACGCTTCACATGTTTTTATCTCCTTGTATGCTTATTGATTCACATTGAGATTTTTGCTATTGTGTCCTTTCGAGCTCTTCGATGATGTCCTTTATTGGATTTAGAGAGTGATGACTGGGGGCACAATCTTTTCTTTGTCTTCTGCTTGTACATGAAAATCTAACAACTTTGGAAATTCTGGATTGAAATGGTGTCCATCTGTAAGAGCCTCCATCTCATATTGGATGGCCATGAGTACCTCGACCATTGATACCCAGAAAATTCAAGGACGTTTGATCTAACTATTGTCTTTTTGAGTGAGTTCTTAATCCTACTGTGAAACACGATCTTACCTAAGGATGTGAATGATAAAGGGTCACTACGGGTAATTCACATTGGATTTAGAGTGATCTCTTCATTGCTTGATGTGTTTTCACTGCAAGGTGTATTCAAGTCATCACAATGTTCATGTTCTGATGCTTATACAAATTGCAAAATCAAAATGGACATGATATTCATGTCATCCTGGCGTTATGCCTTGGTGCTTATATCTAATCTGACATTCCAAAATAAAAATAAATATTCATATGCCCATGGTTGCCTAACTAGTGGACATTGTATTGATTTATCTAGTTTCCTAATAAATATTCAGTGATAAAAATGACCGACACATGATCAGTGATTAAGTCCTAGGTCCTAGGTCTGCATTTCATTTTGCATTTCACTTTGCACTTTGCATGATTGCATTTATCTCACAATTACCAAATCAGCTTGACACTTAAATGATTCTCCAAAACTATGCTAAACATGACACAAGGACTGAGCATTGTATGAAGGTCCCTCTAATGAAACAAAAAGTAGAACTCATTTTCGGGATCAAAATCGAAATCTAAGATTGCTTACTTTGTCAAAATCGCGATTTAAAATTTTTGGACCCAAGACAACCGACTACTTGCATAATCAACCTTCTATCATCACAAAAGTCTAGTATTCAACTTAACTAATTATCATACATCAAACTATTCAAATTTCAACTTGGTCAACCATGGTCAACTCATGGTCAAACCTAGTCAAACTTGGTCTTTAGGATCTCCAAATGATGCAGAACGAGTTCCCGAACATGCATAACCACTTCTCAAATCAATTAACATGCTTCTAAACTATTTAATGCTGACTTTTCTTGTCAAATTTCAATTTTCATCCTGAAGGGGGCATGGTATTGCACATCAATCAAATTTGTAAATCAAATTTCTTTCCTCAGTAATCATGACAACAACGAAGTCTAGTTATTGATTCATCAAAAGACCTCGTCACTTGGGGCACATCGTTTGGGCATATCAAATTCATCAAGATCCATATCAATCTGGTATTCTCTCTTTTAAATCTTGTGATCTGTATCATCTTTTCATAACCATCGGTTCAGTTGTGTTATTTCTTTGGTTCTTCGTAACTTAAGGGTTCAGATTTGGCATCTGCGCAACTCCTTTGGACAATCAGGTTTGGAGTCAAGACTGTCATTTCTTCATAATCATAGGTTTAGAATCAGGCATTTTGACACTTCTTCATAATCACCGATTCATTGTTGATATAGTTAGCATCATCTCGATTCTTTGGTCAATCAGGACCTAAATCACCAACATCTTCAAATCTATCAATCGGTTTCTATCTCAGAATCAATTAATCTTTTGGGATTAGTTTCTTCACCACATAACTGAGTCCACATCATCATCAGAAACAAATTAATCTTTGAACCACTGCGCTTCGCATAGTAATTCAAAGAGGGGCAAAATGTAATACCCCAAAAATGGGCTATAGGTTCATTAACTTCCTACATCATCAAATCAAATGAAATCAACATTAAAGTCCTAACCTAAGGCACATCTACACATCATTCATCAAAGACCTAATTGATTTTATCCTAATTCTGCATTGGGGAATATTCCTTGAATATTCCTAATTTATCATAATTATCTTAATTGAATATTATTTAGCAATAAATCATATTTATCCTCAAATTTGATTAATTGAATATTTTGAATATTTAATTAAGTTTAATTCTGCCACTTAATTATTTAATTAGATTTAATTATATTTATTCCTAAATTATATTATTTAATTTTGACAATAAATCAAAAATCCTACGAATAATTGATTAAATTCTTATTTAATTAATTAAATCCAATTGTCAATATTTAATAATATAGTTTTGAATAAAATTTTGATTTAATAATTGATTAACCCATAAATCAGTTATTTTTAAATTTAAAATCAGTTAAGTTGAGAATAAATCACTTTATTTTTAAATTAATTTATATTAAATCATGCATAATCAGAAAAGCAGTCAACTTTAAATCAACTTCCAATTTCAATTTGTTAACTTTCCAAACTCGACATCTGATGATGAGTTAAAAAAGTGAACTAAACTCTATTTTGAGATAAAAAGTGCTTTTGCATGATTTTTATGAGTTAATTAATTCTTGATTCCTTTTTAACTCAAAAATCAACCTGAGTTTATCAAGAGTGATTTATGGCTTTTCTCAATGCATCCTCAAGCCCTAGATTTCTATAAAATCAAGGCTCAACTCTTCACAATGACATCTCTCGAATTTGCACAGTTACTTTGGTGAAATTGCATATGGAGAATCAAGTTCTTGCGAATAGGCGATTTGTGAGATCTTTCATTGTTTTTCATAGCTTTGCATCCATTTTCATATCATTGTTAGAATAATCTTCATATCAATTCCATACATTCTAGATTAGTTTCATACAATTTTTTATATTATTGCATAGAAAATTCAAAAAAATAGATTAATCTGCATTCATTATCACTTGCATTCAAATCCTTTGTTTAGGTGTTCCATCGTCACTGATCTCAGTCTAATCTGAGAATACCATACTTGCACCTACTAGAAGGCAATAAATCACCTGGTTAGCTAGTTTCATTTATTTGCAAATTTTGATTTTGCTAACCTCTAATGTTTTACTAAAGTGTTGTGTCCACGGCTAGGTACAATTTTCACACACACATCTACAAGTTAAGTTAGAGACATCGAACCATGTCATTGAAAGTTAGAAACTCTTACTTGCTAATAAAGATCAGAAGATAAATGATTTAGAATAGAAAGTTAGTATACTTCAAAAATAGTTTGATAAAAATAATACTTTGAATACTAAACAACATAATAACTTGACAAAAGTAGGTTCTAATAAAGGTGAAAGTGTTAGAATCATAAAATAAAATGAAAAAGGTAAGGAAAGAATCCAAGAGAGTATGCAATGGAAGAGATTTACCAAGTACTGAGAGAGAGAGAGAGAGAGAGAGAGAGAGAGAGAGAGAGAGAGAGATCAAATACAAGCTCGCAAGAATTCTCCAAGAACCAAGGCAAGAACACAAGGATTTGAAAGGTGGAAAACAAGAAAAACCTCTTGTGAATTATGAATGAGGCTCAAAGCCAAAAGAAGAAGGAAGAATTGGAGCTCAAAGCTCATTACAATATGAGAGAATAGAGAAAATTAATTGAGCAAGTGTGTGAGAGGCATCTCTTTAAGTAGAGATGAGTGGAGGAGTTTGCATGTAACTCACATCTTAGATGAATGCCACATTCATGTTGTGTGAGACAAATGGTAGATTCCTCTTAAGGAGGAATATCGAATTTTCTTATTAAAAGAATTACAAATATGTGACATGTCCTCCTACTTGGACTAGAGGACAAATACAAATTAGGATACCTTGGTTTATCCTTTAAATACATATTTTACCAAGGAAAGATTAAATTCTAACAGAAAGCTCAAAGAATAATTTAAAATCTACAAGTGGAAAATAGATCTATAATAGGGTTTCTTTGACATATGGTTTCTTCCATGTCTACTATTTATATTATCATAAATTTGGGCATAAAGTCAGTTCCTGTAGATATTTGATTCCTAGAACACCTACTTTTAGTCACAAGCAATCTTATGGCTTCCCAAAAATAGTAAGGTGTCAAAAATGTTATCTTTATGGTCATACATCTATGTAGTGAAAATCAATTCAAGGTGTTAAATTAAAGTATGGAGGCCTAAGTTTGTGCCTAACACAGAGAAATATTTGCTAGTTCAAACTACTCTATTTTCTAATAAGATAACAACATGGGTTTTGGATAGTGGTTTTTCACACCATATGACAAGAAACAAAGGAAAGTTTCATTCCTTAGAAGATTTTGATGGTGGCTTTGTAAGGTTTGGTGACAATTCAAGAACATACATCAAAGATAAAGGTTATGTTCATTTAAATGATGACACTCCTATTCATGATGTCTATTATGTTGAAGGTTTGAAATATAACCTTCTGAGTGTTAGTCAAATTTGTGATAGTGGCTATAATGTTTCTTTTCATTCCAAAGGTTGTGATATAAAGACTAAGGCTAGAAAAAATGTTGATAGTGGCTTAAGAACTATTGGTAATCCTTACAATCTTCTTGATTCAACACAATATGAAAATAATATAGGCATGCGTCTTATGAGTCAAGTAGAAGAAAACTAGTTGTGGCATAAATGTTTGGGACATAATAATTTTGACAATCTAGTCTATATTAGAAAAAACCAAAATGTTATAGGTTTACCAATTTTAAGTAAACCCATAAAAATTATTTGCAAAGAATGCTTGAAAGGAAAGTAGACAAAAGTATCTTTCAAGTCTAAAGAACATGCTACTACAAGATCTTTAATTTACAACTAGTTCACAATGATTTATGTGGTCCCATAAAAGTACAATCCATAAATGGTGAAAAATAATTTGTTATTTGTTGATGACTATACCAAAATGGCATGCGTTACCTTTTTGAGACATAAATCTGAAGCTTTTGATAGATTCAAAGTTTCTAGGAAAATGGTTGAATGAGAATCGGATCTAAATTTAACATTTATAAGATCTAATAAAGGAGGTGAATTCACCTCATAGAATTCATTGATAGTTGTGAAAGACATGGCGTTAAATGATAGTTTTTTTCTACCCACACACCTCAACATACTAGGGTAGTAGAAATAAAAAATAGAGTTTTCAAATAAATGGCAAGAACTATGTTAAATGAGGCTAATTTTCTTGATAGGTACTAGAAAGAAGTAGTTCATATGGTTGTACACATTATGAAACATGTATAGATCAAAGTTAAAATCCACCTATACTCCTTATGAGCTCTGGTATAGTAAAGCTACATCTATTAAATACTTTAAATTTTTTGGTTACAAATGCTATATTAAAAGAGAAGAAGAGAATATAGGTAGTTTTAAAACCAAAAATGATGAAGGCATATTCCTAGGTTACTCTACACATAGAAAATATTATAAATTCTTTAATCTCGAGATGAATAAGATTATTGAATCTATAAATGTCATTTTTGATGAAAAGATGATTCTTGATAATAATCATGTACAAGGTGTTGAAGAGGATTTTGTCCTAGGGCTTAAAAGAACTTTAGAATATGCTATTTCTGAATCAGCTAATCTTGAATCAGAAGAAACATATAATTATGACCAGGAGGATGTTTCAAGGCCTAATATAGAAGCACCTCCAAAAAAACCTTGACTCAGATTATTACCAAGAGACATTCTGCAACTTTGATAATTGGTGATAAAGATGTAAGGATTATAACTAGAAGGAAAGCAAGATAGGAAGAACAAGAACAAATGGATGAACACTTTTGTCTGGTAATTGAATTTGAACCTAAATATGTTTTTGAAGCTTTACTTGATGAATGTTGGATAAATGCAATGAAGGATGAAATTAATTAGATCAAGAAAAATAAAACATGGGAATTAGTACCTAGACCTGATGATAAAAATGTAATAGGTGACAAATGGGTCTTTAAGAATAAAATTGATGAATCTGGTAAGGTTGTGAGAAACAAATAAGTTTTTGTATGTAAAGGCTATGCACAATAGAAAGGTATTGATTTTGGAGAAACCTATGCACTTGTAGCTAGATTAGAATAAATTTGAATATTTCTAGCTTATGTATGTTACACAAATTTTACTATTTATCAAATGGATGTCAAAATTGCATTTTAAATGGTTACCTCGAAGAAGAGGTTTACATGGAAGATCCTAAAGGTTTTGAATTTGCAAAAAAACCAGAATATGTATACAAGTTAAAAAGGCACTTTATGGGCTAAAACAAGCTCCTAGAGCTTGGTATTCCAAGTTGGATGCCCACTTGACAGCTAATGGGTTCATTAGAGGTGGAATGGACAATACCTTGTATATCAAGACTGATGTTAATGAAATTCTAGTTGTTGATGTATATGTAGATGATATCATTTTTGGAATCAATAATGATTCCTTGTCTAAACATTTTTCAAAAATCATGGAATCAGAATTTGAAATGTCTTTATTAGGAGAATTAACTTTTTTCCTTGGACTTCAAGTAGTTCAGCTTGAACATGGTCTTTTTCTCTCACAGACCAAGTATGCAAGAGAAATGCTCAAAAAATTTCAGATGGTTGATTTTAATCCAGTTAGTACTCCTATGGAGACAAGCTGCAAATTGGTATTTAATATGATGATTCATTTGAGGTAAATCAATCTAAGTACAAATTTATGATAAGTAGCCTGCTTTATCTAATTTCTTGAAGGCTTGACTTAGTGCAGGTAGTTTCTTTGGTTTCATGATCTGAAGATGCACCTAGACAATCACACCTAGATGTTGTTAAAAAAAAATTTAAATTTATTCAAGGAATACTTGAAACGGTTTTGGTATCTTCACAATAATGATTTTTCACTAGTCGGTTTCACTGATGTTGATTGGGAAGGTTGTACAGATGATAAAAAAGAACTAATGATGCTTCTTTCTTCTTGGGTGACCACCTTGTTTCTTGGAACAACAAGAAACAATATTTTGTCACATTGTCTACAACAAAATCTAAATACATTTCAACCATAGCATGTTGTACATAGTTGATATGGATGTCTTGTCAACTTGTTGATATGGGCATTACTATTCCTAAACCTATTTCATTTTTTTGTGATAAAACAACTTCCATATAGTTTTCTAAGAATCCTATAATGTATTCTCGAACTAAACATGTTGCTATCAAATTTCACTTTCTCCATGAAAAGGTCTTAGCAAATGAAATACAACTTGTCTATGTGCCTTCACAAGCTCAGGTTTCTAATACCTTTACCAAAGCTTTGGCTCTCCAGGAGCATCATCTAATTTTCTTCTCTTAGATGGTTTCTAATACATTTTCCAGTCTTGTTCTCTTGATTCTGGATTTTCTTACTTCCTTTGTCTTTGAGACAAAAAGGGGGATATATTCTTTCATCATTGACAAATTTTAGATTTTCTATTATTGGTATTACATTTTGTCATGGTTGATGGATTTGGATACATGCAATAGATTTTTATATAGAGCTGATACATGTTTTTTAAATGGATAAAAATTTTTCATACTAGATAGTATACAATGAAAAGGTTTGATATGGTTTGGTACATTGGAAAATTTTTCTAACAATATGATACATGTTTCTTTTTTTGGATAATAGGTTTTGATACTGGATAGTATACAATGAACAAGTCTAATATGGTTTGTATAGTGGATAAGTTTTCTAATGATTGTTTTATTTCTGATCATTTCATCGAAAGATGTATTGATGCTTGTAGTGGCATGATTATTCTGGTAATTTGGCAAATTTCTCCTTGTCTCAATGATGACTTGTTTTTTCCATCAAGGACAAGGGGGGAGTTTGTTAATCCTCTTATGGTTTGTCCTTGATGAAAATGATAAGGGTTCACTATTGATGTGTAAGTTTGTTTGGTTCTTGGGCATTTGTCTTTACATGACATATGAAGTAGACACGTATATTATTGAGACCTTTGAGTTGGTACTTAAAGTAGTTTATATTTTATTGCATATGATAGTACATTTTTTGTCAGCGCTTAATGATAAGTGTGATTTATGTACATGATAGTTGATCATCACTTTGAATTCTTTATATGGCATTTTATTTGGTGACCCTTGACAACATTATAGCTTTCTAGACCAAGTTAGCTTGGTTATTTAGCATGGCATGAGATGTAAGGTGTTAAGTGGAATATGTTACACATCATTGTTTGATCTTGTATCATCTTAAAATGGAAGCACCCATGTTAGGACATGTTTATCCCTCCTTATTGGATGCATTATACTCAATTAAAATGCCTCGTATAGATCCATAGATGTGCATATGCTTTTGTTCCAGGTTGGGCCTTGTTCTATCCCTTTCCCTGCTTCCTTTCCTTTTCGAGACCCTGAGGTAATTATGGAAGTCCTTTCCATTTAGGTCTAGCCCAAGTTTCAGTTTTGACCTTTAGGTCTAGGCCAAATTTCATCCCCGAACCTTAGGTCTATGCTGAACTTCACTCCTAACCTTCTGGGTCACCCTCTTTGGGATCTTGAGCACTTTCAAAATTTCAAATTTCTTCCTGCCTTTTGATTGGACCTTTTCAATTTTAGAGATGAAATGAGTATAAATAGAGGACTTTACTCTTCATTTGAGATATACACAATTCTTAAATTTAATCACACATGCATACAAGCCTTCATATTACATTCAAGAGCATTCTAAAAGCATTCATAAGCATTTTTGGAGCATTCAAGTTGATCATTTTGCAACACTTCAAGACTTCAAATATAGGATATCTCTTTCATTCTAGGATATTTTAAGGAGTTCATTGGATGCCTTTTCATCCTTCTTTCATGTTCTTTCATCCACCATTCAAGATCTAGCTTCCTTCCTTGATGATAGTAGAGTTGACAATCAAGGAAGGGCTTCTTCATTCTTCATTCTTGCATACCTGATTTGAGTACATGAGCACATCTACATCCATTGATCTATTGATTTGGTGAGGTGGATATATTTCATTTTATTGAGACATCCTACTCTTTTACAAGATTCAATTAAATTAGAGCACTTCTTCATCCTTGTGGAATACAGATCCAAATCCTCCTTAAGGGTTTCTACAAAATTAAGGTAAATTCATACATTGCTTTACTTTTTACATACATAATTTCATATTTATATTTAAGGTTGATTCATCAATTGGGGATTTACCAAGGAAAGCCCCTCAAAAACCAAATAAAACCATTTTTCTTGTAGGATCAGGTTTTTTGGAGTTTTAGATCCGCTTTTGGGAGTTTTGAAACAAGATATAGTCACAGATCCGAAGATAGAGAGTTCAGGTGAGAAGGTCTAGGCTGGAGTTTAGCCTAGTCCTAGGTCTAGGTCGATCCCAAGGTAACATAGACCTAAAAAATCAGCCTTGTCCTGGAGTAGAATGATTTCTCAGTTTTGTTTGTGTCATAGTTTCATGTCTAGATCTAGTCATGTTCATTGATCTAAGCATAAACAAGAGTGCATAAATATAGGCATGAAGAGGACTTTGCTTCTAAAGGTGAGTTTTCAATTTATATTATTTAATTTGTGTATTTACCTTTCAGATATGTCATATTTTTGTTATATAACTGAGAGGGGAGTAAAATAGTTATGTTCAGTTATCCGATAGTCCCAAATTCTTCTCAGATGTATAATATCAATTTCAACAAACAAACTAAAAAAATCGGTAATAACTTGATTGTGCCTTTCTGATTAATTAACCAACAGTCAAATAATATATACCGATCTAACCATTTATTGTAATGTGTAAAGTAAATATCAAAACATCACATGCATATACTTTTAACACTTGATTTTAACATGGAAACCCTGTTAGGGGAAAAACCACCTGGGACCGGTAACCCATAATATTTTCACTCTTCTAAAGTGAGCTCAGTTAAGAGCCTACCCTTTTAAAGGTTACAAAAACACTGTAAGGTGTGATATTGATAGAGGATTTATCACTAATAGTTCTTTGTGACCATACATTCACTTGGGTCAACAAGAAAACAAGTAACATTCATAGAATGCCAATAGAAAAAGAAAAGATGATTAAGTCTCACCCGGTTAAGAGATTTTGACTGTAGCAATGGTTATAAAGCAATAGTATATGACCTGACTCAAATGCAACTTATTTTTCTCATTTTTAGATATATGTGAAGCTCAATATAACTCTATTCATCATAATCTCTTCAATCTACTTTTTCCTCTAACTTTTTTCTGCTCCATTAACTCCTATCACTTGGTTAGGTCTGCAAAATCACTCAGTTCTTACTTCAACCTATATAACCAGCTTCACCTGTATACACTAACAATTTTCATAGGGATGTGATCTTCTCTCTTTTGTATATTTTCCTTGAATTTCTTGTGTCTTTATATAGACATGATAAACCATTTTCATTTCATCCATAGATTTTGCCTCTTTAACCTTCCTCAGAAGTTGTTCCTTAAAAAATTTTCAATCTTCATCATCCGATTATCCTTTAGATTTTTCCAACCATGGATCTTCATAACAAACTTTATCTTTATCCTTGGAATCTTCTAGATTTGTCCAGCTCATCATCACATGTCAACATTCACATGTTCCACTTTAGTTCTCCTGCTAGGTCAATATCGTGATATGTCAGTTTCTTCCTGCTCGGTTAATACTGTGATATGTTAATTTCTTCCTACTCAATTAATACTGTGATATGTCAGTTTCTTCTTGCTCGGTTAATGCCACACTCGATATAGACTGTATCTACTTGGTCTACACTAAGTTCTTCATATACCGACCAAAGTAACTTGTACATTCTTGATCTTCAACACTTAGTAGAATAATGTAATACAATCAAATCACTATCATACTATCATATACTCATCAATAAGTTTCTCAATGAAGACCTTATTCATAACTTACTCATTCATCTCATCTTCATGCTAATATCTCATTTCCTTCACCAACATTACCTTCTTTAGATGTTTGCAACTATCATGATAAGTAAAGTCAAAGCTAGTTGACATCAATGACAATATAAAAATTGATCTAATGTCTCACATATACCTTAATAGCTCAATGATCATCTTTACATTCTCCCATTGTGTTCTCCAAGTATTCTATCAGTTGTAGTTCCAACAATTTTATTATATTTAGAATCTTTCCTTCTTTCCTAGTTAATTTCCAAACCCTAGGCTTAAAGGAACTTGTATCTTCTTTCCTAGCTCTTGGATCTTTGTTTGCATTGGTGCTCCTACATCACTTCAAGGTAATGCTAATCTACTTGGATCCAAGACCTTGGGGGCTTGGCTTAGATGATCTATTCCTTTATGGCTCTTTCGAGGTATAGTTGGCCACCGAAAAGTGGGGTTTGTTACACTTCTTATCCTCATCTTATTCCCCCCCTCTATAGATCTAATTTGGCACTTAAGTTCACCATGGACTTCAAGTTTATTTCATTTTGTCATGCGGACTTCAAATAAGGTTATGTTGTGATTTGGGTCATTATGTGAAAAGGTTATTTGGAAAAGAAGTTAGTTTTATTATTTGTAAAACCTATTCTCTCTTGAGACCACCACCATGGATCTTATGAGGATAGTTATAGGGAAGGTTTCATATTATTGTAACATAGGTTTTTACTATGTTATTTTACCTGTAGTGATCTTCATTTTGGTGACTTTTTTGGTGAAAATGATGGAGGCGTCTTGCAGATTTTCTAGCAGATTTTATGGGTCAACTTCAAAGGTTCAATTTTTATTATTTCATTGGTTCAACAAGTAAAATCATTTCTTCTTCATTTCATTTATGGATAACTTATATCAAAGGAGAATATTGGTTAGATTTCAATTGGAAAGCCTGTGAAGATGACCATTTTTTATTTGTTAAGAGATCTTAACATTTTGGTTAAGTGTAAAATGCAATTTATATAGAGTTTTAGTTCATTATTGCTTCGAGGGTTTGGCAATATTTGATGAAAAATTTTACTGGTTATTTTTCTTTCTCGTTACCTTTTTTAGGGTTTAGTACTCCATTTACATGAGTAACTATTTGAAGACATATATATCACTAAAAATAGATATAAAAAAACAAAACATGTGTTTTGGTTAACCCTTGTTAGGGTTTAGTCCCTACTTTGAGGGTACTTAGTTGAAGACAAATTTTTCTAACATTGAACATAAAGTAAACTAATTACTCATCTTTGTATGTGTTAGGATACATAGTTCTTTTTCCATAAATGAAAAAGGAAAAATAAGTGTGTATATTAGGACATATAAGATGAGTAGATAGTTGAAGATGTTTAAAATGACAATAGTGTGCTATTCATTTCAATAAAACAAGAAATAGTTATATCATTCTAAAAATTACATTGGGGTAATTATGTTTTTTGAAGATGCATGTGTAAGTGTGTGTGTGTGTGTGTGTGTCTATATATATACATATACATATATATATATATATATATATATATATATATATATATATATATATATATATATATATATATATATATATATATACACATATACATATACATATACATATACATATACATATACATATACATATACATATACATATACATATATATACATATATATATATACATATATATATATATATATATACATATATATATACATATATATATACATATATATATACATATATATATACATATATATATATATATATACATATATATATACATATATATATACATATATATATATATATATATACATATATATATACATATATATATATATATATATATATATATATATATATATATATATATATATATATATAGACTCTCTCTCTCTCTCTCTCTATATATATATATATATATATATATATATATATATATATATATATATATGAAGAAAAAGTGTGTGGATGAAAAAGGTTTTATCTTGTGATTATATTGGAGGTCTCAGTTTGAAATCATTGGCATATATTGCTTATCATTTTGTAATAAAAGACTTGTAATCATATAATTACAAAAGGCAAATGCAGTTGGTGCTACTAAACAAATGTAATTGGGTTGGTACTCATTGGAATAATAAAAGAGTTACACGATTGGAGTGGGTTTTTTTCCTTGGAGGGTTTCCCACTCGGCACAAAATATGTGTTATATGATGATTTTTTTTTGGCTCATGTGTCTCTCTTATTAATTCATAGAATGGTTTCTCGTGTCTTCATGTTTTGATGCAAATTAATGTCATGTTTCATTATGGTTTAAATTGTTGCTCTAATACTTGTTCATTGTCTTATCTCTATAGTTCACATGCTTTATGAGTTTAAATCATGTTTTAGTATTAATCAAATTAGCAAAGTTTAGTGATTGTTGAAACAGAAATGTACAACCAATAACATTCATTACTTAATTGAATGGTTATATCAATACTTTGAAATGTTTATGTATTAAGTTGTTGTGGTTAGTTGTTTTCAGGGTTCTTTTATCATAAGTGTGGTTCAAATTGTGATTGTTGTTAAAAAAAAATTCACACTGATTCAACCCCCCTCCCCCCTAGAGTGAATCCACTTCCAACAATCTACTAGTGTGTTTAATTGAGAAAAACAAAGATTAATAAGATCCTTTCCTTTCTTTGAAAGTGGATGTAACTATTCATGGTGAACCACTATAAATTTCATGTTTTGTGTCTTTGATGTGTCATTATTTTATTTCCATTTCTAGTTTTGCGTATTTGATTTATTTGCACTTCATAATTGACACAATACATTATTGCAATTTAGTCCAACTCTCTCACATGTTTATTATTGCCATGAAATATTTTAGACTTTGATTCAGCATCCCCAACTCTTCCAAATTCATGGCTATACACCCAACTAGTTTAAACAAAAATGTTAGGTCTCTTTTTAGTATAATTTAGATTTTAGTTGGCTGGATAGACACTTCCAACTTCTAATGGTTCACATATTATATTAAAATAAAAATAGAAATATTTTCCTTGCTAGATTTAGAGGTGAGAAAGTCGATGAAAAAGTTGCTTATTTATTCCATATCATTTCTAGTCTATAATTTTGGAAATGTGAAATAGTGAGACTTTATTTTTTTGGGGGATTCTTGCCTTCTATCTTGTCACAAGTTTAGTAAATGATCTAATCATATATGTCAGTATGATCATAAATAATAAATGATCTAATCAAATATGGCAGTGCATTGTTATAAATTAATAAGTGATCTAATCAAATATGTCAGCATTGTCATAAATTAACACACAGAAAATATATATTAAGTATCTTTTTCAAGGTATCTGTTTTTAATAATGTTCTCATTTAAAAATATAATAGAAACCTTTGTGGGACATATTCTACATATATTAACACATCTAAAATTAAATTTATACATATATTAAAACCAAAATGTAAAAGCAATATAATTACATCACACCTTTTGTTGATTTCGACTGAGATAATGCCAACCTCTGTCATTTTTGGAGCATCATCATTCCTTTAGAATTTTATAAAGTGAAAGGTACCTCCATTCCTCCAATGCATTTCACTTCTTGTAGTGGAACCCTTATAATTCCACTAAGCCTAATAAATATATATAAACAATTAAAAATGTACAAGACGGTTCCGAACTTTTAAAAAATTCAAATTATCAGTCATCAAACAATAATTTACCCACAGAAAAATAATCCTAAGGCCCCACAAATTTTAAGTTTGCAAAACAGATCGAGCAATGTTTTATGCTATTAATCAAGTTAGATGAGTAGTAGAGGTCAAATAATATAGACACTCTACATTTCAAAAACTATTAAAAATGTTTTACTACAAGCTTTGCACGGTGCAGAATTAATGCGTAGAACTCCATGAAATATAGTGGCCAGGAAGATGCAGAGAACTATCAACAGAAGAACAAAATTACCAATGTCAAAAACTATACAAAATGCTAATTTACTTCATGCTTTGCACGTTGCAGAATTAATGGGTGAAACATACTAGTCAGGAAGATGCAGCGAAATATCCACAAAAAGAAAAAAGTGTACAATGTCAAATACGTGTGGATTAGTTTTGCCCATTGGTTTCAGAATACGATTTGTAGGAGATTGAGATTTGCATATAAAATGAAGTTGGATCTTTGTTTTTATTCAAATATCTACCATCCAATCTTCAGAGAACATGGCAATAATTCAGGCTGCTCTTCTTGCCATTGGAATACTAGGTATGTACAATCAATTAATTAATTAGGGTTTTTATTACATAAGTAAAATAGGTTTTGAAAGAGTTAAATGATAAGATTAAAATAATATAATAACAAGATGATCTCTAGATTTAATTGTTGAATTTGAATTGAGAATATTAATATGTTTGAAATACCTATTTTGAATTAGAATGTGGTTGCAGAATTGTAGAAAATATAGCTTGTATAGTTTTTTATAAGATCAATGTATTTTAAAGTAGCCAATCTGAATTAGGAAATATAACTTGTATTAGAATGTTTTAAAATATAACTTGTATTAGAATGTTTTTAAAATATCTAATTTGAATTAGAATGTGATTGTTGAATTGCAGGAAATATAACGTGCGTGGCACTTTATTTATCGCCCATGTAAGTCCAAGAATCTCATGTTTGTTTTACATATGTGTTTGTAGACATTTATCCATGGTCGATGATAACATTTATTTTATGTTGTGCTGAATTTCAGACCAACTTTTAAAAGGATAATCAAGGAGAAAGACACAGGCCAGTTTTCAGCTTTCACTTATGTGAGCAGTTTGTTCAAGTGTTTGCTTTGGACATTGTATGGCCTGCCCATCATTACACACAACAACATTACAATTGCCACCATGAATGGCATTGGAATAGCTTTTGAGATGGTTTATGTGCTCATCTATCTTGTATATGCCCCACATGCTGAGAAGGTATTAAATTTCATTTCTCTTTCAATGGTGGGAAAACCAATTTGAGACTTATGTTTCAATGGTGGGGAAAACTAATTTGAGATTTACTCTTACATTCAAATAGATTTTTTGTTTTTGGTAAGGAAAGAAAAAAGTTACAGATGAATTTATTCATAGTTGAACAATAATTAAGTGGTTTTCATTGATTACAGGTTCGAGTAGGGGCAATGCAGGCAGCATCTCTGACATCATTCTTTGTATTGGCTGCATGTGTTGTAACAGTTGTACCCAAGAGCAGAAGACACCTCACACTGGGAGTTTTCTGTGTTGCTTTGAATATTTTAATGTATGCTGCACCCTTGTCTGTACTTGTAAGGCTCATTTCTATATCCTCCTTACCATAATTTTTTCCTCAACATTTATTTAGGTCTCTATTTATATTTATTCATTCATTCAGAGAATCAACAGCCATTAGGACTGATCTTAGAACTCCATGGCCAACCATGCTTTAAATGTTGTCTCATATGTCATAACGTTTGAATCAGAGTTCGGACCTGTAATTACTGTCTATATTTTTAATGGTTCAACCATTCACTTTAATAATTATTTCTATGTTTTTTATGGCTCAACCCTTCAATTTAACAACTATTTCTACGTTTGTCAATGACTCAACCATTCGATCTAATGACGATTTCTATGTTTTTCAATGGTTAGACTGTTTGATCTAATGACTTTTCCTATGGTTTTCAATGATCTAATGACTTTTTCTATGGTTTTCAATGATCTAATAATTTTGTCTATGGTTTTCAATTATCTAATGACTTTTTCTATGGTTTTCAATGATCTAATGACTTTTTCTATGGTTTTCAATAATTGACCAAAGATCTTCATCTGACAACTATTTATATATTTTTCAAGTACTCAACCTTAAGATTCAATAATTATTTATCACTTTTAAATGTAAACAAGATATAAAATCAATATTAATTGTTTGACCTTAGAATTAACATAATTTATAATTTTATTAATTGATAGATAAATTATTCATCAGCATATTGGTTTTGACATGCAGAAACAAGTTATACAAAACAAGAGTGCAAGCAGCATGCCGTTTCTTGTATCTTTGTTCACTCTTGTAAATTCAGCAGTTTGGCAGGCTTATGGTATACTCAAGATGGATGTCGATGTCATTGTAAGTTTCAATTATATCATTTTAACTTTATATTCAGTTCTGATTAAACCCATTGCTGTACTACTTATACTAACGTTCAAAAGAGACTTGTTTTTAATTTACCAGTTCCTCTTGTTTATTAATATCAATGTATCAGAGGTGAAATTTTGGATTTTTAATGTTACAATTTTTCTTTTTAGTTTGTCTTGTTCCTTGAATTCAATTGACAATCAAATTGATATTAATGGGCTGCTTGTTATTTTTTTATATGAATTGTGCAGATACCAAACGGATTGGGTGTGTTGCTTGGAATCATTCAAATTATTGTGTTTTACATATACAGAAAGGAAACCAAAATCTCAGCCAAAGTGGAACCAAATGGCAATACTAATAAAATTGCAGGGAGACGCCAAAATGGTGTTTGCAAGCTCACAGAAATTCCGGATATAGTTTGAAATCATGGGCTTTTTCTCTGAAAAAACATTAGTTAATAGAAATTAGAATCACCTTTTAAAGGAAAAAAACGGCAGTTCATGTGAATTAGTGAGTCCAAAGTTGTAATCATTTATTCTGTAACTATCATTTTTATCAATTCATAAAAATACTTATTTATTTATGAATTTTCAGAAAGAAAAAATTCCAAATCACTGCTCCCTTTATGGACTCTGCAACTATTTTTTTCTTTCTAAAGTTTATAAATACACATGATTTATAAGATTAGCTCTACCCCTTGCAATGAAGATTCTTAAGTTTAAGATATATTCAAACTTCATTTAATGATATTCTGGATCAGGACAATTCTAAGCCGTAAATGCTGATTGTGTTCAATGCTGTTAATTGAAGTAGTTTTTCTCATTAATTCTTCCACGTATGTCGTTGGTAATAAATTTTAAGAATATAGATTGCCTAACAGCATTGAATTTGCAAACAATTATTTGACCTTCTTTATAATGAAAAATGATGTTGCTAAATTTGCAAAGTAGATTACCCTCGGTGCATTTATCCATTTCTTAATTGTTCTCCTTAAAAATAATAATAACAAATTAAGAATATTTTTTCTTAGAAATATATTATAGTTGATATGTTGGAGAAATTAATAGAGTTGATTAATATTGAGATATCTTAATATGCCGATGGAAGGCCCTTACTTTGAATTTTGAATGGTTCATCAAAATTAAAGTTTAAATCTTAAGTAGTTCATAAAAATAATTGTTAGAATTTAATTTTTCCTTGGTAAAATATGTATTTAAAGGATAAACCAAGGTATTCTGTTGTATTTGTCCTCTAGTCCAAGTGGGAGGACATGTCATATTTGTAATTCTTTTATTAAGAAAAATAGATATTCCTCCTTATGAGGAATCCTACACTTGTCTCACACACTAGTGAAATGTGGCATACATAGAAATGGGAGTTACAATGCAACTCCTTCCTCACATCTCTATTAAAGAGATGAGTCTCCTTCTCTCTTGACATGAGATAATTCTTCTTCTCGAACACTATTGTATGAGCTAAACTCTCACACTCTCTCTCTCTCATTTTAGGCATTTTTTGCCCATTCATTATATCATGGAGTTTTTTTTATGTTTTTCCCCCTTCAAAATATTGTCTCCTTTGTTGTTTTGCTCTTTGGTGAATGCTCCTAGTTTTGTGTTAATTCATGGTAAATCTTCTTATTCCTTGCTCATTGCATTAAACAATTTTATGTCTCTTTTTATTTTGTTATTATTTTAACATGTTATCAGAGCAGGTTGGTTTAATCATGCTTTGAGTGTGTAGGTAAAGAAGCTACCATATCTTGGTGCACTCCAAATTCGAAGACATTGTATAAAGAAAATTGGATCTCATTTCCTTAGTTAAGATTCTCTTTGCTAATCTTTTATATATCGGTTCATTCATTTTTTTAATCATTGCATTGATTTTGGTTACATGCATTTTTTATATATATCGATTCATTCTAACTTTAGATTGTTTGAGTGCAACTTTTTTTTCAAAGCCTTTTCGCATTTCCTTGCATGCATTTTTTTAATCATTGCATGCATTTTCTTTTATCCTTGCATGCGTTCGCATGCCCTAGCTGATTCGTAATGCCTCATCCCCAACTTTTATCTCCTCCCCTCTTCCTTGCTTTGTATCCCTTAGTTTCCCCTATTCTTCCTGTTGCATTCTTGCATGTTAGCATGTTAGCATTCTTGCATGTTCTGAAGTTTCAGTGTGTCCTTGCGATTTGAACCCCTGACCATCAAGTTGCTTTCCACTTCCACAAAGCCCCACAATCTCCACGTCCATCTTGAGAATTCATGCCTTCATAACATCCTCCCACATTTCCTTCGCATTTCCTTCTTAGCAAAAAGCCTGCTGAAAAGCTTGGTAAATGTGAGCCCCATCATATATCCTGTTTCAGTTCTCCGCTTCGAGTCTCAGATCTGGTCAGAGTGGAGGCAATATTTCCTCCTCTGTAGTTTTTAAATTGGCCTCTCTGCTTTTTTTTTTTTCTTTCGAACCCTCGTCTGAGTTTTTCAGCCAAATCCATTCCACAATGATTCACTCCGTCATTTCAATTCACGCCTTTGCTAATTCTTCCACTACCCACATTCACACTCACTGCACCGGCCGCCATTTGAGACCCTCACAATTACCTCATTTTTCTGATCATCACAAGGTGGGAGCTCCGGGTTCTCAGATTATAGTGCCAAGAGTCTTTTTGAATTTATTTAGCAAAGATTATAAGGATTTATTTGTTGTTGTTGTAATAAACTTTTGGTTTGAGGGTTTTGTTCTAACATCATAGCTATTTTTAAATCTGGTTGTGGTATTAATAGGTTTCTAATTCAAGTGACAATGGTTTTAGGTTTTTGTAGTTAGATTCAAATATTTTTTATTCCAGATTACTAATCACCGTCGACTTTTTGCAGGTAAACGGGCTTCAATAGATTTAGTTTTTTTTCTCTTTATATTAATCGCTTCCTAGATCTTTAGCATCCGTTCGGATTCTTAGTTCTGTAAGCACTCCATTCTTTGGTCTGATTAACATTTGTTTTGTAGGATTGTATTGCCTTTCATTGTTAACAGTTTATTTAGTTTATTTCTCTCTTTGTCTCCTCTTTGCATGCTTAAGTGTATAGCTTTCTCTTTGCATGCAAGAGATTCTTATTGTTATCTGTTAATCAATAATAGCTTAATAGAGATTTGTTAACTCTTAGTGTTCTTGGTTTTAGTTTTACCTCCGGTAGTTGGATTTTCCTTGCAAGCCTCCTTGGCATAAGCTAATATAGTTTTCTGTTGTTGCATGCGAGTGTATATAGTTTCTTTTTACATGTGTTTGATTTGCTTGCCTAATTTTTTGGCTTCTCTCATAGTGCTCTTTCTTTAAAAGTTTCTTTTCTGGGTTTTGTTAAGGATTTACATTTATTTATCTCAAGTTTAGGTGTTCTTTACATTAAATCTTTGTATTTAACTATGACCACCCTGATGCTAGAAATAAAGTTAACTATTTTAGATATTGCAACTAATGCCAGTTCAAAACCAGCAGCCTCTGCTCCTCAAGATGACCAAACTCCTTGGCAAACTAAAAATGATGAAGCACTTGGTTTAATTGGGATCTTCTTAAGTTCTGAATTGTATGTCTTAATTTTTAGTTGTACAGAAGCCCATCAAGCTTGGGATATCCTCAAAAATACCTATGACAGTACAGATGAGACTCAAAAAATTCAGCTTCAAGACCAATTTGAAGACCTCAGGTATATCGACGTCAACTCTATTGATGATTTCTTTCTCAAATTCGATTCAATTAAAGTTTTACTAACTGGTTTACAAGTTCCTCTCTCTGATTTAAGGATAATCCACATAATTATTCGTAAATGTTTGCCTAGACAGTTCCAACGGTTTATTACAAATATTTACTCTTAGTTAGCTATTCCTTCTTTAGCATCTTAGTTAACTTATGTCATTTTTCAAAATATTTTGCATCAAGAGGAAGCAAAATTGATTTAATTTGGCATA
Organism: Chamaecyparis obtusa; assembly: GCA_027943335.1. Classification (NCBI taxonomy): domain Eukaryota; kingdom Viridiplantae; phylum Streptophyta; class Pinopsida; order Cupressales; family Cupressaceae; genus Chamaecyparis; species Chamaecyparis obtusa. Next base: position 74,299 of record BSBK01005328.1, read on the forward strand.
ATTAAAACTCGTGAACATGCATATGTCTCTCAAAGTCACAATAACAATAGATCTTCTAACACTACTCAAAATAACCAAAATTATCAAAGATCAAACAATACTAATAATTCAAATAATTACTCAAGCCAACAATTTAATGATCATTACAATTCTAGGCCTTCCAATAACTATCATAATAGTAATCATTCAAATAGGCCACATTGCACCTATTGCGGTAAAGATGGTCACTCAATACATAACTATTTTAAGAAACAAAAGGATGATCAACCTAATTCTCAAAACTACTCAAATGAAAAATCTAATGAAAATCAATCTCGTTCTGCTTTTATTATTTGCTTTAATGCTTCTAAACCACTTGAATGGATTATTGATAGTGGTGCATCTCAACATGTTATATCTCATAAGGAAGTCTTTGATTCTTTGCGACCTGATTCTATGAATATTCATGTTTCTTTAGCTAATAATTATTGCTGTCAAGTTGAAGGAACTGGTAATGTTTCTGTTCCAAATGGTAAATTGCATGATGTGCTTTATGTTCCTGATTTGAAAGCTAACCTTATTTCTGTTCCACAATTATGTCAAGATTATAAGGTTGAGTTTCATAAAAATATTTGCCATATCATTGATCCCAATAATGATCAGATAGTTGCTAATGCTAAATTAGATGATGATAATCTCTTTAAATTTTATCAATTTGCCTCTCCTAGATATTCATTACTCACTATTGTTGATTTTCACATTTGGCATGAGAGGCTAGGACATTTAAATTTTGATTATATCTCATTAATGCAAAAAGAAAATATGGTAGATGGGCTACCTAAGTTTACTCCTTCTAAGTTTGATTGCAATGGATGTATGAGTGGTAAAATGCATAGAGAATCTTTTCCCCATAAATCATCTTGGAGAGCTAATAATAAGTTAGTTTTCATTCATAGTGATCTTTTAGGTCCTATGGAAAATACTTCTATTTCAGGCTCTAAATATGCTTTAACCTTTGTTGATGATTATTCTCGTAGAACTTGGATTTATTTCTTACATAGTAAAAATCAAGTCCTTGATATTTTTGTTGAATTTCATATTTTTGTGGAAAGACAAAGTGGTTGTAAAATTCAGATTCTTAGGACTGATAATGGTACTGAATATTTTAATCATGCTTTCCATTCTTACTTAAGATCTTTTGGTATCAAACATGAGCTTAACGTTCCTTATACACCAGAACAAAATGGTGTGGCAGAACGGAAGCATAGAACAATAGTAGAAATAGCTAGATGTTTTTTACATGCTAGAAATATGGATTATAAATTTTGGGCTGAAGCCATGGCATGTGCCACCTATATTCTTAATAGAACTCCTACTAAGGCCCTACCAAATAAAACTCCTGAAGAAGTTTGGTTGGGAAGAAAACCCAATTTGTCTCATTTACGGATTTTTGGCTCCATTGCTTATGTTCACACACCTAAATAGAAAAGGAAAAAATTAGATCCTAAATCCCCACCTCATATATTTGTTGGCTATTCTGAGAAAACTAAAGGTTATAGAGTTTATGATCCTCTTACTAATAAAGTTTAAATAGCTCGAGATGTTTGAATTGCTGAAAATGGTGTCCATGACTATTCTCAAATTTCAAATTTTGATTTTAGTCATAGCAACATAGTTCTTGTGGAGGACCAACCTCCGTCTCTCAACCCTATTCCTCACATTTCTGCTCCTAATGTTTATGTTCCTCTTGTTTCTACTCCTAACACTAAGGATAATACTAATACTCTTCAAAAGGATAATGATGAACATAAAGATAGTAATGATACTCCTAATGATTTTGTTCCTTCTAGTAGTAGCAGTGATGATGATGATGATGATGGTAATAATCTGTTTACTCCTTCTAGTAAGGTGGTCCCATAATAGTGTGTCTCACTTTTTTAGACATGCTGATTTTTGCTGAAATAACACATTTTCAATAAAATATGATTATTTAAGCTTTGAGAGGTTCCATTTGAAGGAGTTAATTATAGATGGTTAGCTCAAAGCCTCTTAGATTAAAAAAACATTGATATAACATCTATACTCCTCATTCATACCTACAATGGAGTCTCCTTCCACCTATTAAAATGCTAAAAAAAATTCACTTCGACTTTATGTTTTGACAGATCAAATGAATCCATTTGAAAACCCTATCTATATAGTATGATGCTATTTGGAACAAGCTTTCTAATTAATATAATTTTAATACATATTGAGTTCATTATCACTTTTAAATATTACTTTAACTAAACATAGGTTGTTTGGTCATTCAACTGTAATACCCCAAAAATGGGCTATAAGTTCATTAATCTCCTACATCTTCAATTCAAACGAAATCAACATCAAAGTCCTAATCTAAGGCACATCTAAACATCATCGAATCATAATTGATTATCTTAAATTCTGCATCGAAGAATATTCCTAGTAATATTCCTAATCATCATAATTATTTGGCAATAAATCACATTTATCCTAAAGTTTGATTAATTGAATATTTTCATATTTAATTAATTAGATTTAATATCTTGCCACTTAATTGTGTAATTAAATTTAATTCTATCTATTATTAATTGTATTATTTAATTGTGACAATAAATCAAAATTTCTATGAATAATTGATTAAATTTTTATTTAATTAATTAAAGCATGTTGTCATTATTTAATAATATAATTTTTAATAAAAGTTTGGTAAAATAGTTAATTAACCCATAAATTAATTATTTTATTTCAAAAAGCAGTTAAGTTGAGCATAAATCACTTTATTATTAAATTAATTCATAAATAAAACATGCACAATCATAAAAGCAGACAACTATCAATTATCAATTAAAGCTAAACTCTATTTTGAGTTAAAACTTAACTTTTTGTGAGTTAATTATCCTTTATTTAAAAATAACTCAAAAATCAACCTGAGTTATTTGAGTGATTTATGGCTTTTTCTCATGCACTTCCAAAGCCCTGGATTTCTATAAAAACAAGGCTCAGCTCTTCATAATTCATCTCTCAATCATCTCTCAAATTTGCATCCACAGAATATCATATTTTGCACAATCACACTGGAGAATTAGAATTGAAGAATCAAAGCTCTTGCGAATCGATATCTTTGTGAGATCAATCTTATTTTTGTATTCATATTGCATATCATTGTTAGATTAGCATTGCATATCAATTTTCAATAGCATTCATAGCATATCAATTTTATATTAGCATAGATTCATATCAGTTTTTATCATTCTTATTGTATAGAAAATATCAAAAAAATAGCTTAATTGCATTCAATCTCATATCTAGATCAATTGCATTCAAATCCTTCATTTAGGTGTCGTCTAGGTCACTGATCTTGATTACAATCTAAGAACATCAATCTCGCACCTACTAGAAGGCAGTAAATCGCTTGGTTAGAGTAGATTTCAATTTTGCACGATTTTGATTATAGCTAACCTCTAATGTTTTACTGAAGTGTTGTGTCTACAGATCAGGTACAATTTTCACACACATTTCTGGCATAGTTTTCACCAAGGCACTTTTTCTTTTTTTCTTTTTTTTTTGTATTTTTTATTTTTTTAATTTTTTTGTACTTTTGATATTTTTTTATTTTTTTGTAAATCATCAAGGTGCCTATTGCTAGGTTTTCACCAAGATGTTCATTTTTTTAGGACTTTTTTCGATTTTTAAGATTTTTTCAAGACATTTACCAAGCACTCAATGCCTTAGGCGTAGAATTTCTTCAGATGGAGAACGTTGATTGGTTCTCGGAGCTGTTCTCCTTCAGTCGTTGAGAGTTGATAGGCACCAGAGCCAAAAGTAGCAATGATTACAAAGGGACCTAGCCAATTGGGTTCGAACTTCCCCTTGCGTTCTCGATGTGATTGATTTTTAGGATTTTCTCTCAACACTAGATCACCAACCTAAAATTCTCTATGTCTGACTTTCTTGTTGTAGCCTCTAGACATTCTTTTCTGATACACTCTGAGATGATCATACGCTGCTTGCCTGCGCTCATCTAGTAATTCAAGTTCTTGTAACCTAGACACTCTGTAGTCTTCATCAGTGACAAGTCCATGCATTCTGATTCTGAGTGATGGGATTTCAACCTTAATAGACAGTACCACTTCAGACCCATAAACTAAAGTGAAAGGTGTAGCCCCTGTAGGTGTTCTGAAGTGTTAAGTGTTCCACTTGGCAACCCTTTTGTGCTTTTAGGAACTCACTTGTTTTCTAAGTTGGGGACTCATTTTCAGCTTGTGTGAGGTATTAAGTGTTCCACCTTGTGGACTCATCTCATATTCGCTTTAAGCGTTAAGTGTTCCTCTTTCTGCTTTTTGGGTACTTTTGGTAGATTTGCTTTCGGGAATATATCTGTGCTCACATAGTAATTAGGCCCTATGAACACTATTCGTGATTCTTGAGAGATTGGATTCCTAGAGAAATCCTTCCTTGACGACGGAATCCTTGTAGGTAGGGAGGATACTTAGTGCATTTCACATTCAGCTTGGTTAGTGCGTCTTCTCTTATTGATCGACACATTCTCTCTCCAAAGAGGTTGATAGATCACGTGGGGTTGATATCACGAGCTTTGGTGAATCAAAATTGGTTAGTGTGCCTTCTTTTATTGATTGATACATTCTCTCTCCGAAGAGGTTGATAGATCACATGGAGTTGGCATCATAGACCTTGGTGAAGCAAAACTTTATCTTAGCGTGTCAGATTAATTTGCTTTCTTTGTTTGGGTTAAAAGTGAAAAGGTGTCAAAAACCTTGGATCTGGAGCCAAGTCCCCTTGTGGTATACTATTGTGAGTCATCTTTAGAGAGGGTTAACCGTAGTGGACAATCCCTTCACAGGGCAAACTGCGTTGACGGAACTTCAAGCGGTAATAGCCATTTTTGCCATGGTAGTGACAGCCGCTATATAAATGTCCTTGTGGAAGAAATCTCCACGGGTATGGTTCATTGTTGGGTTGTCAGATCTCCCTAGCAGCTCTTGAAGATTAAGTTCTCAGACTGTGTCAAAATCCTAGTGCGCCGGGATTGGAGTTCACCCCTTTGAATCATAAAAGTTGCAGAGTCAAACCATTACTAAAAACCCTAGAGAGGCCAATTTTTCACTTTCAAGTATATGTGTGTTATTGCAAAACTTTTCAGAACATACACAATTAGTACTCTCAGGGATTAGCACAATTTGGTCACTTGATTGTTCATTCGCAAGGTTGCTTTTGCCCTTGTTCATTGATTTTAGACGTGCTTGGAATCACTTGCTTGCTATTCTGCATGCTTTTTTATCTACTTGGCTATTAAAAATGATCAAATCTGGTATAACCTTCAAAATTTGGACAGTACAATTTGCAAACAATCCAAAACTGAAGACCTTAAATTTTGCAAAAATTGACGTAAAATCTTTCTGGAGTCAAAAGTCATTTCAAGAAGTCAAAAGTCGTACGAGTTTTGTCAAGTGTCATTTCAGTATTGCCCATCTGTCGTACGATTGAGAACCCAGTGTCATACGAGTTTTCAAACTAGCAAATTCAAGAAAGTCAAAACCCTATTAGCAACTGTCGTACGAGTTTTGTCAACTGTCATTTCATTGCTACCCAACTGTCGTACGAGTTTAGCAACTGTCGTTTCATAGACTACCCAGTGTCGTACGAGTCTGCAGAGTGTCATTTGGAAAAATTAGAGAGAGTTGTCAGAAATTGTCAAATTGCAAGATATCCAATGTTTCCAGCCTAGTTCCAGAATATGTCAAAAATATCATTGTGTCAAGAACAAATCAGTAGCTATTGAAAATCAGTACACATGTCTCAAAGAATCAGTACACATGAGGAAGAAATTCTGATCACCACTATGATGAAGCAGCTGCAAGCTATGCAAGTCCAGCTTGACAAACTTGAGAAAGAAAAGGAACCTCTATACTCTTTTCCATTTGATAAAGACTTGTACATGTCACCATGCCTCGGAAAAAAAATTGAGCAATATGATACCTCTTCCATGGAGAGTGACACATCTAGCTTTGGAGACTATGATGACTATGATGACAGACAATGTAATGATACCTATGACACCTCTGTTCCTAAGAGTCCTCATCATTCATTCCTGCTTACTACAAATGGGTCATCACATTGGATAGATCGTGATGGTGATCCATATGATTCTGATTTTGAAAGAGACTTTGATGGCTTTTGTGGACAATACCTTGATTATGATCCATCTACTACTGCTGAGGACTATAAAATACATCATGCTAGCTTGAAATGTCAATACTATAAGGATCTCTCCTCTAAGAACTCTCCAGCTGAAAATAAAGATTACACTCTCAAGCAAGATCATGTTAATGTTGAACCTTTGTCTGGTGATGGTTCCCTTCCATCCCCTACTTCCTCCAATACTCATACATTTCCTAAAGCTTCTGAGTCTTTCAAATCTTTCACAGAACCTTCATTTGACACAAGCCCTGATACTTTTCATGTGGTTCCCTATAGTTATCCTCCAGGGCTACCTCTTAAAGAAACTCAAGCTATCCTTCACTTGGCTGCAAATACTTTCAATGATGATAAACCTAAAGAGCCTAAGCCTTCATATGCTATAATACCTACTTTAGCTAGTCCTCCATCTCTTCCAAAGTCTTCTGGATACAATCCCAACATGCTTCCTTGTCCTTAGAAGTGGCTCCATGTCAAGAGGATTCCAAAAATGATGAAGAAAAGAACATAAAGAAAGATCAAGATCAAGAACCCTCCATTTCATCCACTCCTTTTCCCAATGTCTCTTATCAGCTTCATGGTTCTTTTGATCCTATACACCCTTTTTCATGCATTCCACCATGTCTTAAGTCTTCTGCTAAGCAAGATCAAGCTACTACTCACACTGTTGAGCTTATTGACAATCAAAATGACCTTACTACACTTGCGCTTTCCAAAGATGATACTTCCATTAAGGTTGGTAAAAATAGTGTTGTTACTTCCAATGTTAAGCCTATTGAAAATCAAGAGACAAATTATGCGCTGGTGCTATCCAAAGATCCTTGTCAAGATCAAAGTCTTCCATCTTCTTATTCTACCACTCCATGTTCACTTCAACTTTCTACTCTTCCTAAGTCTTTGCAAGCTTTGAACAATCCTATCAAAGAAGGTGCTCATATTCAAGATGTCCATGATTCTATTGAAGATCCTAATGCTCACTCTAAAGATGTTGATATCCTTGGTTGTCATATAGATGCTGATGAACTTATTGATTATCCTTTTGCATCTTCCACTTCCATCCTTGGACCTCTTCCACCACTACTAAGGGCTTCATGCCTTCCTTCCATCTTGGGTCCTTATGTCCCTTCACTTTCCCCTCCTAACTCTCCTGATTCACCATCCATCTTGGGTCCTTACATACCTCCATCTCCCATCTTTCCTCAAGATCAACATAGATGCATACCCTTGAATCCTTTTCATCCACCCACCCATCTAAACTAGTCATATCCTCCCTCTTCCACAAATCCCAAGTCTTTTGGAAGTAACTTGAATGTTCAATACAAGAAAAAGAAGCAATGCAAGAATCCATCAAAAAAAGAAGATCACCATGTCTCCTCTAATCGACACGGAGGCATAAAGTCAAAAGACATATCTAAGAAAAAAACTACAAGACAAGTATGGGTTCCAAAATCCATCATTGAAGATATTCTCTCTAGATCATCAAAAGGAAATAAAAAGCCTATGGCTATATGGATTCCAAAGTCTCTCTTGAAAGAGTCTGGTGTTGAGAAAAAAGTGAAATTGACATTCAAGCTTCCAAAGGCTTCCACTTCATCTCCCTCCAAAAATATTCTTCCATTTCATGTGCCTAAACCACAACCTCTGCTATCCATTCACCATATTTCTTCACGTATTCCTTCATTCACGATTCCTCCATTCTCTCACCACCCTTCAAGGTATGTGTTGATGTTGAACTTGCCTTCCTTTCCATCTACCCTTTCACAATCCTTCCATGCATTATCCTTCTACCCTCCTATCCTTTTTCCTCACTTGCCTATTCCTCCTATCTTCCAACCTCACTCGCTTTACATAAAACCTTATCCTCCATTTTTCTCTTTCATCTCCCTTTCCTTATCAGCATCTTTGAGCGTGTCATTTTGAATTCTTGGCATATCATGGTTTATCCTTTCAAGGAGCATTATCTAAAAAGCTTTCCTTCTTCCAAAAAAGAAATGAAAAATAAAATAAATTGAAAATGTGCCTTGGTGAAAACCTGGAAACAGGTGCCTTGGTAGCAAAAGTAAAGAGAAATAAATTCATCCTATGGTGAAAACCACTCCCTTGTGGCGCCTTGGATAAGTACCATGATGAAAACCTGGAAATTAGGCATTATGCGTAGTTCTTCTACATATTTCATCCATTCCGTCTTCTCTCTTTGATCTTGACAATGTTGATCTATACACGAATATTTGACTATTTTGTGAGCTATCTTACGATGATCTTGCTTTCATTCCTTCCATGTTTAGCCTTCATATCATCTTCCTCCATTCATTTTCGCCTATCACTATCCTTTTCCCCTTTGGTCTTGATCTAATAAAAATAAAAATAAAAGAGTAAAACACAGTGCTATGAAGCTCTTGACATGTCTACTCCTTTGGACTGCATCCTATCCTGCTTTGGCATTACACTTTTGTGACTTATCCTATGCTGGCCTTTCATTACTTATCTAAATGCACTTTACATGACAATTTTTCCCTAGCTTGGGTATTCTTGAAGAGTTTGCCCTTGAGGATTTCTTCCTTCATTATCCTTTAGTCTCTTGTCTTCCATCTCTTCCACTAGCTTGCCAATCCCTCTTGTTCTCCACCTTGCTAGACATTGGGGACTGCACGATATGATCTTGCTTGGGAGTTGCAATAGAAAAATATGCTATCAAGTATACCCAGTATCAGAACAATTATCAGAATCATTATCAAAATCAGTATCAGAACCAGTATCAGAACAATTATCATAATCAGTATCAGAATCAGTATCAGAACTAGTATCAGAATCAGTATCAAAACTAGTATCAGAACAAGTATCAGAATCAATATCAGAACTAGTATCAGAGCAAGTATTAGAATCAATATCAGAACCAATATCAGAACAAGTATTAGAACCAATATCAGAACAAGTATCAGAACACCTACTGGAGCTACACCTTTCACTTTAGTTTATGGGTCTGAAGCAGGTACTACCTCTTGAGGTTGAAATCCCATCACTCAGAATCAGAATGCATGGACTTGTTACCGATGATGACTATAGAGTGTCTAGGTTACAAGAACTGGAACTACTAGATGAGCGTAGAAGCAGCGTATGATCATCTCAGAGTATATCAGAAGGAGAATGTCTAGAGGCTACAACAAGAAAGTCAGACATAGAGAATTTCAGGTTGGTGATCTAGTGTTGAGAGAAAATCCTAAAAATCAATCACATCGAGAACGCAAGGGGAAGTTTGAACCCAATTGGCTGGGTCCCTTTGTTATCACTGCTACTTTTGGCTCTAGTGCCTATCAACTCTCAACGAGCTGAAGGAGAACAGCTCTGAGAACCAATCAACGTTCTCCATCTGAAGAAATTCTACGCCTAAGGCATTCAGTGCTTGGTAAATGTCCTGAAAAAATCTTAAAAATCAGAAAAAGTCCTAAAAAAAATGAACATCTTGGTGAAAACCTAGCAATAGGCGCCTTGATGATTCACAAAAAAAATCAAAAAAATATCAAAAATTTAAAAAAATCAAAAATATCAAAAGTACAAAAAAATTGAAAAATATCAAAAGTACAAAAAAAATTGAAAAAATGAAAAATACAAAAAAAAAAAAAGAAAAAAAAAGAAAAAAGTGCCTTGGTGAAAACCTGGAAACAGGCGCCTTGGTAGAAAAAATAGAATCTCTGCCAAGATGGTGAAAACCCGGCAAACAGGCGCCACTTGTTCCAAATGCTCCATCTATCAGTGCAATCTTGGTCTTTCCTAGCTTTCAGTCTTGCTTTAGTTTGTACATATCTCCCGGTTTGTTTCTGCATTTCCAGTTTTCAATAAGTCAGTCTATACACCAATCAGCTCAAGCGTTTGTATCCTATCAATGTTTAACACTTGGGGGCAATCAATGTCATGTCCTATGGTCTCCCATGTATCTTAGACGTATCCTATCTAGTCAGAGTCCTTTGAAGGTTCAAGTTGAGTCAGTCTATAGTCTCATCTCCAGAAAGGATTTTGCATCTACAACAACGCAATCAAACATCAAAACTCAACTGAAAACAATCTATGCTTTTTACATGCTTTTATGTCCTTGTATGCTTACTGATTCGCATTGAGATTTTTGCATATTGTGTCCCTTCGAGCTCTTCGATGATGTCCTTTATAGGATTTAGAGAGTGATGACTGGGGGCATAATCTTTTCTTTGTCTTCTGCTTGTATGTGAAAATCTAACAACTTTGGAAATTTTGGATTGAAATGGTGTCCGACTATAAGAGCCTCTATCTCGAATTGGATGGCCATGCGTACCTCGACCATTGATACCCAGACAATTCAAGGAAGTTTGATCTAACTATTGTCTTTTTGAGTAAGTTCTTTCTCCTACTATGGAACGCAATCTTGCCTAAGGATGTGAACGATAAAGGGTCACTACGGGTAATTCACATTAGATTTAGAATGATCTCTTGACTGTTTGATGTGTTTGCAACGCAAGGCGTACTCAGGTCATCACGACGTTTATGTTTTGATGCTTGTACAAATTGCTATATCAAAATGGACATGATATTCAAGTCATCCTGGCGTTTGTGCCTTGGTGCTTATATCTGACCCTACATTCCGAAAATAAAATCAATATTCATATATCCATGGTTGTTGACCAGTGGGTGTTGTATTGGTTCTTGAGCATTACAAATCAATATTCATATGTCTATGGTTTCATGGCTAGTGGACATTGTATTGATTTATCCGGTTACCTAAAAGTTCAATGATGATAACAAATTGACATATGATTAGTGACTAGGTCCTAGGTCTTAGGTTGCATTTCATTTTGCATGTCTCATTTCATTTTGCATGTCTCATTGTATTTTGCATGTTTGCATGATCTCACAATGATTAAACGAACTTCAATGCTTAAATGATTCTTCATATCAATTCTTCAAATCTAACAAGAGCTGAATCCCACACGAAGGTTCCTCCAACGAAGCAGCAAGTAGAATCCTTTTTCGGGATCAAAATTCAAATCTGAGATCATTCATATTATTAATTGCTTGCATAATCAACCTTCAATCATCACAGAAATCCAGTATTCAACTTAACTGATTATCTAACATCAAACTATCAAAATTTCAACTTGGTCAACCATGGTCAACTCATGGTCAAACCTAGTCAAACTTGGTCTTTTGGGACCTTCCAACGATGCAGAATGTGTTCTTGAATGTGTTTCACCACACTTCTCAAATCAATTAACATGCTTCTAAACTATAATGCTCACTTTTCTTGTCAGATTTCAATTTTAATCCCGAAGGGGGCATGGTATTGCACATCATTCAAAGTCTGTCAATCAAATCTATCAATATCTTTCATCAGTAATCAAGACAAACAATCACGTCTAGTTACTGATTCATCAAAAAAAAAAGACCTCATCGCTCGGGGCAAATCTATCATCACTTGGGGCATATCAGATTCATCGATCCATATCAATCTGGTATTCTCTTAATCTTGTAAACTGTATCAATTTTTGCAACCATTAGATCATAGTGTTCTTTCCTTGGTTCTTCGGCAACTGAAGGGTTTGGATGTGATACCTGCTAGTTCTGCTAAGACAATCGAGTCTAGAATGGGTCACTCACTTCTTTGCAATCCTAAGGTTTGGAATCAGGCATTTTGACACTTTTTCGCAATCATAGGTTCATTTGCTGTTACAGTGAACATTATCTTTGGTCATTCAGGACCTATTATCTCCATATCAAATTCAATATCAATCAACTTCTATCTCAATATCTTTCAATTGGTTTCTATCTTGAGATCGGTTTATCTTTTGAATCAGTTTCATATCTCTATCAAACACAGACTATCTTTGAACCACTGCGCTTCGCATAGTAATTCAAAGAGGGGCAAAATGTAATACCCCAAAAATGGGCTATAAGTTCATTAATCTCCTACATCTTCAATTCGAACAAAATCAACATCAAAGTCCTAATCTAAGGCACATCTAAACATCATCGAATCATAATTGATTATCTTAAATTCTGCATCGAAGAATATTCCTAGTAATATTCCTAATCATCATAATTATCTTTAATTTTATAATTATTTGGCAATAAATCACATTTATCCTAAAGTTTGATTAATTGAATATTTTCATATTTAATTAATTAGATTTAATATCTTGCCACTTAATTGTGTAATTAAATTTAATTCTATCTATTATTAATTGTATTATTTAATTTTGACAATAAATCAAAATTCCTATGAATAATTGATTAAATTTTTATTTAATTAATTAAAGCATGTTGTCATTATTTAATAATATAATTTTTAATAAAAGTTTGGTAAAATAGTTAATTAACCCATAAATTAATTATTTTATTTCAAAAAGCAGTTAAGTTGAGCACAAATCACTTTATTATTAAATTAATTCATAAATAAAACATGCACAATCATAAAAGTAGACAATTATCAATTATCAATTAAAGCTAAACTCTATTTTGAGTTAAAACTTAGCTTTTTGTGAGTTAATTATCCTTTATTTAAAAATAACTCAAAAATCAACCTGAGTTATTTGAGTGATTTATGGCTTTTTCTCATGCACTTCCAAAGCCCTGCATTTCTATAAAAACAAGGCTCAGCTCTTCATAATTCATCTCTCAATCATCTCTCAAATTTGCATCCACAGAATCTCATATTTTGCACAATCACGCTGGAGAATTAGAATTGAAGAATCAAAGCTCTTGCGAATCGACATCTTTGTGAGATCAATCTTATTTTTGCATTCATATTGCATATCATTGTTAGATTAGCATTGCATATCAATTTTCAATAGCATTCATAGCATATCAATTTCATATTAGCATAGATTCATATCAGTTTTTATCATTCTTATTGCATAGAAAATATCAAAAAAATAGCTTAATTGCATTCAATCTCATATCTAGATCAATTGCATTCAAATCCTTCATTTAGGTGTCGTCTAGGTCACTGATCTCGATTACAATCTAAGAACATCAATCTTGCACCTACTAGAAGGCAGTAAATCGCTTGGTTAGAGTAGATTTTAATTTTGCACGATTTTGATTATAGCTAACCTCTAATGTTTTACTGAAGTGTTGTGTCTACAGATCAGGTACAATTTTCACACACACATCAACAACCTGTCTCTTCAAAACTTTGAGAAAAATAGTAAATTACAAAAATAAATTATGAAAAATATGTAGGAAAAGAGTATTTGTGTTACCTTTCTATTAAAAAAATAAAAAATGAAGGGTAAGTGCACAAAGATGGGGGACCAAAAAGTTGCCACTTTTCTTTTTGGCCCCCCATCGCGCATAGTGCGCATGCCCTATGGCTTGGGCTGCACAAGCTTTAGGCTTGGGCAATGCAAAAAAAAAGCGTGTGCGCCAAATAAGATGCACACCAAATAGGGCATGCACCAAATAGGGCGCACGCACTTTGTAAAATGCCAAAATTTTCACCCCCGTGCACTATGAAAATCATAAGTTTACATAGGGCATGCGCCCTATGTAAGATATAGATTTATATAGTGAGAGAGAGAGAGGGGGGGGGGTAATTTATACAAATATAACATTTAAGTATAAGTTTGATAATTTTAATTTCTTATACTTTAAGTTATATTTGTATAAATTATAAAATATAATGCTTTCTGGATGTTTGGGATAGGTTCCAGCTCCATAGGAGTTAACATGTAGATTTTAGATTTGAAAAATTCTAGACTTAGCCAAATTTCAGGATTCAGCAAGCCTTCAGCAGGGTTACCTCCCAAAATCCATCATGGATTTCTAAGGTCAAACTGAAGCTGACAAAAGGATTCCCAAAGGGTTTTAACTCGTTTTATCACAAATCACTCAGTTTCGATCCCATCTCTACGACAAACTTAGCTTATCTCTCACCCAAATCTCTCTCACACACAAATAAAAAATAAAAAACATCACCCTCTCCTCTCTCTCTCTCATCACCCTCTCTCTCCCCCTTATCTACTCTCTCTCACACACACACACAGACACAAAAACATCACCCTCTCCTCTCCCTCTCTCATCACCCTCTCTCTCCTTATCTCTCTCTCTCTCTCTTCTCACATCACCCTCTCTCTCCAGAGTGAGAGAGAGAGAGAGAGAAATGGTGATAGAGAGAGAGAGGGTAATGAAAGAGAGAGAGTAGATAAGGGGGAGAGAGAGGGTAATTCCTCTCTCTCTCTCTCCCTTATCTACTCTCTCTCTCTCTCCCCCTTATCTCTCTCACTCTCACTCTCTCACTCTAGAGAGAGAGTAATGAAATAGAGAGAGTAGATAAGGGGGAGAGAGAGAGTGATGTGAGAGAGAGAGATTGATGTGTGTGTGTGTGTGTGTGTGTGTGTGAGAGAGAGAGAGAGAGAGTGTGTGTGTGTGAGAGAGAGAGAGAGAGAGGTTAAAGAGAGAGAGTAGATAAGGGGGAGAGAAAGAGGGTGATGTGATTCAGAAAGAGAGAGAAAGAGAGTATGGGAGAGGGAGAGGGAGAGAGAGAGAGAGAGAGAGAGAGAGAGAGTAATGAAAGAGGGAGAGTAGATAAGGGGGAGAGAGAGAGGGTGATGTGTGTGTGTGTGTGTGTGTGTGAGAGAGAGAGAGAGAGAGAGGAGGATAGAGACGACGGTGTGTGTGTGTGTGTGTGTTTGTGTGTGTGTGTGTGTGTGTGTGTGTGTGTGTGGTGTGTGTGTGTGTGTGTGTGTGTGTGTGAGAGAGAGAGAGAGAGAGAGAGAGAGAGAGAGTAATGAAAGAGAGAGAGTTGATAAGGGGGAGAGAGAGTAATGTGAGAAGAGAGAGAGAGAGAGAGACAGAGAGACAGAGACAAAGACAGAGACAGAGAGACAGAGAGTATGGGAGAGAGATAGAGAGTATGGGGGAGAGAGAGAGAGAGAGAGAGAGAGAGAGAGAGAGAGAGAGAGAGAGAGAGAGAGAGAGGAGTGAGAGAGAGATGTGTGTGTGTTAGAGAGAGAGAGAGAGAGAGAGAAGGGATGGATAGAGAGAGAGAGAGATAGGAGTGAGAGAGATATATGTGTGTGTTAGAGAGAGAGAGAGAGAGGGTGATGTGTGTGTGTGTGTGTGTGAGAGAGAGAGAGAGAGAGAGAGAGAGATATATATGTGTGTGTTAGAGAGAGAGAGAGAGAGGGTGATGTGTGTGTGTGTGTGTGTGTGTGTGAGAGAGAGAGAGAGAGAGAGAGAGAGAGAGAGAGAGGAGAGAGAGGAGAGAGAGAGAGAGAGAGAGAGAGAGAGAGAGAGAGAGAGAGAGAGAGAGGGTAATGAAAGAGAGATAGTAGATAAGGGGGAGATAGAGGGTGATGTGAGGAGAGAGAGAGAGAGAGAGAGAGAGAGAGAGAGAGGGTAATGAAAGAGAGATAGTAGATAAGGGGGAGACAGAGGGTGATGAGAGAGAGAGAGAGAGAGAGAGAGAGAGAGAGAGAGAGAGAGAGAGAGAGAGAGGGTGATGAGAGAGAGAGAGAGAGAGATTAGATAAGGGGGAGAGAGAGAGGGTGATGTGTGTGTGTGTGTGTGTGAGAGAGAGAGAGAGAGAGATTTGGATGAGAGCTAAGCTAAGTTTGTCGTAGAGATGGGTCAAAACCAAGTGATTTGTGATAAAAATGAGTTAAAGCCCTTTGGGAATCCTTTTGCCAGCTTCAGTTTGACCTTAGAAATCCATGATGGATTGTGGGAGGTAACCCTGCTGAAGCCTTGTTGAATCCTAAAATTTGGCGAAGTCTGGAATTTTTCAAATCTAGAATATGCATGTTAACTCCTATGAAGCTGGAACCTATCCCAAACATCCTGAAAGCATTATATTTTATAATTTATACAAATATAACTTAAAGTATAAGAAATTAAAATTATCAAACTTATACTTAAATGTTATATTTGTATAAATTACCCCCCCTCTCTTTGTATAAATTACCCCTCCCCCTCTCTCTCTCACTATATAAATTTGTATCTTACATAGGGTGCACGCCCTATAGGGCACATGCCCTATGTAAATTTATGATTTTTTACATAGGGTGCACGCCCTATAGGGCGTGCACACTTTGTAAAGGATTTGAATTTACCAATCCTAAGGCTTGGATTTGCCTTGGAGATCCAACCCAAAGGCTTGGATGATTGAAATAGGCATGAGACATGTTTTCTACCAGACATACAAAAAAATGACATTTTTTTTTGTGTGCTCCTCATCAAGTTTACTCATGTCTCAAGAACATAAAAATCAAACAACGTGATATTGTAGATCTCTTTGTTAGCTATCTAAGCATATAATTTATTTTGAATTTTGATTATGTTAAGTTTTTCAACTCTAATTTCTTTTGTGTGTATGTCCATTTTTTGTAAAAAACCAACATGCAGTATTTTGGGCATAGATTTTGGCTCATTCATCGAATTTTGCAATAAGTTACATTTTTAGAAACTAGACTCCATTCTACACACTTTAAAAAAAAGAAAATTTAATTTTTGATTAGTTTTAAATGATTTCTAGGGGGAGCACACAAAAATTTCATGTTTTCAGGATGTGTGCACTTTGTAAATTCATAAAAAATTATACGTTCATAAAAAAATTACCAAAAAAAATCGGGATAAACTACGTGGTGTTAGCTAACTTCTCACTGGAGTGATTAAAAAAATTTAAAAAAAGAGTTAACATTTTAGGGGGAGCACACCAGACGCTATGTTATGTTTTTGGATAAAAAATAGGACCACTTTTTGTGCTCCCCCTTTTTGAGGGTCTTAATCTGCACCATTTTCAAAATAAGTTAGTAGTTTAGGAGCTAGATTCAGAGTATTACAACTCTTGTTTTTGTCACATCTCAAAATTTTGAGTCTAACTATCTTCAATTTCTTGTTGAAATTCAAAGTTTGCTGATTTCAAGAAAAAAGTGGCAACTTATACCCCCCTTTTGGTCCCCCATCTTTGTGCACTTACCCTGAATATCGATATACACAGATCAAGTTAGAGCAATCCAATGACCTTATGTTTAAAGTACAGTTATTGTCACTGTAGAACTTAATAAACTATGAAATATTTACCCAAAATGAATAAAACCAATTGTATCCTTTAGATATTGAAGTTACAAATATAATTTCAAAAGAATTACATCGTTATCATATTTTAAGAAAAAGTTATGTTGATCCAAGTGATAGTAAATCCTTAAAAACATAGTTTTTCATACAAACCACTTTTCGAAGGAGAAGGAAAAATGAATTTAAATGAATTTTAAATTTTTTTAAAAATATATATTTAGAAATTAGAAAGAAAATTCTAAAAGACTCTAGTTTACATCATCTTCAAATTCTTAATAGTTTTGCGGCAACAGGTGTTCGAAAGTAAAGTTTTTTCGTACAATGTTGATCTCTGTGTCAAAGTTGGCCAAAAAGTGGGACACACTATTGTGGGACCACCAAGACTTAATATTTCTATTAACTCTAGGAGAAATCCTAAATGGTTTAAAGATTTACTTAATGAAGGTGATGATTACATTTCTAGAATGGGTGGACTTAAACCTAGAAGAATAAACTACTGCAATTATGCTCTTATGACTTCTCTCTCTAATTCTAATGACCCTCAAACTTTTGCTCAAGCTAAAAATCAACCTCACTGAAAATTTTCTATGCAAGAGGAATATGATAGTTTAATTTCTAATAACACTTGGAATTTAGTTACTTTACCTCATGGCAAAAATCTAGTTTCATGTAAATGGTTATACAAAACTAAGTTGAATGTAAATAATGATATTAGTAAGTTTAAAGCTAGACTAGTAGCAAGAGATTTTTCTCTCTTTAACCTTCCTCAAAAGTTGTTCCTTGAAAAAAATTCAATCTTCATCATCTGATTATCCTTGAATTTTTCCAACCATAGATCTTCATAAAAAACTTTATCTTTATCCTTGGAATCTTCTAGATTCGTCCAGCTCATCATCACATGTTAGCAATCACATGTTCCACTTTAATTCTCTTGCTAGGTCAATACTGGATATGTCAGTTTCTTCCTGCTTGGTTAATACCATGATATGTCAGTTTCTTCCTACTTGGTTAATACCGTGATATGTCAGTTTCTTCCTACTCAGTTAATACCATGATATGTCAGTTTCTTCCTACTTGGTTAATACCGCGATATGTCAGTTTCTTCCTGCTCAGTTAATGCCACACTCGGTATAGATTGTATCTACTTGGTGTACACTAAGTTCTTCATATACTGACCAAAGTAACTTGTACATTCTTGATCTTCAACACTTAGTAGAATAATGTAATACAATCAAATCACTATCATACTATCATAGATGAGCATCAATAAGTTTCTCAATGAATACCTTATTCATAACTTACTCATTCATCTCATCTTCATGCTAATATCTCATTTTCTTCACCAACATTACCTTCTTCAGATGTTTGCAACTATCATGATAAGTAAAGTCAAAGCTAGTTGACATCAATGACAATATAACAACTGATCTACTGTCTCACATATACCTTAATAGCTCAATGATCATCTTCACATTCTCCCATTGTGTTCTCCAAGTATTCTATCAGTTGTAGTTCCAACAATTTTATTATATTTAGCATCTTTCCTTCTTTCCTAGTTAATTTCCAAACCCTAGGCTTAAAGGAACTTGTATCTTCTTTCCTAGCTCTTGGATCTTTGTTTTCATTGGTGCTCCTAGATCACTTCAAGGTAATGCTAATCTACTTGGATCCAAAACCTTGGGGGCTTGGCTTAGATGATCTATTCCTTTGTGGCTCTTTTGAGGTATAGTTGGCCATAGAAAAGTGGGGTTTGTTACACTTCTTATCCTCATCTTATTCCCCCCCTCTACAGATCTAATTTGGCACTTTAGTTCACCATGGACTTCAAGTTTATTTCATTTTTTCATGCGGACTTCAAATAAGGTTATGTTGTGATTTGGGTCATTATGCGAAAAGGATATTTGGAAAAGAAGTTAGTTTTATTATTTGTAAAACCTATTCTATCTTGAGACCACTGCCATGGATCTTATGAGGATAGTTACAGGGAAGGTTTCATACTATTGTAACATAGGTTTTTACTATGTTATTTTACCTATAGTGATCTTCATTTTGGTGACTTTTTTGGCGAAAATGATGGAGGCATCTTGCAGATTTTCTAGCAGATTTTATGGGTCAACTTCAAAGGTTCAATTTTTATTATTTCATTGGTTCAACAGGTAATATCATTTCTTCTTCATTTCATTTATGGATAGCTTATATCAAAGGAGAATACTAGTTAGATTTTAATTGGAAAGGCTATGAAGCTGACCATTTTTTATTTGTTAAGAGATCTTAACATTTTGGTTAAGTGTAAAATGCAAGTTATACAGAGTTTTAGTTCATTATTGCTTCGAGGGTTTGGCAATATTTGATGAAAATTTTTACTCGTTATTTTTCTTTCTCATTACCTTGTTTAGGGTTTAGTACTCCATTTACATGAGTAACTATTTGAAGACATATCTATCACTAAAAATAGATATAAAAAACAAAACATGTGTTTTGGTTAACCCTTGTTAGGGTTTAGTCCCTACTTCGAGGGTACTTAGTTGAAGACAAATTTTTCTAACATTGAATAGAAAGTAAACTAATTAATCATCTTCGTATGTGTTAGGATACACAGTTCTTTTTCCAAAAATGAAAAAGGAAAAATAAGTGTGTATATTAGGACATATAAGATGAGTAGATAGTTGAAGATGTTTAAAATGACAATAGTGTGCTATTCATTTCAGTAAAACAAGAAATAGTTATATCATTCTAACAATTACATTGGGGTAATTATTTTTTCTGAAGATGCATGTGTAAGTGTATATAGTGAAGAATGAGTGTGTGTGTGTGTGTGTGTGTGTATGAAAAAAAAGTGTGTGGCTGAAAAAGGTTTTATCTTGTGATTATATTGGAGGTCTCAGTTTGAAATCATTGGCATATATTGCTTATCATTTTGTAATAAAAGACTTGTAATCATATAATTACAAAAGGCATTGGTGCTACTAAACAAATGTAATTGGGTTGGTGCTCATTGGAATAATAAAAGATTTACACGATTGGAGTGGGTTTTCTTCCTTGAAGGGTTTCCCACTCGGCACAAAATATGTGTTATATGATGATTTTTTTTGGCTCATGTGTCTCTCTTCTTAATTCATAGAATGGATTCCTGTGTCTTCATGTTTTGATGCAAATTAATGTCGTGTTTCATTATGGTTTAAATTGTTGCTCTAATACTTGTTCATTGTCTTATCTCTATAGTTCACATGCTTTATGAGTTTAAATCATGTTTCAGTATTAATCAAATTAGCAAAGTTCAGTGATTGTTGAAACAAAAATGTACAACCAATAACATTTGTTACTTAATTGAATGGTTATATCAATACTTTGAAATGTTTATGTATTAAGTTGTTGTGGTTAGTTGTTTTCAAGGTTCTTTTATCATAAGCGTGGTTCAAATTGTGATTGTTGTTAAAAAAAATTCACACTGATTCAACCCCCCTCCCCCCCTAGAGTGAATCCACTTCCAACAATCTACTAGTGTGTGTAATTGAGAAAAACAAAGATTAATAAGATCTTTTCCCTTCTTTGAAAGTGGATGTAACTATTCATGGTGAACCACTATAAATTTCATGTTTTGTGTCTTTGATGTGTCATTATTTTATTTCCATTTCTGGTTTTGCATATTTGATTTATTCGCACTTCATAATTAACACAGTACATTATTGCAATTTAGTCCAACTCTCTCACATATTTATTATTGCCATGAAATATTTTAGACTTTGATTCAGCATCCCAACTAGACGCTTCCAACTTCTAATGGTTAACATATTATATTAAAATAAAAATAGAAATCTTTTCCTTGCTAGATTTAGAGGTGAGAAAGTCGATGAAAAAGTTGCTTATTCAGATGAAGGCCCTGCTTTATTCCATATCATTTCTAGTCTATAATTTTGGAAACGTGAATTAGTGAGACTTCATTTTTGGGGGGGATTCTTGCCTTCTATCTTGTCACAACTTTAGTAAATGATCTAATCATATATGTCAGTATGATCATAAATAATAAATGATCTAATCAAATATGTCAGTATGATCATAAATAATAAATGATCTAATCAAATATGTCAGTACCTTGTTATAAATTAATAAGTGATCTAATCAAATATGTCAGCATTGTCATAAATTAACACACATAAAATATATATGAAATATCTTTCTCAAGGTATCTGTTTTTTAATAATTTTCTCATCTTAAAATATAATAGAAGCCTCTGTTGGACATATTCTACATGTATATTATTAAATGTAACACATCTAAAATTAAATTTATACATATATACAGCATTTAGTTTCCATTCAGCATATTAAAACCAAAATGTAAAATACATCACACCTTTTGTTGATTTCGACTGAGATAATGCCAACCTCGGTCATTTTTTAAGCATCATCATTCCTTTAGAATTTTATAAAGTGAAAGGTGCCTGCATTCCTCCAATGCATTTCACTACTGGTAGTGGAACCCTTATAATTCCACTAAGCTTCATAAATATAGATAAACAATTATAAATGTATAAGACGGTTCCAAACTTGTATACAAATTCAAATTATCAGTCATCAAACAATAATTTACCCACAGAAAATTATTCCTAAGGCCCCACAAATTTTAAGTTTGCAAAACGGATCAAACAATGTTTTATGCTATTAATCAAGCTAGATGAGTAGTAGAGGTCAAATAATATAGCCACTCCACATTTCAAAAACTATTAAAAATGTTTTACTACAAGCTTTGCACGGTGCAGAAGTAATGCGTAGAACACCATGAAATATAGTGGTCAGGAAGATGCAGAGAACTATCAACAGAAGAACAAAATTACCAATGTCAAAAACTATACAAAATGCTAATTTACTTCATGCTTTGCACGTTGCAGAATTAATGGCCGGTGACACTGCATGAAATATACTAGTCAGGAAGATGCAGCGAAATATCCACACAAAAAAAGTGTACAATGTCAAATACATTGTACACTAGATTTAATGTGGTTTAGGTTTGCCCATTGGTTTCAGAATACCATTTGTAGGAGATTGAGATTTGCATATAAAATGAAGTTGGATTTTTGTTTTTATTCAAATATCTACCATCCAATCTTCAGAGAACATGGCAATAATTCAGGCTGCTCTTCTTGCCATTGGAATACTAGGTATGTACAATCAATTAATTAATTAGGGTTTTGGATTACATAAGTAAAATAGGTTTTTGAAAGAGTTCTAAAATTCTTTACAATCAATTAAGAAATGATAAGATTAAAATAATATAATAACAAAATGATCAATAGATTTAATTGTTGAATTTGAATTGAGAAGATTAATATGTTTGAAATACCTATTTTGAATTGTAGAAAATATAGCTTGTATAGTACTTTATAAGATCAATGTATTTCGAAGTATCTAATTTGAATTAAGAAATATAACTTGTATTAGAATGTTTTTAAAATATCTAATTTGAATTAGAATGTGATTGTTGAATTGCAGGAAATATAACGTGCATGGCACTTTATTTATCACCCATGTAAGTCCAAGAATCCCATGTTTTTTTTTACATATGTGTTTGTAGGCATTTATCCATGGTCTTTGATAACATTTATTTTATGTTGTGCTGAATTTCAGACCAACTTTTAAAAGGATAATCAAGGAGAAAGACACGGGCCAGTTTTCAGCTTTCACTTATGTGTGCAGTTTGTTCAAGTGTTTGCTTTGGACATTGTATGGTCTGCCCATCATTACACACAACAACATCACAATTGCCACCATGAATGGCATTGGAATAGCTTTTGAGATGGTTTATGTGCTCATCTATCTTGTATATGCCCCACATGCTGAGAAGGTATAAATTTCATTTCTCTTTCAATGGTGGGAAAACCAATTTGAGACTTATGTTTCAATGGTGGTGAAAACTAATTTGAGATTTACTCTTACATTGAAATCTTCTCTTTTTATAGATTTTTTTTTTTTTTT
The DNA here is from genome assembly GCA_027943335.1 of Chamaecyparis obtusa. NCBI lineage: Eukaryota > Viridiplantae > Streptophyta > Pinopsida > Cupressales > Cupressaceae > Chamaecyparis > Chamaecyparis obtusa. The sequence goes on from BSBK01005328.1 coordinate 97,527, forward strand.
TGGTTTTTGGGTAAGGAAAGAAACAAGTTAACATTGGAAAGAAAAAAGTTACAGATGAATTTATTCATAGTTGAACAATAATTAACTGATTTTCATTGATTACAGGTTCGAGTAGGGGCAATGCAGGCAGCATCTCTGACATCTTTCTTTGTATTGGCTGCATGTGTTGTAACAGTTGTACCCAAGAGCAGAAGACACCTCACACTGGGAGTTTTCTGTGTTGCTTTGAATATTTTAATGTATGCTGCACCCTTGTCTGTACTTGTAAGGCTCATTTCTTTATCCTTCTTCCCATTATTTTTTCCTCAACATTTATTTAGGTCTTTATTTATTTATTCATTCATTCAGAGAATCAACAGCCATTAGGACTGATCTTAGAACTCCATGGCCAACCATGCTTTGAATGTTGTCATAACATTTGAATCATAGTTCGAACCTGTAATTACTGTCTATGTTTTTAGTGGTTTAACCATCCAATTTAATAATTATTTCTATGTTTTTAATGGCTCAGCCCTTCAATTTAACAACTATTTCTATGTTTTTCAATGACTCAACCATCTGATCTAATAACGATTTCTATGTTTTTCAATGGTTAGACTGTCTGATCTAATGACTTTTCCTATAGTTTTCGATGATCTAATGACTTTTTCTATGGTTTTCAATGATCTAATGACTTTTCCTATAGTTTTTAATGATCTAATGACTTTTCCTATGGTTTTTAATGATCTAATGACTTTTCCTATGATCTAATGACTTTTCCTATAGTTTTCAATGATCTAATGACTTTTTCTATGGTTTTCAATGATCTAATGACTTTTTCTATAGTTTTCAATAATTGACCAAAGATCTTCATTTGACAACTATTTATATGTTTTTCAAGTACTCAACCTTAAGATTCCATAATTATTTATCACTTTTAAATGTAAACAAGATATAGAATCAATATTAATTGTTTGACCTTAGAATTAATATAATTTATAATTTTATTAATTGATAGATAAATTATTGATCAGCATATTGGTTTTGATATGCAGAAACAAGTTATACAAAACAAGAGTGCAAACAGCATGCCGTTTCTTGTATCTTTGTTCACTCTTGTAAATTCAGCAGTTTGGCTGGCTTATGGTATACTCAAGATGGATGTCTATGTCATTGTAAGTTTCAATTATATCATTTTAACTTTATATTCAATGCTGATTAAACTCATTGTTGTACTACACGTTCAAAAGAGACTCGTTTTTAATTTACCAGTTCCTCTCGTTTATTAATATCAATGTATTAGAGGTGAAATTTTGGATTTTTTTATGTTACAATTTTTCTTTTAAGTTTGTCTTGTTCCTTGAATTCAATTGACAATATGCTTTCCTCGTCAATCAAATTGATATTAATGGGCTGCTTGTTATTTTTTTATATGATTTGTGCAGATACCAAACGGATTGGGTGTGTTGCTTGGAATGATTCAAATTGTTGTGTTTTACATATACAGAAAGGAGCCCAAAATCTCAGCCAAAGTGGAACCAAATGGCAATACTAATAAACTTGCAGGGAGTCGCCAAAATGGTGTTTGCAAGCTCACAGAAATTCCGGATATAGTTTGAAATCATGGGCTTTTTCTCTGAAAAAACATTAGTTAATAGAAATTAGAATCACCTTTTAAAGGAAGAAACGGCAGTTAATGTGAATTAGTGAGTCTAAAGTTGTAATCGTTTATTCTGTAACTATCATTTTTATCAATTCATAAAAATACTTATTTATTTATGAATTTTCAGAAAGAAAAAATCCCAAATCACTGCTCCCTTTATGGACTCTGAAACAATTTTTTTCCCTTCTAAAATTTATAAATACACATGATTTATAAGATTAGCTCTACCCCTTGCAATGAAGATTCTAAGGTTTAAGATATATTCAAACTTCATTTAATGATTTTCTGGATCAGGACAATCCTAAGCCGTAAATCGTGATTGTGCTCAATGCTGTTGATTGAAGTAGTTTTTCTCATTAATTCTTCCACGCATGTCGTTGGTAATAAATTGTAAGAATATAGATTGCCTAACACTATTGAATTTTCAAATAATTATTTGACCTTCTTTATAAATGATCTTTTTTAAATTTGTAAAATAGATTGTGGGTGCATTTATCCTTTTCTTAATTGATCTCTTTGAAAATAATAATAAAAAATTAAGAATATTTTTTCTTAGAAATATATTATAGTTGATATGTTGGAGAAATTAATAGAATTGATTAATATTGAGATATCTTAATATGCTGATGGAAGGCCTTTTCTTTGAATTTTAGATGGTTCATCAAAATTAAAGTTTAAATCTTAAGTAGTTCATAAAAATAATATATTAGAACTAGATTAGGAGTCTTGGGTTCTATACTAAATTGTGGCTCAATGAGGAGGGGATGTTGAAGAAAAGGTTATTTATAATTTATGTTTAAATGATCCTAACAAAATTTTGCAGCCACAAAGTGAATGAGTAGCTCAATGGTAGAGCACCTAGCATACATTTTGGACATAGAAGTGAAATAAATGTAATTAGTAAACCCTATGATAAATCCAATTACCTGACAAATTATTACCTAAATGTGATATTTAGTTTATAACATTTCATTCCATCTTAAAGTTATTCCTGGTGGGGAATAATATCTTAAATGTGCATATCTTTAGTTTGGATCCTTTCTATAATACAGTGGTAATGAACTTATATGCACTTTGAGCATTAATATATAATAAGTTTATTTACCATTATTAAATAATTTTAATTAATTATCACAAAATAAATTTGTTGGTTGATAAATGATATGTCCGTATAACTCATGTGCTTTTATGAAGCCATGTTACTTTGCATGTAACTCTATGTTATTTATCCTTTGTTAGGCTATAGAGGAAATATTGATAGTCATTTGATAGCCATATTTCTTTTGCTAACCCAAGAGATAGCTTCCATGCTCACATGGAAAAAAATCCACTTGTGATGAATTGTGACCCCTAATTCAACTCTTAAAATCATTTGCATCTATGATCCTTACAAAAATAAATCTACATATATGCATAATTCTGTAATTTAATGTATCATGCACATGTATCAACACCCACCTAGTGTCATTCTAACATGAAACTCTAGGCTATCATGAAGTTGGAAAACAATTAACTAAAAACTTAGATTACATCTAGTATTGGTAATATAAATAAGATGTCCTTGGTCAATTCCTATGGGTGTGTACGTGCATGGAAATGGGGGATCAGAAAGTGGGTCAAAAGTGGCCATTTTTCTTTTAAAATTAGTAAAAAATAATTTTGGATGAGAAATCAAAGATAGTCATGATCAAAATTTGAAGTTGTGACAAGAACAAGAGTCGTAGTGCTTGGAATCTACTATATAAACTACCATTTAAAAAAATAGTAGAAACTTTAAGAGGTTCAAATAAGGGCATCACACAAAGTGCTCATGAATTTTTTATGAAATATAACATGATATTTAGCATGTTTCTCCTAAAAAGTTTACCTTTCTTTGATGAATGGGTGTGTCTAATTCTATTGATTTATATAAAATTACACATTCACAAAAAAGAGTAGTAGGACACAAGGTCACTCTTCGGAGTCACTCAGGCGATGCTAGAAAAGTATAAAATCACACGAGCAAATCTCAAAAAGAAAAGAACCAGTAATGTACATATAGAGTCTAGAGAGCTAATAAATAGTAAAAGAAGCTGCTTAATTGGAAAGAGAAACACCAAATGGAAACAATGGGGGGTCCCTATCATCTAGCTTTTCCATACATTAGTGGGGTCAGGAGTGATGTTAGGGAGAGACCAGCCCTCATCAACAAAAACCTCTTTATCTTTATCATCATGAGAATGAAAATTTTCCAAAGACAACCTGGGAAACTGTTAGAGCATGCATATTTTTTGCTTCATGCATATTCTCATGCATTTTTTAGCACATGTTTTCACTTATTTTCTTAGCTTAAGTTCACTTAGGAGAGATTTAGTTGAGCCTAATTTATCCTAGTTGAGTCTAGTTGAGCTCTAGTTGCTCGATCTAGTTGAGTCTAGTTGAGATTTAGTTTTTTTTATAGATTTTTTCTATTATTAGGGCTATTGCTTTCTATGAAAGAAATTCATTTATGCATTGTAACTAATTCCATTGAAATCCCAATCATAATCCCAATGTCTTTTGTGTAACCAATATAAAATTCTTATGTTGCCTTAAGCAAATTATCTTGCTTGATCTTTCTTTATGACAAGTGGTGTGCTTGCAGATTATTCGTGACTTGTCGGTTGAAATCATCATCAACTCCTACATTGTATAAAATTAGATCTATTAATTTTTTGTCCATTTTTCAAAGAGATCCATCCTTGAATAGGATTTTGGGTGCACTTCGGGTTCAATGTAGCCTCACCATTATGTTGAGAATGATAAAAAATGTAATGATTAGCTATCAATTTTCCAAATTCTTAAGAGTCAAGAGAAAAAGCATATTTTTAATAATAGGATTCTTGCATTAGGATTTGTCTCTTTTTTTCCCTAAAATTTCTTGATTTACATGTAGGTACAATAGTTATATTACATGGTTTTAAATTTTTTCCTTAAAATAAAAAAATTAGGCCCTCATTAAGGTTGATGAAAGAAAAATTAAAAAATACTCTGGTTTTTAAATTATTTTTCCAAAAATATTTTCTTTCTAAAGTTTTTTCTTTTTCCAAAAATCACATACATAAAAATAAAAAATATTTAGAAAACAATTAAAATTTTCAAAATTCAAAAGTGGGAGGACACTTTTCTTATTATTAAAGCAAAAAAAACATTTCAAAGAGGTGGGTGGGGACAACACATCCACTCCTCACATTCTCTCACCTATCTTCATGTATTATACTTATGCTCCATGCATACCTTCAAACCCTATAAAACACTTGTTTTTTCGCAGCCCCCACTTTAGCTAACTTTGACTTTGTTTTGATGTCAAATCCTAGGGAATATTTCCTTTGGACTCCCTTCACATGCAATCTTTCTTTTTTTGGATTTTTTTTTAAATTTCTAGGAAGGCATATTCCAACATCTTCCAATATGGAGAAGAATATTTTGTCAGGTAAAACATATTCTAGTGATCAATAACTTTTTTTGGAATATATTTGATGATGCCCTCTCCTGCAACGCATTCAGTTGATGTGCCTAGGGCTCCTGCCTTTGACGATGGTGCCATTCCTATTGCACACTCATTTGTAGAGCCTACTACCTCCAATGCCTTTGCTAAAGGTGCCCTTTCAGCTGGATCCCTGCGTGCGCTTCCTTTTGTTGCGCCTAGGGTGTTCAATTCTCATGGATTGCTTTCTTGTGTTGAGGGGGTTGTGCCTATTAATAATGCCTCAGAGTCTCCTACTCTTTCTATTGGTTGCATGGTTGTGTCTCCGGCTATGGGTGTGGGTGTGGGTGTGAAGGGGTTTCTTGTTTCCTACCCAGAAAATTTTAAAAAAATTGCGTTGGGGTTAGCAGGCTCAGTTCATCCTATTGTTCCTGCGAAGGGGCTTGCTCCTGTGGGTGTTCCTTTGGATTCTTCTAGATCGTTGCCTCCATTAGCTAATGGACCTATTTCCCCTTCTGTTAATGCTAATTCTAGGTTGGTTGCAACTTCTATTGACTGTGTTGGTGTGGATTCTTACGCTAATGCTGCCTCTAAGGATGTGCACAGGACTGGGGGCTCTTCTCGTGGTGTGCCTTCTACTATTTTGATTTCTGCTTGTGGTTCTCTCTCTGTTAAGCTCTCTATTGTTACTGAAGGGGAGTTCGATAGTTACTCTAAGACCCTTATGGAACAATCTCTGATATGTCACTTTTGGGGGTTCTGGCCGAGTTTGTCCCAACTTCATGATTGGATTTCCTGAAAATGGGAACCAATAATCTCAGAAAATATTCATATATTTTCCTTAGCTAAAGGTTTCTTTGTAGCTAAATTTGACAAATATAAGGATAAAACTAAGATCTTGTGTCAAAATTTCTTCAGCTAGGAGGAGGATAAATTTTTGCTTATGGTAAAACCCTGGCACCCGAATTTTAATCCCTCCACTGAAGTTTTCAACAATATTCCTATTTGGGTTAGACTTCCCAATATCCCTCTCCATCTCTTGCAAGGTGTTGTCCTGGAGGAGGTGGGGGAGGCTTTGGGGGAGTTTCTTCTTATTGGTCATGATTCTTCTAATATGTACCATTCTACCTTTGCCCGCATTCTGTAGATATTGATATTTTGCAGGGTCTTCCAGCTAAAGTTAAAATTGAATCATCTAAAGGCTTTTGGATGCAACAACTAGATTATGAGGGTATCCCTTTTAGGTGTAGAAAATGTTTTAAAATAGGTCATCATGCTACACATTGTAGTTCTGACTTAAAAAAGAAGAAAGTCCCTCATACTTGGTGGAAGGATGCTTCCACCAAGCATTATACAGTCCTGAAAATCTCTACTCAGATTTTAAAGGAATCTGATCCTGTCTCGGGCTCTCAGAAGCCTATTGTTAAAAAAAATGGCTCAAATCCTATTCTGCCTCCTGTCGATCCTATTGGGATTGATGTTGATGCCCTGTTGTGCAGGGAACCCCCTTTCCTTTACTAGTGGATGACATGCTTTTTGTTGGCGGCTTTGTGGTTGTTGTTCCTACCAGTCCTGCTGGTGTGATTATTGTTGAGGACTTTGGTGTTCCTATCTCTCTTGCTGGGAACAATTATGGCCTTGATTCAGAGCTGATGCTGGGGTTGGTTCCTTTGTTTTGAATTTGTTGTGCTGGCAGGATGAGGCTGCGAGAGTCAAAGATGGTTGGATCGTTGTTAAAGGGAAACAATCTAAGAAATCCTCATCTTTGTTTGACATGACCCTTCGTTCTCATAAAAAGGGGAACTTTGGATAGCTTTTTTGCTATCTTCTTAGGACTGTTGTTTTTAATGATCATATTGTTGTAGTGTTCCGGGTTTGTTGTTTGAGTGTCCTGCCTTTTATTTTGGCTGGACTGATTTGTTTTGGGAGCTTTTAATGTACTATTTTAAGATTTAATATGTTAAATGGTTTCGGGGCCCCTTCAAAACTTGTTGTTACCATTAATAAAAAAAAACCTTTTAGGCGACTAGAATCTTCTAGAAATATTCCTTGTGATGACATTAAGAGGTACTAGGTTGCCCCTTCTTTGGGTTTTCACCTATTTTGGTAAATTGGGCATAACTTTTGCACATGTTATTAAAATTGTGTAAACAAGATATCATTGAAAATCTTGTTTCGAGAACTTTTTAATTCTGGTAGTCTCATAATCAGATTCAGATCCAATTTTTGGCCACACTCAATCTAAGCTATACCTTCAGTTTCAACTCTCGAGCGCATAAATTTTCACCAGTGTCTACGATTTTTGTGATTCTTGTGACATTGGAAAGGTGATTCAAATCTCTTCAAATCTATACATGTATGTAATTTTTCTAGATTTTCCCTAGCTACATTTTATTCATATTTTCTTTTTTTCACTATTTGGTCAATTACTTAGATATTTTGGCACCTACAATGGATCTATTTGTTTTAGAGGGATTTATTTGATCTGATCTATACGTACTAATATTTTTGGGATTTGATTATTTCATTTAAGGATGTCTTATGTTATCAACCTAGCAAAGAGCAACTATGAGTCTTGGTGCTATGGCATCTTGATACATCTTAGGTGGCTAGATTTTTTTCTTATTTGTATGGACCCGTCCTTTAACCGGACTCAAAAAGTATGCTTGAAGGATCATTAAAGACCTTATTGTAGGACTGCTTGATTCTAATATTGATGATGTCACTATGTGTACATTGATTGTCCTCACATAATTTGGATTCATCTTTGGGAGAAAAATGGAGACTCATATATATATATATATATATATATATATATATATATATATATATATATATATATATATATATATATATATATATATATATATATATATATATATATATATATATATATATATATATATATATATATATATATATATATATATATATATATATATATATATATATATATATATTTACAAACACACACATAGAGACAAAGAGACAAAGATAGAGGATCATGTAGTAGATTTCCGTATTCTCGTTGTGCAAACATATTACGTACCATATGATTCTGTTACTTTTGATATTCTTGAATATATCATAAATCTTTCATGTTCTTGTGAATCAAATACTCGTCTCTTAGTTCTCACTCCTCACATTGGGATGATTCATCATTTTTTGTTCTTGATGACCTTAGCATTGGCTCATGCATGGATCTCTTTGATTTACTTTAGTTGGTTGATATATCCCTTCTAGTTTCAACTTTGTGGGATGACTTTTTGCTAGATATTGCAAGGTCATTTATTGAGTCACACATTGCAAATATTGGGGACATATTTGAGGATCTTCACTTCCTCTTCAATGACATATTGTGTATTCCTATTGAATCTCATCTTTAGTCCCTTCATAATTTGTTCATCATATATATTTATAGTTTTTGGTATTTTCTTCATTTGATTTGGCATCTTTTGATTTAGACATGTGGATATTTGAGCAGCTTATAGAGGTAAGCACAATTTTTATTTGGGTTCCTATTTCTTCTAGTTTGTGGAAGTGTCTTCTCCTATCTCTAGTGTGTCTATTTCTTCTAAGGGGAGAAATATTATTCACAAGCAATATATCTTATTTTCTCTTCATGTGTTCATCATTAGCACAAGAGCTACTTCTTCATTGGGGGAATCATATCATCATTTGCTCTCTCTTATGTGGGGGGTCATTCATTATACTTATGTGACCAATTCAAAAATGGGGGAGGGGGTTTGGGGCATCTTGATTCCTTCAATCTTGTAACATGTACTCTTTTATATTTATTTTTTCTCTTTTGGAGATGGTTTTTCTCTTAGTGGGTTTTCCTCCTTTTCTCTATTTGCAAGAATCACATTTATTTGTACATGGGTACCTAATTAGGTCTCAAGACCCATTAATTCTTGGTTTTCATGCTTAGAGATTTTTACTTCTCCTTAAGTTTCACTTAAGGTGGGTATTAGAGAATGCATATTTGTCGCATCATGCATATTCACATATTTTTGCATTACATAATTGTGTACATACTCATGCATATTTGAGCACATGTTTACACATGCATGGTTATATTAAGTTCAGTTATGAGAGCTTTAGTTGAGCCTAGTTTAGCATAGTCGAGTCTAATTGAGATTTATTTGAGATTTAGTTTGTTTTTTAACCTTTTTCTATTATTAGGGCCACTACTTACTAAAAATAAATTCATCTAGCCACCATCTCCATCAAAGTCATCCAACCATTGCGATTGTGTGTGTGAAAAGTGTACATCTTATATCTGCAACACAACACTTCAATAAACCATTAATTCAATTAATTAGCATAAGAAATCAATCAAATGAGCTCAAATAACCAATTAAGATCAGCTTATTACATCTTAGTCAAGGTGAGTATGATCCTAAATGTAAATTTGTTCTCAGATTGTGCATAAGATCAGTGACAATCTACCATGAAATGGAAGATTCATGAAAATGTCTCTAAATGAGTATGATTAAGATGAATTTGATAAACTAGAATGATGAATTGATATGCAATAGATGCAAGCTAGAGGAATTGATGCAAGATTAGAGGAATGTTGTTGTAAGAGATGATTTAGCATGAATGATCTGGACTCAAATTGGCAGAATGATGTTATGATGAAGGAGCTAGATGATGAATGACTTCATTAGAGTTGATTATATAGATTTCATCTTGGACAGAAATATTTGAATTCAAATTGGATAGTTGAGATTGATCCATAATGGATGGTTGAGATTAAGATCTTGAGTGATCTTTGTTCTTGAAGCTCATTGGTTGGAATTAAATTGTTTGTCCTTTTATGAGTTGAGTGGATAATATGACAATTAATTAATTCACTTTAATTAATATCACTAGCCATGTGTATTTTGATCTTTGATTTAATTAAATGACTAGGATAATTAATTAATGAAGACTTTATATTGAATATAATTGATGTTTGATAATTGATAATTTTTGTAATTAAATTGTTATAATTCAATTATACAATTATGCTTGAGATTGTTGATTTGATCACTTGATTAAGGATTTTAGGGCAATTGATTAAGCTGGACCAATTTTAGGTGATTACATTTTCCCCTCTTTGAATTGATGTGTGAGAAGCACGTTGATTCAAAAAATATATGATGTCTAATGTCGATATGGTTCTTATTGAGCAAATAGTTTGATATGGATCCTAATAAGATTGCTCACAGCATGATTTTTGTTGAATATAAAAACTTGATGTGATGCCTAATGATAGCTTAAGACTAGAATAACCATCTTTATGTGATGCAATAAAATTGATTACATGTCCAATAATGATACTGATGATGTTGATGATAATGAATAACCAATTTGATGTAATGTGATGAAATTAATCACCATAAGAAAGATTCTGAAAGTATTGATGCTAATAAGAATGAATAACTAGTTTGATGTGTTGCGATAAAACTAATTACCACCAAAAGGCTAATATAGATAATTAACTTGATATGGTTCCTAATGAAGTCAATTATTCACTAATTTTTCAATGAAGATACTATCAACTTGATGTGATGCGATGAAATTGATATGCTCCTATTGATTCTAATGATGAAAACATTGATGTTTTCTAAGTAATTTGATATGGGTTTTGATGAAATCACTTGTTCATTGAGATTGATCAGAGACCATCAACTTGATATGGATTTTGAAGAAGTTGAGGTGGCCCTAGTGATATGACCTAGTTCAGTTACTTGATTCAATGATTTGATTACCTGATTTGATGGTTTGATCTAGGATTTGATTGATGAAGATTGTTGATTTAATTGAAGAAAATTGATTATTGATTAATGATTCGATCTGATATTTTGATTTTGATTTGATTCAATTATAGTTATCATGTTTTTATTGCAATGATCTACCCTATATGTGAGAATGTGTTGATTATGCCCCCCCAGGAGCAAGATCAAAATGTAATAGAGAAAAATTTGTTGCTTGATGATGATTCTAAATGAATTTGAATGATTGCGACTCAATTTTGATTGATCTCCTGATAATGATGTTGCAAAGATAGTGATAAACAATGATGATAAATGCAAAGAGCTTAGATGTGATACTTAGCATGTTGAAGATAGATTTCCCTCCTTAAGGTATTTTTGATCAAGTCAGATGAATAAAACTTAAAATGAATGCCCCTAGAATTATATGCAATCTTCCATGAGTATCATTCTTTTGATCTTTTTGTTATGTTTTTGCTCATCATAGAGCTTTTATTAGCAGTAAGTGCAAACATCGGTGGCTTTCAAAGTCGATGATAAACCATAGTACTGTTGGATATTGCTAATGCATGGGGAGGTAATTGAGACATTTAATATGTTTAATCACTATGTTACTAAATGGGCACTCATACTGTTGTCATTTGTGTTTTGTCACTAATGTCAACATATGTTTCTGTGAGGAGATCAAGTTGGTTATCACAGTGTATGCATACTATATAGATGATTCAGAGGTTGCGAAGCCAGATGAGAGTTTAGAGATATGTTGTGATCTTATATCAAAGATCACATCATGAAATGTTTTGTATTGGATGAGTTACAAATGATTTGGTGGAGAGTGGTCATTAGACAGTGATAGTGAGAAATGACAGAGTTAGTCCCTGTGTTTTTATTATATCTTCCAGATGGTATGGACTCAAGGTATGCAAGCTTGAGGAATGATAGACAAGGTACTGAAGGATGTTCGTTGGTCAATGCAAGGTATGGAATGATTGGTGATGTCAGATATGGTGTGTGTTCTAGTGAAGGCTTATTTAGAAGTCAACTCAGGAGATGAAGCATGCGTTTTTCTTGGAAAAACATAGATTGAGGATGTCAGTCCTTAAATGATGTAATGTAATTGTTGTATACTTATTTTGGATACCATGTGTATATTAGCAAGGATTTATGTAATTGTTTGTAATTAGGAAAGCCTTATGGGATGACTTGATCATGGAGAGTTGTAATAGGGTATATATGTAAGGTCTTTTCTTTGGAAAAGATATGGATGAGAAGAAGGTGATATAGAGAGGTTGTAAAAGCTATGAGCTTGTGTCTATTGTATATAGAGTAGAGGTTTGTTGGTGGACTTCATTGGAACTAATCAAGAAAAGACAATTTCTACCATAATAGTTCAAAAAGATTGTGTATTTCTTCATATACACTTGTGTTGCGAATAGTGAGTTCTGAAGGTGGATTTAACCTTCTTTGGGCAATGAGCCTTAGGTAGTGAGCCCTCCCTTTATTCTTGACTCCTAACAGGATCTATCCTCTAACAAGGACTATGTACTGTAATGTTTCAATAAGCTCCTAATAGGGCTATATCTTCTAACAAGGATAACTATACTCTTAGTACATCATTTGTGGGTGCTAATTCCCACCGGGGTTTTTACCTTTAACAAGGTTTCCTCGAGACCAAAATATTATGTTATTGTGTTGGGATTTATTGTGTTCATTGGCTCTGATATTACTGCTGCTTAAAGTTTAAAGTTTAATAATCTTCCATACAACTGATTCACCCCCCCCCCCCTCTTAGTTGTATTGTGGACTGTTATTCCTAACAATTGGTATCAGAGCAAGTGGTCCTTAGAGAGAAAGCTTAACATCTTGAGGTGATTCTGGAGATGGCATACTATAGGAAGGATAGTCTGAAATTTGATCCTAAAAACTTTGATAGTTGGAAGAACAAAATGCAAACTCACCTATTTTGTTTAGGCATTGACTATTGGTCGATTACAAGGAACAAGATAGCTATAAAGACCGAAGATGAGTTGACAACTACTACTGAGGATGAAAAGAAGATATTTTCACTTAACATGATTGCAAGAGAAGAATTGATCAACGCACTCTCTGAAGGAGAGTTTACTAAAGTTAAAGACTTGGATTTGGCATACCAGATTTGGGAAATATTAGAAACACTATATGAGGGAGACAAGTATACCAAACAAGAGAAGTTACAAAACTGGAAGACAAAGATGGAGAAGCTACAAATGAATGAGGATGAAAGAATTAGGGCTTATGTCCAAAGGGTTACAAAAGTTGTAGTTGGAATTAGAAACTGTGGAGGCACTTATGATGAAGAAGAAGTTATTGCAAAGATCCTCAGATCATTAACACCTGCTTACAAGTTCAAGGCTATGTCTATTCAAGAAACTATACCTCTGACTCTGAACTTTAGTAGAGAGATGTTGATTGCAAAGCTAACTACTTTTGAAGCTACATAATTAGGAGAGGTTTTACCTAAATTTGAATCTACATTTAAGGCATCTGCACACAAGAAATTGTCTGCACTTCTGAGCACCAGCAATGAAGACCTAAAAGAAGAGCTTGGTGAGTATGCTGAGGAATGGGAACATATAATGGCAGAAGAAAGAAAGATGGATGAACTTTTTGCACTGATTGCTAGAAGAGAAAAGAGAGGTAAGGGAAAATTTGAAGGCAAGTTACCCTTGAAATGTTTTTCATGTAATAAGGTAGGTCATTTTGCATCTAGATGTCCTACAAGAGTTCCTAAGTACAAACCTAATTTTGCCAAGATTAGGAGGGACAAAGAATGTTATTATGCTAGTGAAGGCATTTCTGATGATGATAATTTAGATTATGAAGAGATCAAATTTGTTTCTATTAGAGATGAGCTAGTGCATGAGGAAAAATCTTTAGTATCTCATGTTGACAAGAAAACTGAATGGATAATAGACAATGGTTGTTCTCATTATATGACTGAAGATAAAAACAAGTTTTTTAAATTATTAAAGTATGATGGTGTTGTTGTAAGGTTTGGAAATAATTTTCCTAAATCTATCACAGGAGTAGGATCTATTACTCTGGATGGAGAAACTAATACAGATAATGTATTACTTGTTGAAGAATTGAAACCTAACTTGTTGAGTGCTGGACAGTTAATGGATAAAGAGTTTCAACTAAGTTTTGTTAATGGTAAATGTTTTATCAGAAGTAAGGTAGGTAAGTTGATTGCAACTGATACTAAATCCAGAGGTAATGTATTTAAATTAAATACATCTAGAGCCTCTTGTTTTGTTGCAAAGGTTGATGACAATTGGTTATGGCATAGGAAATTTTGTCATGTTAATTTTGATAACATTGTAAAGGCAAGTATGACTAATGCAGTAAGATATATGTTGAAGATTGTGAAACCATCTAATACTATTTGCAAAGAGTGTGTCATGGGAAAATGGACTATAATTAGTTACAAAAGAAAAGCATATACATCAAGAGAAAGTTGGAGCTGGTACACACATACCTATGTGGACCTACAAGGACAAAATCATACTATGGTGAAAGGTATTTCATACTCTTTGTTGATGATATTATCTTTTGAGGTGATGATGATCTATGTAAGAAATTTTCTAAGGAAATGGAAAGTGAATTTGAGATGTCCATGATAGGTGAAATGAAATTCTTTCTTGGATTGCAAATAACTCAGAATGAGAATGGTATCTTTATTTCTCAAGCTAAGTATCTCAAAGAAATGCTAAAGAAGTTTGGAATGGAAGACTATGAACCAGTAGGAACACCCATGGTGACTGGTAATAAGCTAATAATTGATGATGAATCAAAGTATGTTTTTTAGACCTTGTATAGATCAGTGGTTGGAGGATTACAATATCTGACCCACGCCAGACCAGATATTGCTAATGTTGTTTGAATTGTGGCTAGATATCAGGCAGAACCCAAATAAATACACCTAGTTGCTGTGAAAAGGATATTGAGATATCTGAAAGGAACCATAGACTATGGCTTATGGTATGATAGAAATGATAGCTTTGAACTTCATGCTTATACTGATGTTGATTGGGCAGGAAATATTGATGATAGAAAGAGTACTAGTGGTGGTGCATTTTTCCTTGGGAAAAAGTTGGTTTCTTGGCTAAGTAAGAAACAAGATTGTATAGCACAATCTACTACTAAATCAGATTATGTTGTTGTTGCCATAAATTGCACTCAAATTGTTTGGATGAAACAAATGTTGAGAGACATTGGAATAACTTTTGATGAGCTTGTGGTTATCCATTGTGATAACACCAGTATAGTGAATATGTCAAAGAATCTGGTGATGCACTCTAAAAATAAACATATTTCTATCAAGTATCACTTCTTGAGAGACAAGGTGGCAGAGAAGGAAATTAAATTAGAATATATTAGTACAAAAGAGTAGATTGAATACATCTTCACAAAGCCATTGCCAAAAGATACCTTTGAATATCTCAGAGGTATGTTGGGGGTTTAGGCCCCTCGTAGTCAAAATTAAACGATGCAGAGATGCATCAGTCCAAAGGTTTTCAGAGCCTTATCATATTTTGGATAGGATGCAAGGATCTACTCCTCAGGGGGTGTGATCGTGGAAGGAAGGTGTTGGAAAATAGTTGATGACTCATGTCACCCTTTTCCATTGTTGTCAAAGGGGGAGTGTTTCTATGAGAAAATCCCCACTGCTTGGGGAGATTGTGTGTAATAGAACTTTGGATTGATATAACTCTAGGATGATGGATTTTCCCATATGTTGACATCAATGCCAAAGGGGAAGATTGTTGGATATTGCTAATGCATGGGGAGGTGATTGAGACATTTAATATGTTTAATCACTATGTTATTGAATGGGCACTCATATTTTTGTCATTTTTTTTTTGTCACTGATGTCAACATATGTTTCTATAAGGAGATCAGGCTGTTTATCATAGTGTACGAATACTATACAGATGATTTAGAGCCTGCAAAGTCAGATGAGAGTTCAGAGATATGTTGTGATCTTATATCCAAGTGTGTGTGTGAGTTTTACACCTTCATGAAATAACAAGATTTAAAAGACAATTACACTATTCAAAGCAAACTAATCTAAATAATGCACAATTAATCTAAATATCTCATGGATCTCTAAAATAAAGTGGTAAATGAGGCTCTCAGCTATGATCCTCACTAGTGACACTCTAAAGATGAGAATTAAGCTATATGATATGCAAATTTAGATCTATTCTATCAAATTCTAGCTCTATTTGATGAACAATCTACTATTATCAAAGCAATTTAAGCTAATTAGCAATGAAAAATGATAAGTGAGTGATGTGGATGCAAATTGTCAGAGCTTTGCTGCAATTCAAAGATATGGAGTGGATCATTTATGCTTCTAAATGCCTTCAATATATAAGATTTTCCCAAGGGTAGGGGGTAGAGTGAGATAACCATGGTTATGCTTGGGTAAGGTCAATTGGCTTTGCTTTGTCCATAAATGGGGGGACAAGGAGGGGACAATCATTTAAATGGTTTCAAAAGGCTAGACCATTTCAACAAAAGTGAGTGATTTGTGTCCATTTTGTCTCCTTTTTGCTTTGTTGAGGGAAATTAGTATTTATTAATTAATTAAAGTAATTAAATTTAGCCATGAAGGGTGAGATGTTCATTTTGATTTTTGCTTTCAACAACTATGTCATTAATTGAATTTAATCAATTTCGTAGTGTTTTTTCCCCTTTTCAAGCTTTATTTAATCATTTAATCATTTAATTGAATTTTCCTTTGATTTGAATTGCCTTTGTTCCATTTATTGATTTTTCATATTATTTTGATGATTTGATGCCTTTGGATTGATTTAAGCCTTTTGCCAATTTTTCGTGTCTACAAATGCCCCTCTTTGGATCAATGTGTGAAGAACACCGATTCAAAGATTCCCTTAGTATGATGATCTGATTTAGGTCCTGGTTCTGATATGCCTCTGATCGTTCTGATTGATGTACTTCCTGATGATGATGATGTGCCTTTGATGATGGTGCTGATATGATTCTTATGTCTCTGATATGATATGGGTCCTGGTTTGATGATAGGTCCTAGGTTTATTGATAAAGGTCCTGGGTTCACTGATAAAGGTCTTGGGTTCACTGATAAAGGTCCTGGGTTTATTGATTGCTGATATGTTGATAGGTTTGATATGATAGCAGATTTGATATTGATTTTTTTCCTGATATGATACTGATTTGCCTCCTGATATGAAATTGATATGATATGATAACTTGATATGATATGATAACTTGATATGATATGCCCCACTGATAAATGTTTTTAATGTGATGCCAATTTGATACTCTGATGCCCCCTCAAAAATAAAACATATTGATTCCTTGATTTGAAAGATTTTGATTGATTAGAATATGTTTTGATTTTTGATACCGTTATAAAGAAATAAGCAAGTTTGACTTATGCCCCGGCTAATGAATATGTCATATAATAGGTCAAAAGTGTGTTTTTAAGTCTTTATTAGGGCCAATTTCACCTTAAATAGGGTAAAACCCCTCATTTTACTATTCATTTTCACCTTTCCCTTTTGAGATTTTTAGCTATGATTTTAGCCCTTTTTACACGATGGTGGTCCCACATCACGAGCATCGGTTTGAGAGAGCACGCTGGTTTGGTCGGAGAGCGAACTATGGTCCTCCGATATGTCATTCAAATTTTTCCCTTGTTTCTAGAACTGCATTTATGACTTCATTTAATGCGTTTTAAAATTTTAATTCTGCGTTTTAGAAAAGAAATGTCACCTCCGTGCAATTTAGTCACGCCTGAAAAAATAAAATGTCGCTTCTTGAAAATTTAGTATCACCTTCCGTAGCTCTGTTTACGCCTATAGAAAATCTTTTATCGCATGCAAAAAATTTGGTATCACTTAGGGTTTAAACATTTTAATTGTTTATCGCGTAAAAAACCCTAGATAATAAAATGTCACCTTGGGTAAATCTTATACCGCGTCTGTCAAATTAAGTCATGTGAATGATTAAAATCATGTGTATGACAAATTAGATGTCGCCTCTGGTAAAAGAAATTATGCCTGAATGAAAAGTCGCGTAAGTGAACAAATTTTTTTACGTTACTTGAGACTTTGCTATGATGTCTGATTGCTCGATTGCATCAACCTGATTGATATCGATCACTTCAATGAATTTGATCGAATGTTCAGTTAGGGTGTTCCCCTTATTTTATTTCAACAACGAATTAGGACATTGGTAACTATGATATCGAAGGATAAGGTAAATCAATCTTCATTACGAATGATAGGTCATGGGTCTAATCATCCATTCATTTTATTCTCAAATGCTTAGAGACATAAAACTAGGACCATCCTTCCTCAATGCTTAGAGTTAGGATTGGTAGGTCTGATAGGTATATTTAAATTGATGACTGTGATTGATTGTTTGATTTCCTGACATTAGGTTACTCATGTGATTCCATTGTTTTGATTAAATAGGAGGATGTCCCTGTTCTGTACCTCCGAACCATACCACATTGGGTGATGGAGCTTAGAGAGTAGTTGACTGACGTCGAGAGGTGATTGATTAGGAACTGTGATTTGCTATGTGTATTAGAGCTTCCTTGGTTCCAGATGAACCGAGGTTTGATTACCGCTGTCGCAGAGCGTTGGCACTCTGAGACAAACACTTTCTGGCTACCATAGGGAGAGATGACCATCACTCCTGAGGATGTGTATAGGTTGCTATGGATCCCAACACATGGGGAGATCGTATATTATGATGTAGTGTATGATGGGACCTATTGTCGGTGAGTATTCAGAGATCCTTCTATTGGTGATGATTACATCCTATGGCCTCAGTTTGCTTCATTTCCTATTTTATCAGCGATGTTAGGTGTTATTATTGGTGGCATGTTACTGCCTGATCATTGGGGTCGCGGGTTTTTAGTGGGTTGGGGCAGGATTATCGAGGACTTGCTTCATCAGCCTCGATGATTTGATTGGGGATCTTGTGTGCTTGCACAGCTATACCATGATCTGCATGAGGTGGTTTATAGGAGATCAGCTGCTTTATCTGCTGGGATTCATATTTTGTAGCTTTGGATATGGGAGCATTTACCAGTTAGTCGTCTGATATCAGAGTGAGACCGACCTTTAGGGTATCCTTTTGCGTGGCAGTACACTGGGATGGTGACACAACATCACTTGGGACATTTGGAGTATTGGCGGCGTCAGATTGATGATATGGATGAGGTCTATTTGAGACCATATGTCCATGTTGAGGATTGGAGAGAGGATCGCTTGGAGTTACCATATATGTTTACTCCTCAATGGATGATCGGCAGGATCGACTCTGTCCTTGAGAGATTTTTGGCAGGTAGAGTGCTATGGCAGTTTGGGCAGATTCAGCCTATGCCTCAGGGATCTGTAGTTTATGCTTGTTCTAGTGCAGAGAGGGCTACTTGGGGACACATGCCTTCATATGATGATGCTATTGAGCAGATATCGCGGCTTGGTTTTATGGACTGGGATATGAGATTACATATTAGAGATGTCGGGGTTACTCAGGAGTATTTGGATTGGTTGATGGAGCATCCTATGCCTCGATTTACAGACCCTATAGAGCTAGTGCCTGGGAGAGATGATGATGGCGATGGTGTTGGTGGTGGGAGGAGACGTAGAGGTAGACCATGAGGTAGGGTGGTGATTAGACTCAGAGGACGAGTGAGAGATATACATATATAGGCACCACCTCCTCCTCCTTCTCCTCCTGCAGTAGCATAGAGACAGAGGGTAGATCGTCAGGACCATGTGAGGGCTGCTAGGCAGGATTCAGTGTCAGGATAGGATACGGGAGCGGGATTACCGCAGGCTACCATGGATGGTTAGGATATAGGTGCACAGCAGATGCCAGTAGCTTTTTCTTGTGATCAGGAGAAGGCTCCTATAGAGTCAGGTGATCCTTAGAGTACCTATGAGGTTGGTGAGAGTTCTAGTACTATCCAGCTGTGAGTAGATGTGGGAGCGTTACGAATAGAGGTATCACAAATGTCTTCTATGATTCAGCAGTTAGTGTTAGGTCTAGCTCCCTTGGTTCCTCTCCTTGTTGCTATGGTTGGTCAGACGCCTCTTTAGCTGCCTCAGCAGCCTCCATCACAGCCTCCTCCACAGCCTCCTCCAGGACCTCCTCCCAGTGGTGACAAGAGTTGAGCTATGAGTATTCTTGTTGATCAGTTGTGTATTGATGTTGAGATACTTGATGTTGTATCATATTCTTGTGACCTTGGTGTTACCCTTCCAGTTGTACTTTGATACTTGTTTGACATTGATGCCCCTGTTGATGGGCAATTATAGAGTTGATTTATGATATCATTGTTATACTTGATGCATTGAGTTTTGAGTAGACGTGTGATATGAGGACATTTATGATCTTTCTTTCTTTACTTGATGATATATGAGATTACCTTTAGATGCTACTATATGTGTTTATCTAATGCATTTGTTTTGGATGTATGTGTTTATGGATGCAATGTATCTTATGTATGATATAGATAGATGGATGTATTTCTTTCTTCATGTATGGGTGCAATTTTTTGATTTTGTGTTATTTTCTCATGTATGCAATCTGTATCGCTGTCTAGATGTATGCACATGTAAATGGTTATTTCCTTTTTTTCCTCAATGGTATATCTATGTAATGATTAATGGTATGGAATGAATGCAAAAAGTATAATCTCATGTTTTTATTGTAGAAAGATGATATTGAGGTGATGTTGTCCTTGCTGATTTGACCTTGTTGACGATGTTATGTACCCCCTTTTTGATGCGAAATGAAGCCCTTGGGAAAAAATGCATGTGCAATTATTCTAACATGAGAATGCATTTTAACCTTTCTATGAATGCAATTATCTTTTCTATGAATGCATTTTAACCTAAGTGTCACTAGTTTTTAGCAAAGAAATGCCTTGAGGATATATTTTCATCATTGAGCACTTGGGACCGAAAAGTCAATACAATCACCACTGCCCACTGACATGATGATATGAATATCGCTTTTTATTGCTCATATGGTAACCTCCATTTTGCTTTCCCATCGGTCTCATCGATACGACTATCACTGATTACAAACAATCATGAGAGTACGGATACCGATTTTTGGATTCTATGTTGCAAGTGGATTTTGGAATTTAGATATGAAGAATCTAAATATCCAAGGTATCCGGTTGCGTAAACAAACAAAAGTTAACTCATTGTTTTATAAGATAATCCTCGATGGTTCTTTGATGACCATGTCTTTAGATGAATTCTCATAAGGCAATGAATCTTCCTCCAAACATTCACTTCATAGTCAAGAAAAATATCATGTATCCATCATTGCCAATCTAGTCGAAACATCATTAATTAGCTAAAAAGACTTGATACAAATTGAATTAATGTAAGTAAATAGATTTTTAACCAAATTTTCAAAAGAATCTATCTAGGTGTTTTGCATTGTTTTCTGATCTTCAAATAATATTTCCAAGTGTTTTGATCATGTAATGATGTTTGATTTTTAATCCTGAATAATAAGTCAATTTAGGCTCAAGGATTTGTTGTGGTAGTCAACTTCTTGGTTAGTAAACAATGATATCAATCAAAGGTTTATAAAAATCTGATCTCTCTTCTGAAAATGTTGATCCCTTTCTGCTTGTGACTGAATGTTGCTCATTTGAATCCTTTTTGAGGTACCCACTTTCCGATCTATTTTATGCTGCCCCCAAGTGTTTGATGTATCATTTTTTGACAACTTTTGGGCAATGCAAAGGATGATGCTAAAAATGTTATTATGACTATGTACAAATGGCGGATGCAATGAAGGTTTGGACAAATGGGATGATGAGATGCCTTATGTACACATGTGACTAGGAAAGAAATGACTTAAGGAAACCAAAAGTGCTTGTTGCCAAGTTTTCACCTTTGGGTACTTTTTTTTTTTTTTTTTTTTTTTGCTACCGAGGCGCCTATTGCTAGGTTTTCACCAAGAGATAGTTTTTCAAATGTTTTTGCTTTCTTCATGCTCAATTTTCCATTGTTTTTGATCTTTCTTCCTTTCCAATGTTTTTGGATTTTCCATTTTCAAATGTTTTTGTATTTTCAAGATCTCTTTTCAACTATGTACAATAATTATGATGCTCTCTCATCTGATACTCTTTATACTCTTTCATCTGCTTTAGGTGTAGAACCTCTTCAAATGAATGCTATTTATGGGTTCTTGTAACTCTTCACCATTACAATCTAATAACTTATATGTTCCAGTTCCAAAGGATGACACTATCACAAATGGGCCTATCCAATTAGCTTCCCACTTTCCTTTCTTTTCCCTTTCAGCTTGATTTTTGGGATTTTCTCTTAATACCAAGTCTCCTACTTGAAAATTTCTTAGTTTGATGTGTTTGTTGTAATTGCGTGAAATCCTATTTTGATAAACTCTTAAATGCTCATAAGCTTGAGTCTGGTGTTCCTCTAACAATTCCAATTGTTGCAGTCTGGCAATCCTATAATCCTCATCAGTGATCAATCCTCTTAATGAAACCCGTAGAGATGGAATTTCAACTTCTAATGGTAGAACTACTTCAGTTCCATAGACTAAAGAGAATGGGGTGGCTCCTGTAGGTGTTCTGATACTAGTTCTGTAGGCCTATAGTGCGGGATTTATTTGCACGTGCCAATCTCTTCCTGATTTGTTGACTAATCTTTTTAATATTTTGAGGATATTTTTGTTCGTTTCTTCAGCTTGGCCATTGCCTTGTGGATAATAAATGGGTGACGAATGATGTGTAATGTGGAATGTCATGCAAAGTTCATCAATATCCTGATTTTTGAATTGTTTCCCATTATCCGTGATAATGGCATGTGGAATACCATAGTGGCAAATTATGTGGTTCAATATGAACATTGAAATTTGTTTGCCAGTTGCTATTGTTAATGGAACTGCTTCCACCCATTTGGTGAAGTATTCTGTTGCTGTAATGATATACTTGTGTCTGTTTGAAGATGGAGGATGTATGATTCCAATCAAGTCAAAACCCCATTGATAAAAAGGCCATGGTGTAATGAATGGGTGTAATTCTTGAGCCGGTGCATGTATCATGTTACCGTGATATTGACATTTGCTGCATGTCTTCACAAATTGACAAGCATCCTTTTCTAATGTTGTCCAAAAGTACCCTAAACAAAGGATTTTCTTAGCTAGATTAAGACCGCTTGAGTGTGACCCGCAAATGCCTTTGTGGACCTCGCGTAAAGCTAACTTAGACTCTTCTTCCTCTAAACATCTAAGTAACATCCCATCAAGATCCTTACGATACAATGTGTCTGAAAGGATTAGGTAACGGGCAGCTTGGCGTATGAAGTTACATTTTTGGGCACGAGTTTGGTCTACGGGGAGTACTTGGTCTTTAAGGTAAGTATAGATGAGTCCATACCAAGGAGAGTCATGTCCATGTAAAAGAGCAATAATTTGGGTGTCAGGAAGGTTGAATGCTGGTTTTACCAACTCTTCGACCAAGAACTCATACTTCTCATTTTGATCTGGTTTTTGTAATAAGGAAGCCAAGGTAGCCATGGCATCTGCTGCTCTATTCTTTTCTCTTGGGATCTGTTCAAATGTGATCAAAGCAAAGTACTTCTTCCATCCATCAATCAAGGTTTTATATTTCATCAATTTTATATCTTTGGTATTGTATTCATTATTAACCTAATTGATTATGAGTTGGGAATCCCCATACACTTGTAATTCTGCAATATTCCATTCCAAAGCCATTTTGATGCCAATGACTAATGCCTCATATTCTGCTATGTTATTGGTGCATGGAAATAAGAGTTTATAGGACTTTGGAATGGTGTACCCTTGAGGGGTAACCAATAATATACTTGCTCCAGAACCTCCTTGTGTATAAGATCCATCAAAATATAATTTCCATGTCTTTTCTTCTATGTTGACAATTGCTGCATCTAGAAATTCAATTTGAATGGTTTGTGTAGACTCCATTGGGTTATCTACTAAGTGATCTGCTATCACTTGTCCTTTAATTTCTCTTCTATCAACATATTCAATGTCGAATTCACTTAGGATCATGACCCATTTTGCTATTCTACCTGTTAAGGCAATTTTACTTAGCAAGTATTTGAGAGGATCAATCTTGGCAATTAATTTGATCTTATGCATCAACATATAATGTCTTAGTTTTTGAGATGCAAAGATCACTGCTAGACATGCTCTTTCCATGAATGAATAATTTAGTTCATATTTTATTAAGGTTCTACTAAGATAGTAGATTTCCCTTTCTTTTCCTTGCTCATCTTCTTGTGCCAACAATATGCCTAGAGACCTTTATGTGGCTGATATGTATAACAATAGTTCTTTTCCCTTGATAGGTGACATAAGAATAGGTGGGTTTATCAAATAAGTCTTCAAAATAGCGAAGGCCTTATCACATTCTTCATCCCACATAAATGTAGTGTCCTTGTGTAGCAATCTAGTGAAGGAGTGACACTTTTCTGCTAATTGAGATATAAATCTCCTTATTGATTGAATCTTTCCTTGTAGTGATCTCATTTGGCTAATGTTTCTTGGAATCTCCATCTCTAGAATGGCTTGTACTTTTTCAGGATCAACTTCAATTCCTTTTGCTGATACTATATAACCCAATAACTTGCCAGATTTGACACCAAAAGCACATTTCTTTGGGTTTAATCTAACTTTGAATTGTTCTAACCGAATGAATATTTTTCTTAGGATTTGTAAATGTTCTTCTCTATTGTGGGACTTTGCTAGAATGTCATCCACATAATCTTCTAAGAAAGTGTGCATCATGTCATGGAAAATAGTTGTCATGGCCCTTTGATATGTAGCTCCAGCATTTTTAAGACCGAAGGGCATGACATTCCAACAAAAAGTACCCCAAGGGCAAGTAAATGTTGTCTTTTCTTGGTCTTTGGGAGCAATCTTTATTTGATTGTAGCCACTAAATCCATCCATTAATGAGTACATTGCGTGACCTGCTATCAGATCCACTATGGTATCTATGCTTGGCAATGGGAAGTCATCTTTGGGACATGCAAGGTTTAAATCTCTGAAATTGATACACACACGGATAGATTTATCATGCTTAGTAATCAGCACAATGTTAGAGATCCAATTAGCATATGCCATTGTTCTTATGAACCCCACCTTTAAAATTTTTTCCAATTCTACCTTGACTAGGAGAGCCACATGTGGGTGCATTTTCCTTAGTTTTTGCTTCACAAGTTTAACTCCGGGTCTAACATTTAGATGATGCATTATGAAATCAGGATCCAGTCCGGGCATGTCGGCATATGACCATGCAAAATTCTCTTGTTGTTCTTGGAAGAATTTGATAAAGTCCTCTATTTCAAGAGATGTAAGTGATGTAGCCAAGTGTATGACCTTTGGATCTATTTCTATACCAATGTTAACTTTTTCTATTGGTTCTATAAGAATAGATGACCTTTCTTCTTCATGTTTAGGCAAAGTGTCCAATCTCTCTTCTAATGGTGCCACAGTTGGGTTTTCACCAAAAGAAACATCTTTTATTTTCATTGTTTTTGGTTCTAATGGTGCCACAGTTGGGTTTTCACCAATAGAACTTCTCATGTTTTTATTTTTTTTCATTTTTTTCTTTTTTTGACTAAGAGATTGGACCCTTGCTGTTGTCATTATGTCCACATTGAGTTCATTGGTGAAAGAGGGTTCAACCGCATTGAGGTATTGGTTTGTTGCTTGGTCATTTGGGAAGTAAAGTAAGTCATGTGGTTCGTTTTGATCCCAATCAATGAGGTTCAGGTGCATCAAAATTAAGGAATTATTGAGTAAGGTATCATCAATAGGATTTATGGACATGACTTTGTTTGAGGGTTCATACATTGTATCATTTAGATCTATGATGTGCACTTCCTCAAGATGATCCATGGAAGTAGGGTCAAAGTCCCCTTCGCTCGAATCCTCGTCAACCTCTATGGGAAACAATGTGGGAAAAGCCACAAGCGGGTTAAAACTAACATTTGAATTTCCCTCCTCTGAAGGTGTCCAAAATGTTTCTATCCATGCTCCACTATTAGATGCTTGTTCTATATTAGGCCTTTGAATAAGAAGTTCTTCATTAATTGGAGCTTCTTGTTTTGGGATTTTTGCATAATTATGTATAGCAATGACTTCTTTATCTTGACATGACTCCTCTGATAAAGTATCCCATTCATAATCCCGAGAGTCATCACTGTCTCCTTCAGATTCTAATGCATTTATTTGAGGATGAAAATCATGCATTGGACTTGAACTTTCTCCTTTGTATTGGAAACCTACTCTGGATTTTTCATGACTTGCCCTCCAAATAGGTTCAATAGGTTCTAATAACCCTCTATTTCTTTGGCCTAAGGGTCCTCTTCCTTTGTATCCCATCTTTTGTATAATATCAAATCCTTTCCCATATTGTTCGGTTTGTATATTGACATGCTGAATTCTTTCCATGGGAGTGTCTGAGGTATCATCTTCATCATGATAAAGCCATTGAAGGACTTCATTTTCTTCCTTATCCCATGTTGCTTTGCTATCTTCCCTCACAAAATAAGAATTATACTTATGTGGAAGATGCTCTTTTGATGGTTTACCATGTGATTTGGGAGATATGGGCATGTCAAATAGAGAAATTGAATATTCTCCTACTCCTTTTGAACTAATCTTGCATTGTTTGTCAAATTTGTTCATCATCTCACTCATGTGTTGGTAATGATCTTCTTTAGCTTGTTCCTTTTCCTCTTTCGTAGGTTTGTAGATCACTATCTCCAATTTAGGTGCTAAATATGGACTTTCCATTACATTTGGACCCTCGTAGCTCACTTTTTCCTTGCCCTTAGTTGATGTAGTTGAGCTAGCTTGAAGAGGATTTTGTGTATCTTCATTGGTGATTCTTGGAATAATTCCTTCACGATTATGTGGAATGTATAATTCATGCAAGGGTTTGAGTGCATTACAATATTGGAATGGATTTGAGTCTCCTCCAACCGTGATTTCTTCACCCATGTATGGGAACTTGATGCATTGGTGGTATGTGGATGGGATGGCTTGCATCTCATGAATCCATGGTCTTCCCAATAAAATGTTATAAGTTAATTTCATCTCCAACACTTGACACTTGGTTTCCTTCTTGACTGGTCCCACTTGGATAGGCAATACAATCATGCCTTTAGAAGCTCTTTCAGCTTCATCGTAAGCTTTTATGGTGATTTTCTTTGTAGGGTCAATGCAAGACTCAGATAAACCTAAGGATTTTACAAGACTTAATGTGCAAATGTTAAGACCAGCCCCTCCATCAATAAGGGCTCTTTTGACTCTATGCATTTTGATCAAAACCTCTATATGTAATGGCAAATTTTGAGGATGAGTTATAGACATGTTGTCTTGATTGAAAAATGAAAGACAATGAGGAGCCACGAGATGTCCTACCATATTTTGAAACTTTTCTTCCCCTAAGGTAGTAGAAACATGTGTCTCTTCTAAAGCTTTTTCTAAAATCTCTTTATGATTCAGTGACAACTTCAATAACTCTAAGATTGAGATTTGTGTTGGAGTACATTGCAATTGATCCACCAAACTATAAGGCCTTGCTGCTGTAGGAGGTTGTTTGACCACAATGTTGGATTGTGGGATATTGGTGTTTTGAGGGACTATCCCTTGTAAAGTCATTCTAGAATTCTACCCTCTTGTAATGACATTTGTTGCTTCCTTTTGAGATTGTTCATTAATTATTATAGCATTAACAATATGATCATATGATGGCGCAAAGTTGAGATTATTGGCACTTTGTTTCTTGCCATTTGATGACTCACCTTTATCATGTTTGTAAAAAGGATGTTTGAAGGCCGTATGATCTTCATTATTTTGGGGTCCATCAACGATGATTATGTTATTATCTATCAAGTCTTGCACCACATTCTTTAATTGTAGACATTCATTTGTAGTGTGTCCCCAAATCCTATGATATTCACAATGATTCTTAGCATCCCACCAGCCTAGCTTGTGGTCTGGTTCATAAGGCTTAATAGCAGGTAATGTAATAACATTGTTAGCCATGAGAGCCTTTAATGCAGTTTCAAGTGATTCTCCCAAGGGTGTAAAGTGTCTTGAAGGAGTGGGCTTCAAATACTTATCATACTTGCTGTTTTGATCCTTGTTTCCTTGATTATTCTTGTTGGCATTGTTGTTATTGTTGGAAGGTGCATTATATGCTTGATTAATATTATTCACTTGATTTGGTGTCTTTGTAAGGGCAAATGGAATCACCTTCAAGTTGCTGGATTCCACTACACCATCATTAACAATGCCTTTTTTGTTATTTTTTGCAGCATAATGGCTATTGTTATTGTACCAACCTTTATTTTGATTGTTGTTATTGTTAGTATTGTTGTTGTTGGAGTTAGAGTTGTTCTTATTTTCCTTGTACAATTTCAGCTCTCCACTCTTAATCAACACTTCTTCCATTGTAACTCCGTTATCAATCAAATCTTGGAAGGTTTTAGGACATTGCATCCTTAGTCTATACTTTAATTTTCTACTTAAACCGTTAATAAAGATATCCATTTTCTCTTTTTTTGGTACACGTCTTGGATATCTAGCAAATGCAGTCCTCCATCTTTGCAAGAATGTGAGGAAGGCTTCTCCATCTTGTTGCTTCGTGTTACATAATGTTATCATTGTGACCTCATGTTTGATGTTATAGGAGTAATGAGTCACAAATTTAGAAGCTAATTCTTCGAAGGTTTTGATGCCGGATGGTAGTTTTGAAAACCAATCCATGGCCATTCCTCCCAAGCTTCTTGGGAATAGTCTCATTAAATAGGTTGTATCATGCATGAATTCAAGACTCAATGCACAAAACCCCCGAAGATGATCATGTGGGTCAGATGTTCCTTCATACCTATCATACTTAGGAAATGTTATATTAATGGGAAAAGGCACCATGACCAAACTCTTATCGAATGGAAAAGGACATAATGTTTCAATAGAGAAAGGCTTAGGAGCCCCGTTTTGTTTCAAACTATTGATTTCCATTTGTAATGCCTTGAATTGTTCCCTTATTGCTTCCATAGGGTCTTCTATTTCCTTGGGCTTTAGTTGTTCTATGTCAAAATCTTTAGGTAGCTTTACCCCTGTTTGTATCAAGTCCATGAAGTATTTTTCTTTATCCATATGCATGGTCTTTTTCATTAGTTCTATGAAATAAGGACATTGTCTTTCCTCTAATGCCTTTTCATCTGTGGCTTCTTCTATAGTTGGGGGTAGGTTTGCATTATGAAGAGGAGGTAAGTTGTTGCCTTGTGAATTTTCTTCTTGGGAATTAGGATCTCTTCCTCCATTATTAGAATTTCCTTGATTGTTGTTAGGATCCATACCCCCATTCATGTTGTTCCCCTGGTTGTTAGGATCGGTATTTCCTAGGGTGCGGCTAAACATCTTGTTAGTGTCCTTTGCCTTAGTGGGTTTTTCAATCACTCGTGAAGTAATAAAAGTGTCCTCCAGAAATGGGAGCTCTTCTCGTTTGTAGGTCTTGTCTATTTGTAATGTTTTCTTTATAGAGTGTGATCTTGTAAGAACAGGCATGAACAAACTTTAAGGGTATGTTGACTTCTTTTGATAAACTGGTTTTTTTGGAATAAGGTAAAGGTTTTTGATCAATTTTAAATGGTTTAGAATCTTAATGATGTTTTGATCAATAACTTTGGAATATCTTGTTTGAAAATATAAAAACAATCTCAACACACACATCAATTTGCTACCATATCCCTAGAATGCTCTAATGTGTGTATTTTTTAACGTTTTCACAGGTTGAAACACAAGAATAGCTTCCACGCAATCGACCTAGCACATAATTGGTTCATAAACATGGCTCTAATAGGTAGTTTTGCTATTTTACCATTATGTAGTAAGTTTTCTGTTCAAAATAGATCTTAGCCGTTCATCCCCCAAGTATGTTAAGGGGTTCCCACACGCACCGAAGCATGATTTTGCACAATCTGTTAAGACTACTAGAGGAAGTTTGAAAGAGATAAAATCCTTTTTTCGTGCACCCCATTAAGGATACATGCATTTCTTTTTATAGTGGGTCAGATTCTCGTGGAAAAAGCAAGTGTATCCCACTTTGGGCTGTCCCTCTCACCGGCCCTTTTAAGGAAATCTCGGGAGGTGAGCCCACTAAGTTTTAAACATGTTCATTTGAAAGCATGAAAAGTGGATTTGGTAGAGCAAGTTTGGGAATTTGATTCACTCAAAGAGTGAAGAGCATATCCCTATTGCTTTTCCCTTATCCCAAAGACTCACAATCAATTTGGTTCTTTTTCAACCCCATGACAAAGGGGTTCTTAGAATTGAAATGTTTATTCTTTTCCTTTTATGATTAAACTATGTTTTGAACTTTGAAAATGCCACAATTTAAGGGAAGTTTGCAAGCTTGATGAGAGAAATACCTCAAACGATGCTAGCAAAGGCTAGGCGCATTTTTAAGTAGTAGATTTTCTCATTTTCTCTCTGAATCCTTCCCTTACCTTAATGAAACGTTCCCTCCACCAGCAAATTAGTCGGCACAAACAAGCAAAGTGAGGAGAAACCAAAATCAACGCTTAGAATGCTACAATTTCGATTATGCTTTTTATGCTTTCTTTTTCTTTAAAATTTGCAAAAATTTTACAAACTTAGGGACTAAACTCCCAATTTAATGATACGTATTTCTGTTTGCAAGCATCTACAATAGCAATGTATTTAGCATATAACTCTACATCCCTTTCTAAGTCATTGTTGAGAACAAAGGTGGTGTGTACCCAGTTTTCCTTTCTTATCCTCTTAGCGATCAATTTCTCCTCTAAGTTATGCCTTCTCTCTGGTTTTTGAACTTTCTTATGACAGACCATACTCCTGAAACAAAAAAAATGGATGTGAAGTCAGAATACAGTCATTATTTTAACACTTTTGATAACATATAAAAGTACAGCCACGCGACATTGTCAAGACTGTATGCGAGATCTAATTTAACAAGGACGTGATTACTTTAACCGCAAGCGTCACCTTAAGGGGCTCAAGCGAGATTAAAATAACCAGGTGCGATATCAAATTTTACCTACACATGAAATCTTTACCAGACACGACAACAGTCATTATTTTGATAAAATATAAAAAGTGCAGCCAGGCGACATTGTCTACACTGTACGCGAGATCTAATTTGGCAAAGACGTGATTACTTTAACCATGAGCATCACCTTGCGGGGCTCAAGTGAGATTAAAATAACTAGGTGCGATATCAAATTTTACCTACACGTGAAATATTTACCAAACACAACAAACTGATGCTATAAAAGAGATATCTAATTTATCAAAGGTAACATTTCAAATGACAATAGCGAGAAATTAAATCGATAAAGTAGAGTACTCCCTTCACACCAGACGTAAAATGATTCCTCAGTCGTAGCTTTTTAAGTCTGATTAAGTGACATTTAAATGACCAAAGGCATCAATCCTTTATCCAAAACGTGAGAGTTTAATTTTTGAATGCGTGATTTCTTTCACCAAAGCGTGATTCTGCAGGCTAAAACGCGTAAGAGTTCAGACTGTAGGTGATATTTTAATTCGGCATCTGTGACATTTCTTTGCTTTAGGCATGACTTCTTTACTGGCAGGCGTGATTTCTTCTCTGTAACCTGCAAACAGCGAGCAAATTCATGCAATTCTAGCCTAAATTTTGCAAATAATGTGAAAATAATGATGAATTTGAGGCCTAGGGCCCCACGGTGGGTGCCATTTGTGTGTGTGAGTTTTACACCTTCATGAAATAACAAGATTTAAAAGACAATTACACTATTCAAAGCAAACTAATCTAAATAATGCACAATTAATCTAAATATCTCATGGATCTCTAAAATAAAGTGGTAAATGAGGCTCTCAGCTATGATCCTCACTAGTGACACTCTAAAGATGAGAATCAAGCTATATGATATGCAAATTTAGATCTATTCTATCAAATTCTAGCTCTATTTGATGAACAATCTACTATGATCAAAGCAATTTAAGCTAATTAGCAATGAAAAATGATAAGTGAGTGATGTGGATGCAAATTTTCAGAGCTTTGCTGCAATTCAAAGATATGGAGTGGATCATTTATGCTTCTAAATGCCTTCAATATATAAGATTTTCCCAAGGGTAGGGGGTAGAGTGAGATAACCATGGTTATGCTTGGGTAAGGTCAATTGGCTTTGCTTTGTCCATAAATGGGGGGACAAGGAGGGGACAATCATTTAAATGGTTTCAAAAGGCTGGACCATTTCAACAAAAGTGAGTGATTTGTGTCCATTTTGTCTCCTTTTTGCTTTGTTGAGGGAAATTAGTATTTATTAATTAATTAAAGTAATTAAATTTAGCCATGAAGGGTAAGATGTTCATTTTGATTTTTGCTTTCAACAACTATGTCATTAATTGAATTTAATCAATTTCGTAGTGTTTTTTCCCCTTTTCAAGCTTTATTTAATCATTTAATTGAATTTTCCTTTGATTTGAATTGCCTTTGTTCCATTTATTGATTTTTCATATTATTTTGATGATTTGATGCCTTTGGATTGATTTAAGCCTTTTGCCAATTTTGGTGTCTACACCAATATTGCATCATGAAATGTTTCATATTGGATGAGTTACAAATGATTTGGTGGAGATTGTTCATTAGACTGTGATAGTGAGAAATGACAGAGTTAGTCTCTGTGTTTATGTTATATCTTCCAAATGGTATGGACTCAAGGTATGTGAGCTTGAGGAATGATAAAAAAAGGTACTGAAGGATGTTCATTGGTCAGCACAAGGTACAAAATGACTGGTGATGTCAGCTATGGTGTGTGTTCTGGTGAAGGCTTATTTAGAAGCCAACTCAGGAGATGAAGCATGTGTTTTTCTTAGCAAAACATAAATTGAGGATGTTGGTCCTTAAATGATGTAATGTAATTATTCTATACTTGTTTTAGATACCGTGTGTATCTTAGCAAGGGTTTATGTAATTGTTTGTAATTAGGAAAGCCTTATGGGCTGACCTGATCATGGAGAATTGTAATAGGGTATATATGTAAGGTCTTTTCTTTGGAAAAGATATGGATGAGAAGAAGGTGATATAGAGAGGTTGTAAAAGTTGTGAGCTTGTGTCTATTATATGTAGAGAAGAGGTTTGTTAGTGGAATTCATTGGAACTGATCAAGTAAAGATAGTTTCTACCATAATAGTTCAAAAAGATTGTATATTTCTTCATATACACTTGTGTTGCGAATAGTGAGTTCTGAAGGTGGATTTAACCTTCTTTGGGTAGTGAGCCCTCCCTTTCTTCTTGACTCCTAACAAGGTATGTCCTCTAATAAGGACTATTTACTGTAATGTTTCAATAAGCTCCTAATAGGGCTATATCTTCTAACAAGGATAACTATACTCTCATTACATCATTTGTGGGTGCTAATTCCCACCAGGGTTTTTACCTTTAACAGGGTTTCCCCAAGACCAAAATATTATGTTATTGTGTTGGGATTTATTGTATTCATTGGATCTGATATTGCTACTACTTAAAGTTTAAAGTTTAATAATATTCCATACAACTGATTCACCCCCCCTCTTAGTTGTATTGTGGACTGTTATTCCTAACAAGTACTACTTCTATTAGTGTTAGTTACAAGCAATAGTTCTTTCTATTCTTGTGAAATGAATATGTTGTCTATAATGAGCCCTAAGTTCATATCATTGGACAAACTTCCATCTATGCCCGCAATGACCCTTTATCATTCATATCCTTGGGCAAATTTTACCAATTTGTACAATACTAAGAAATTTATCGATGAAAATAGACAAGGAAATAATTAGAAATCAAAGAAAAATATAATGCCCCACGTCCTTGTTTCTCTAGTTTGGAGACATTCTTGAGTTACTCAGAAGACATGCTAAGAAAAAATTGATAAAAACATACAATAGAACAAGAAAATTTCATGCCCCCTTCCTTGTTTCTCTAGTTTGAAGACATCTTGGAGTCACTTAGAAGACATGATCATCAAATATTAAAACAAGTTATATTCACTAATGATATGGTCTTATCATCATTGTTTGTTTAATGGGTGTTGAGGAACACCATTGTTTGAATGTGTGTGGTGTTGAAAAACACTATTGTGTGTTGAGCGGTGTTGAAAAACATTGTTGTTCAGTGGTAGAACACTTGATAGTTGATAGGTAATGTGGCTGAATGCACCTAGGAATATAGTTGGTGTTGACTAGAAACTTTCCCCCAACTAGATATGGTTGTCCTAAGGACGAGATGTGGACTTACTCCAAGCCATGATGATAGGATAAAAAACTAACCAATATGCATAGGAATGCAAAACTAAATGATATGTGCAAGGATGCAAAAGATATGATAGATATGTTCAAGCAATGAGGATAAAGGAAGATACATATGCTATGTAGTTGATATGTACAGGAATGACCCTAAATATTTGTGGTTTTTGGATTTTTAGATTTTCTAATTTGTTTTTATTTTTAAAGATTTAAAGATTTTGTGTTTTGATTTTTTTCAGGAACATTTTTAACTATTTTTGGATTTTTAGAGATTAATAGTTCTCAAGAAAGATCACATTGGTTTTCTCCCAATGTCTAGAAAGGTGTAGGGCATTACAGATGGATGATAAAGTTGATAGATCAGAAATGGATAGGCAATGATGGATGAAGCATGTGAGGCAACCCCCAAGGAAAGTATCCTTAAGATTACCTAATCTAAGGAAAAAGGATATAGTAATGTATGCTCATGATGTGGTGTCAGATAGCATATAGGATAATGACCTGATCTCATGAAAGGCATGGTGGTTTGAAAGAGTGGAAATGTCAAGAGGCTTCTTAGAACCTATTTTACATTTTCATTCTTCACTTTGATGAAGACCAAGGGTGCATATGGATATGATACAGATATGGTAGCATAATCAGGATAAGGGATTATGGAGGCCATGAGTGGATGGTATGGGATTCAGGATATTTAGGGATAAGAAAGATCATGATAGGGTAGCATGGATGAAAAAGGTGAATAAGTTGATGGAAATGATGGTGGATATCAGAATGCATGATGCTCATGGATATATTCAACATTGTCAAGATCAAAGGTGAAGAGGGGAATACAAATGCAAATGGGATAAATTAAAGGAAATGGATGGAGAATATGATGGATAAGCTATTGTGGATAAAAAATTCCTCTAAGAGTGAGTGCAAGAGTAATGACTATGCATGATGTCTATTTGCTAGGTTTTCATCATGGTACTTGTCCAAGGAACCACAAGAAGTGGTTTTTACCATAGGATAGATTTATTTCTCTTTATTATTTTTCTTTTCAAATTTATCTTTTCTACCAAGGTGCCTGTTTACTAGGTTTTCACCAACTTACTTTTTCTATTTTCAATTTTTTTGTATTTTTTATTTTTGGAGCGACTCGAACCTCTTTCTCTTTGGATAGTACTCCTTTGAAATATATTCTATGATATATCCTATCATTCAAAAGATATGCTTAAAGATGCTAATAGGGTGATGGTAGGGGAATTATATGGAGGATAAGATATATGGTAGCTAAGGATTTATGTGATGGATTGGATAAGAGGAATGGAAGGTGTGTGGATGGTAGTATAAGAAGCATGTATAGGTGTGGATTGGTTAAGAAGGATGACTAGATGGAAAGTAGGTGTTGGATAATGGATAGGATATTGAAAGGGTTGCATAGGGATAGGTAAATATGGTGGCAAGATCAACATTGACAAAAAGCTTGAAGGGAGGTGGAATGATGGAGGGAAAATGGATTGAATAACTTGATGTTGTGATGGAGGAGATGATGCATATTTTGAGATATAAGGACCCAAAATGGATAAAGGAGGTGGTGGAATATTTTTGGAAGGAGATGGAGTGAAATCCTTTGGAAGCATGGATGTACACTTCAATTTTTATTTTATATTAAAGTCTTATAAGAATGACTTGGGAATCCACATAGTCTTTGATTTTTCTTTCCTTTGTGGTGCTTTAGAATGCACTTCTTCAATGAGGGATTTAGGAACCCGCATTTTATTTGATTTTTTCTTTCCTTAGTGGAACTTTGTGGTCTCTTGAATATTTCCTTTTAGCTTTATGTTCACATGTCGATTAGATTGGACATTTTTTTTATTAAGGTAAAAATAGGTTTTGAAGGGACCCCAAAACCCTTTACATAACTGGGATGAAAGATAAAGCTATTGAGGTACCATTAATACAAAAGTCCAACCTAAACAAAGGACTGAACACCATAAGAGAACCCAAAAGATATTACAGTTCAAAAACCTGAGACAGAACAGTCCAACTAGAAGGAGGGAGGACACACAAACCACAACACACTGAGAAGCCAAAGAAAAGACTAATCAGAGATCCCCTTTTTTATGAGATCAGAGGGTCATGTCGAATGATGAGGAGGATTTCTTTGAATTTTTCATTTTTCTAGCTATCCAACCATCTTCAACTTTCACTGCCTTCTTCTACCAGCAGACCGAATCCAGAGAAATAGCCTCTAGCAAAGGATCTGAAAAGCACCCAGCAAGAGGACCTGAGACACCATTACTGACAGCTGTAATCAAACCAGCAGAGCTAGCAGGAAAAGCTAACTCAGGAACAGGACATGTTGGGCTTCTAGCAAGAGAAACAACTACACCAAATTCCACACCAGAAGGGCTAGCAGGAACAACTTCCAAAGAACCACCAGCAAAGCTGGAAAAAACAATATCCACTGAACCATCAGTAGAAGTAGAGACAGGACCAGCAAAAATCTACTCAACCACTTGTGAGAAGCTCTGAAGGGAAGAGTACACCTTCTCCACTATATAGTACTGGGAGGAGGACCCTTCCACCACAAAGCTTTCTTTTTAAATTTATGAAGATCACATTGAGAAGCAACATGACTAGTCTTAAGACATCTTCTGCATTTGAAGGGGAGGTCTTCATAGTCCAATTGTTGAATCCAACTTCTACCCTGAGGAGAAAAAAGTTTAATCTCAGATAGTAGGCCTTTTGAAGTGTCAATATCCACCAGGATACGAGCATAAGTAGAATGGAAAAGATCTAAAGATTTCTCATCCACCATTAACATGATATCCCCAATCGCATCCCCAACAGTCTCTAGAATGGAGTCAATCCAAAGATGGAGGGGAAGATTAGGTAGCCTAACCGAGATAGGTTGAAAATCAAACAATTTAGAAGGAGAAAAATCAGAATGCCATGGTTTCATCAATAGCATAAAATGATCCTCCCAGCTAAATAAATTTTCATTTTAAATAGTATGTCTATCCTCTGCATTATCAAATATAGCCACAAAGAAGCTTTTTACCATAGGGAAGATATGGATTGAGCTAGAGGTTAAAGGTTCCCAAAATTTTGAAATCCAAGAATGGAGATCAGATAGAGAGGGACAAAAACCCTTGAATCTGCAAATCAGTACATGCTCAGAAAAAATAGAGGTTGCCACATCGATCTCAGATAGAATGTCCTCATTCAACTTAATAGAAATATGATTACTCACAGGAAAGGCACTACAAGGAATGTCGTTTGGAGTAGGATGAGCATGAGCAACAACAGCCTTCCGAGAAGCAGCAGGAAACTATGTCGTGATAGTCGTAGAAGCCCTAGCGGTGTCACTTCAGCAATCAGGGGAGGTGCAGAAGCCTTGATTAGATTAGACATGTTGATCTTTATACACATGTTTATTTTTGGATTTATGACTTTTACATTTGAAATCCAAATTTCTTCCAAAGGTCTTGGGAATTATGGATGAATGAGGCTGATATGGTGGATTTATATGGATGGGTGTTTGGAAATTTGTCAAGTATGTATGTCTTTTTCGATCTTGAGATATGATAGGTGTGTGTGTGAAAATTGTACCTAGCTGTGGACACAACACTTCAGTAAAACATTAGAGGTTAGCAAATCAATAAATCTGCAATATAAATGAAATAAGCTAACCAGGCGATTTACTGCCTTCTATTAGGTGTGAGTATGGTATTCTTAGATTAGACTGAGATCAGTAAAAATGCAACACCTAAACAAAGGATTTAAATGATGAAAGAAATGAAAAATGAATGCAGATTAACCATTTTTATTTTTTTTGGATTTTGAATGCAATAAGATGAAAAACTTGATATGAAACTAATCTAGAATGATTTGGAATGATATGCAAATTAATCTAACAATGATATGCTATGAATGAATGCTATGAACCCTCAAAAACAATAACAAAAATCTCACAATCACCTTGCGTGCAAGAGCTTGATTCTTCAGATGTCAATTCGCTAGAGTAAGTATGCAAATTCAAGGGAGATCGATTGATTGAAAGCTTGAGGATTGATTATGAAGAGCTGAGACTTATTTTTATAGAAATCCAGGGTTTGAGGATGCATAAGAAAAACCATAAATCACTCTTGATAAACTCAAGTTGATTTTTGAGTTAACAAGAAATCAGAATTAATTAACTCATAAAATCATGCAAAAGCATTTTTTTTATCTCAAAATAGAGTTTAGTTCTCTTTTTCAACTCATCATCAGATGTTGAGTTTAGAAAGTTAACAATTTGCAATTGAAAATTCATTTAAAGTTAACTGCTTTTCTTGATTGTGCATGATTTAATATGAATTAATTTAATAAATAAAGTGATTTAGTTTCCACTTAACTGATTTTGAATTAAAACAATTGATTTATGGGTTAATCAATTATTAAATCAAACTATGTTCCAATTAAATCATTAAATTTGACAACTAGATTTAATCAATTAAATAAGAATTTAATCAATTATAGTAGGATTTTGATTTATTGTCAAAATTAAATAATATTAATTAAGAATAAATATAATTAAATCTAATTAAATAATTAAGTGGAAAAATTAAATTAATTAATTAAATATTCAAAATATTCAATTAATCAACTTTAGGATAAATAATGACATTTATCGCCAAATAATATTTAATCAAATATAATTGGGATAATTAGGAATATTAAAGGAATATTCCCCGATGCAGAATTAAGATAATCAATTAGGGTTTTGATAGACTGATGTGCAAATGTGCCTTAGGTTAGAACTTTGATGTCGATTTCATTTGATTTGATGATGTAGGAGGTTAATGAACCTATAGCCCATTTTTGGGGTATTACATTTTGCCCCTCTTTGAATTCTTGTGTGAAGTGTAGTGGTTCAAAGATTAATCTACTTTTTATGATGATGCAGACTCAGTTATGTGGTGGAGAAACTGATCCTGAAAGATTAACCGATTCCGAGATAGAAACCGATTGAAAGATTTGAAGATGTTGAGATTCAGGTCCTGGTTGACCAAAGAATCAAGATGATGCTAACTATATCAACAATGAACCAGTGATTATGAAGAAGTGTTAAAATGCCTTATTCTGAACCTATGATTATGAAGAAGTGACGGTCCTGACTCCAGACCTGATTGTCCAAAGGAATCGAATGGATGCCAAATATGAACCCTTCAGTTATGAAGAACCAAGGAAATAACATGACTGAACCGATGGTTACGAAGAGCTAATATAGTTCACAAGATAAAGAGAATACCAGATTGATATGGATCTCAATAAATCTGATATGCCCCAAGCGATGTGCCCCAAGTGACAAGGACTTTTGATGAATCAACAACTAAACGTGGTTGTTGTCTTGATTACTAAGGAAAGATTTGATTGACAAAATTAGTTTGATATGCAATACCATTACCCCTTTGGGATGAAAATTGAAATCTGGCAAGAAAAGACAATGTTTTAATGATTTAGAAGCATGTTAATTGATTTGAGAAGTGGTTGTGCACGTCTATAAATGCATTCTCCATTGTTTGAGGTCCTGAAGACCAAGTTTGACCAGGTTTGACCATGAGTTGACCATGGTTGACCAAGTTAAAATTTTGATAGTTTGATGTAAGATAATCAGTTAAGTTGAATAATGGATTTCTATGATGATAGAAGGTCGATTATGCAAGAAGTTGACAATATAAACGATCTCAAATTTTTATTTTGATCCCGAAAATAGATTCTACTTGTTATTTCGTTGGAGGGACCTTCATACAATGGTCAGTCCTTGTGTCATGTTAAGCATTGTTTTGAAGAATCATTTAAGTGTCAAGTTGATTTAGGCAATTGTGAGATAAATTTAATCATGCAAAGTGCAAAATGAGATGCAAACCTAAGACCTAGGACCTAGTCACTGATCATGTGTTAGTCATTTTCATCATTGAATATTTATTAGGTAACCGGATAGTTGATACAATGTCCACTGGCTAGACAACCACGGGCATATGAATATGGAATTTTATTCAGAAATGTCAGATTAGATATAAGCACCAAGGCACATATGCCAAGATGACCTGAATATCATGTCCATTTTGATATAGCAATTTGTATAAGCATACGAACATAAACATTGTGATGACCTGAATATGCCTTGTAGTAAAAACACATCAAGTAGTCGAGAGATCATTCCAAATCTACTATGAATTACCCGCAGTGACCCTTAAACATTCACATCCTTAGGTAAGATCACATTTCACAATAGGAGTAAGAATTCACTCAAAAAGACAAAGTTAGATCAAACCTCTTTGGATTTTATGGGTATCAATGGTCGAGGTACTCATGGCCATCCAACACGTGATGGAGGCTCTTATAAAAAAACACCATTTCAATCTAGAATTTCCAAAGTTGTTTATATTTTCACTCAAAGCAGAAGACAAAGAAAAGATTATGCCTGCAGTCATCACTCTCTAAATCCTATAAAGGACATCATTGAAGAGCTTGAAAGGACACAATATGCAAAAATCTCAATGCGAATCAGTTTGCATACAAGGAGATAAAAGCAATGAAGAAAAGATTGTTTTCAGTTTGTTGTTGATGTTTGTTTGTGTTGTTGTAGATGCAAAATCCTTTCTAGAAAGGAGACTGACTAACTGACTCAGAGGTAGCTTTAAAGGACCCTGACTAGATATGACACATCTAAGATACTGAGGACTGTAGGATATGACTTTGATTGCCCCCAAGTTTGAACATTGATAGGAGACAGATGCTTTTGCCAATTGGTGTACAGATTGACTTCATTGAAACAAGGATATATACAGACTGAAAGTTGGGAAAGACCAAGATTGCGCTAATAGATGGATCATTTTGAACAAGTGGCACCTGTTTGTCAGGTT
Organism: Chamaecyparis obtusa; assembly: GCA_027943335.1. Classification (NCBI taxonomy): domain Eukaryota; kingdom Viridiplantae; phylum Streptophyta; class Pinopsida; order Cupressales; family Cupressaceae; genus Chamaecyparis; species Chamaecyparis obtusa. The sequence continues at coordinate 138,672 of BSBK01005328.1, forward strand.
TTCACCATTTTGGTAGAGATTCTTATTTTTTCTACCAAGGCGCCTATTTCCAAGTTTTCACCAAGGCACTTTTTCTTTTTCTCATTTTTTTGTATTTTTCATTTTTTTCAATTTTTTTGTACTTTTGATATTTTTTTATTTTTTTGTGACTCACCAAGGTGCCTATTGCTAGGTTTTCACCAGGATGATCATTTTTTCTGGACTTTTTCCATTTTTTAATAATTTTTTTAGGACATTTTGCAAAGACTGAATGCCTTAGGTGTAGAATTTCTTCAGATGGAGAATGTTGATTGGTTCTCTAAGCTATTCTCCTTTAGTTGTTGAGAGTTGATAAGCTACAGAGCCAAAAGTAGTAGTGATAACAAAGGGACCCAGCCAGTTGGGTTCAAATTTCCCCTTGTGTTCTCTATGTGATTGATTTTTAGGATTCTCTCTCAAAACTAGATCGCCAACCTGAAATTCTCTGTGTCTGACTTTCTTGTTGTATCCTCTAGACATTCTTTTTGGATATACTCTGAGATGATCATATGTTACTTGTCTACACTCATCTAGTAGTTCAAGTTCTTGCAACCTAGACACCCTTTAGTCATCATCAATCACTAGACCATGCATTTTGATTCTTAGTGATGGGATTTCAACCTCAATAGGTAGTACTGCTTTAGACCCATAAACTAAAGTGAATGGTGCAGCCCTAGTGGGCATTCTGATACTTGTTTTATAGGCCCAGAGAGCTGGATTGATCATGAGATGCCAGTCTCTTCCTATTTTATTAACTATGCGATGTAGGATTTTCAATACATTCTTGTTTGATGCCTCTTCTTGTTCATTCCCTTTAGGGATAGTAGATAGATGACCAATGTTGTGTAATCTTGAATTTAGCACATAGATCATCTAAGTCTTTATTCTTGAATTGGCCACCATTATCTATGACTATTGAATGTGGAATACCATACTGACATATGATGTAGTTCAGAATGAACATAGAGATTTTCTTGTCAGTTGCTTGAGTCAAAGGAACTTCTTCTAACCATTTTGTGAAATAGTCTGTAGTGGTAATAATATGGGTATGTCCATTAGAAGAATGAGGATGTATGGATCCTATAAGATCAAATGCCCATTGTTGAAAAGGCCATTGTGTAGTAAAGGGAATTAGATCTCTCCCTGGTGCATGAATTAAGTTTCCATGTACTTGACACTTTTGACAGTTCTTAGCAAACTTGATTGCATCTTTTTCCATTTCAAGCCAATAGTACCCAGCCCTGATAAGTTTTTGAGATAGTGTTAAACCATTGGAATGTGATCCACATACACCTTCATGGACTTCCTCTAATGCACGTTGAGACTCTTCCCATTCTAAACATCTAAGGAGTGTTCCATCTAGACCTTGTTTGTATAGATCATTACCAATGATGACATACCGGGATGTATTTTGGATAAGGTATCATTTCTCATGGTGGTTGAAGGTATCGGGAATGATTTGGTCTTGGAGATAGGAGAAAAGGTTTTTGTATCTAGATGAATCATGACTAACAATAGTGCAGATCATGCAGGTTTCAGGGGAATCATATGCAGGATAAGATAGTGCTTCCACCAGGAACTTGTAGTGTAGCTCATGTTCGAGATGCTATAACAAAGTAGATAGCATTGCATGGCATCAGTAGCTTTGTTCTCCAATCTAGGAATTTGCTCAAATGTGATAGATATGAAATATTTCTTTAGATCATCTACCATTCATTTGTATGGAACTAGCTTTTCATCTTTCATTTGGTACACATCATTGACTTGGTGTATTACAAGTTTTGAGTCTCCATGAATGTTTAGCTTTGTCACTCGCTACTCAATTGCTATCTTCATGCCATTAAGAAGGGATTCATATTCAGCAATATTTTTTGTGCAAGGAAACTTTATTCTGAATGCTTTAGGTATTGAGTATCCCTAAGGTGTGATGAACAATATGCCTACTCCAAATCCATTCTAGTTATAGGAGTCATCAAAGAATAAGTTCCATGCTCTAGAAGAGAGATTCATGATAGAGGAATCTGGGAATTCTATTTGCATTGGTGTATCATCAAACAATGGTGCTTCAGCCAGTTGATCTACAATTACTTATCCTTTGATAGCTTTTATTTCAACATATTCTATGTCAAATTCACTTAATAGCATCACCCATTTAGCTAATCTACCTATGAGGGTAGCTTTTCTTAGTAGGTACTTTAGTGGATCAATCTTAGCTACCAAATGTGTAGTATGAGCTAACATGTAGTGTCTCAGTTTTTGTGATGCAAAGATCACAACTAGACATGTTTTTTCTATCATAGAATAGTTCTTCTCATATGCCACCAATGTTCTACTGATATAGTATATAGCTCTTTCATTCTTGTCCTCATCATGTTGTGCTAGCAATGCCCCCAGTGATGTATCTATGGTGGAGACATATAAGATCAATGGCTTCCCTTGAATTGGAGGCATCAAAATAGGAGGATTTGATAGATATTTCTTGATATGATTAAATTTCTTTTCACATTCCTCATTCCATGCAAAAGTCACACCTTTATGTAATGTTTTTGTGAAAGGTTGTGATATGTCTACTAGCTGAGATATGAAGCGTCTAATAGATTGTACTCTCCCTTGTAATGTTCTCATTTGACTAATATTCTTGGGAGGTTTCATTTCCATGATAGCCTTGACCTTTTCCAGATCTACTTCAATTCCTTTCTTTGAAACAATGTAACCTAAGATCTTTCCCGAAGTGACACCAAAATCACATTTCTTAGGGTTTAGTCTAAGACTAAACTTCTCCATTCGATCTAGTATTTTGCTCAAATCATTTAGATTTTCAGATCTTATCATAGATTTAGCCAAGGTGTCATCAACATAATCCTCCATAGTTTGATGCATCATTTCATGAAAAATAGGTGTCATAGCTCTTTGATGTGTAGCACCTAAATTCTTCAAACCAAATGGCATGACATTCCAATAGAAGGTATCCCACACACATGTGAAAGTAGTTTTCTCTTGATCTTCTGGAGCAATTTTTATTTGGTTGTATCAAGAAAAACCATCTATTAAAGAATACATCTCAAAGCCCGCAGTCATGTCCACTATCATATCAATATTTAGTAATGGAAAATCATCCTTAGGGTATGCCTTGTTTACATCTTTAAAATATGTGCATACTCTTATAGATTTGTCTAGTTTAGATACTAGAACTATGTTAGAGATCCATTCAGCATAATCAATGACTCAGATGAATCTAAATTTTAGTAGTTTCTCTAATTTAGCTTTGACCAAGAGTGCAACATGTGGGTGCATCTTACGCAATTTCTGTTTGAAAGGTTTCACTCCTAGAGCAATAGATAAATGGTGCATTATGAGATTAGGATCTAACCCTGGCATATCTAAATATTTCCATGCAAAGTTGATCTTTTTCTCTGTTAGGAATGTAGTGAATGTTTTCTTTTCTTCTTCTGATAAGGATTGTGCTACATGGACCAACTATGGTTCTTCTGTTGTTCCCAAGTTGATAGATTGAGTGGGCTCAATTAGTACTGGGGATCTGTCATGTAAATGACTCAGAAGGACATCAAATATCTCATCCTTGGGTGCCTTAGAGAGGTTTTCACCTTTAGATACATCTTTTATTTTTACGTTTGTAGGTTCTGAAACTGCCACAAAGTGGTTTTCACCCTCAGAACTCTTTTTCTTTTTATTTTTATTCTTATTCTTTTGACTAAGATACTTGATGTCTAACTCCATCATTCTAATGCTCAGTTCACTGATGGAAGTCATCGTAGGCTCAACTGCATTGAGGTAGCAAGCAAGGGAATAGTCATTTGAAAAAGTATAGATACCTTGGCTCGGATTCATGGAGGTTTGGTCAAGAAGTTCGGGATCTCAGATAGTCAAAGTGGGGAAGGATTGAGAAATGGTGTGTACTGATATGGATCTATCATCATTGGTCCCAACCTAACTCTCAAGCTCGAAGGTGATATTACAACTCAAAATGTTCAATTTGTGAATAGGCTCAATGTCATTGTGGGAGTCCATTTCAGCCATCGGTGGATCAGACTCGTTAAGTTCATCATTTTTCTCTAGACTTACATTGGGTTTAGGTGCATGTTGGTGAATAACATCAATATGTTTTTATGTGATAAGCTCATCTTCTTCTAGAATGACTCCCCATTCATAGTCATTTGATTCCTCATCTATGCCTCTAGGAAATCTGAGAATATGTGTGAAATTAGGGTGAATTCTCCAAGAAGGGTTTCCTTCTGATTCTAATTTGAATTCATACTCATGAGAGTTTGTCTCAGAATCACTACTGTATCCCAAGTGTTCAAATATTGTGAGAGATTTACCTTTTTCTTTCTTAGTAGTAGGTTCTTGTGTATTTAGACCACATTGATATTCTCCTTAGGTTCATCTTTAAGGAGGTCTAGTATTTCTTTAGGAAAATGCTCATAAGGAATGAGCTCATCCATGGTGTTTGAATCATCACTATTAGATTGTTGTGTTTCTTCCTTTAGTTGAATTGTTTCTGATGGTTCAATCTGTTCTAAGACATGTGGAGATTTTTTTCTAAGATAGAAAGGCTTCTTCTGATATCCTAGAACTATTGTATTCTTGTTTGTTTGGCCACAGTGGTCAAGAGGTGATAGAAGACCTTTACCTTGTAGTCCTAGAGGTCCTTTTCTAGTGTATCCCATTTTTGTAATCAATTTGTCTCCTGGTCCATATGACTTCTGAGGAATTTTGCTTGAAGTGGAGTCACATTTCTGGACTGATTGGGATTGAGACTCATCCTTGTATAACCATGCAAACATGACTTCTTCTTCCTCAAACTCTTGTTTAGATACTTGCTCTATGACAAAGCTTCCATTGAATATGACCTAGGATTCTTTAGCATTGGGTTTCACTTTGTCTGAAGGTTGTCCATAAGATTTTGGGGACAACGGGAGAGAGGTGAGAGATAAAACTGGTTCCATTGTGTATTCTCCCATACCCTTGTCTTTTATTTTTATCTCTTGTGCAATGTCTTCCATCTTGGATGTAGATGCAATATCTATTTTCTTAGTGGAATATTCTCTGTTATTCAGAAAAAATTTGTCAGCACTCTCTTTCAATGCATTGCAAGTTGTAGATATGTCAGCTGGAATGGTCACCTCTACTTCTTCATAAGGAAATTTCTAACACTAATGGTATGTGGAAGGAATAGCTCACATTTCATGTATCCAGGGTCTCCCTAGGAGAATGTTGTAAGCCAAAGGTAGATCAAGAACTTGACATGTGAGGTCTCTGATAACTGGCCCTGTTCTGATAGGTAAGACAATTGTTCCTTTGGAAGATCTTTCTTGCTCATCATATGCTTTGATAGTTATCTTCTTTTTAGGATCAATGGAAGCTTCTGATATTCCCAATTGTGTAATCAAGTTGTAAGAATAGATGTTTAGACCAAAACCTCCATCTATCAACACACATTTGACTCAATGATTTTGGATCAAGACTTCAATGTGCAAGGGCTGGTTATGTGGATGACTCAAGGAATTGTCATCTTCCTCTAAAAAGGAGATATAATGGGGTGATGTCAAATGACCAACCATAGTTTGAAATCTATCTAGATCAAGATTGTTAGGAACATTGAAACCAAGCAGAGCTTTATCCAAAATAGCTCGATGAGCGGGAGATATCCGAAGTAACTCAAACATTGATATTTTTGCATTGGTATGCTAGAGTTGTTGGACAATACTGTATGATGTTGGTCTCATGTCTTTAGAATTTAATGATTTAGATGCAGCCCTTTGTTTAGAAGTAGATGAAAGATTGAAAGGCATCTTAGGGATATTTCATGAATTTGATATTTGTCCTTGTAGATGTGTCTGAGCTTGTGATCGGGTAACTGCATTTTCTAATTGGTTATCTCTATCTTTTCTAACAATGGTGATGACATTGCAATGTTCAGATAAGCAAGGTTCAACCATGTTTATGATAGCATTGTTTCCAGAGTAGGTGTAATTGACTTTAGCACCCATATTAGGCTGAGAAGATTAATCTCCTTGATTATGCTTCAGAAATGGTTCCGTGAATGTTGTATGATCATTATTTCTTTTATGATTGTCAATTACAATTTCTCCATTATCAATTTTTTCTTGTATGAGATGCTTCAAGTGTATGCAGTTATTGGTTTTATGACCCTTATTGTGATGGAAATCACATAAATCGGTCTCTTTCCACCATTTTGGTTTAGGTTCGGGATCAAATGGTCAAATCTCAAGAAATGTGATGATTTTGTTGGCCAACAGAGTTTTCATGGTGGACTCTAAGCATTCTCCAAGAGGAGTAAACTTGTGCTTAGGATTTGTAGCCCAAGGTTTGTAGTTAGATGGCTTCTTGTTTGATTTTGTCACTTTTGTCTCCAAGGCTTTGATGGCTTGAGTACCAACAGTGAGATTGAAAGCGGGTGCCTTAGATGGGTTATGGACATTGTCAACAACACCATCTATGATGATGCCTTTATTCTTGTTCCAGTTTTTTTTCTTGTCTTTGGAACTAGATCCAAATTCATAATTCTCATTTTGGAGTGATATGTCTCCTTTTTTCACAAGGACTTTCTCAATTTTGATTGCATTATCTACCATCTTATCGAATGATGTGTGATCTTGCATTTGTAAAGGGTAGTTGATTTCTGGAACAAGATTGTTGATGAAAATTTCTAGCTTCTCTATTTCTGGAATGGGTCTAGCATATAGAGAAAAATTCTTCCTCCATCATTTGAGGAAAGTCAGGAATGGTTCTCCTGGGTATTGTTTCAGATTACAAATTTTGATCATGGTGACTATATGTTTGATGTTGTAGAAGTATTGTTGATAGAACAGTTTGATTAACTCCTCAAAAATTTTGATTGTTGGAGGCATTTTTGAGAACCAGTGAATGGTTGCTCCTCCCAAAGATCGAGGGAAAAGATGCATTAAGTAGGTTGGTTCATGCATGAACTCCATGGATTGAGTACAAAATTTTTTGACATGGTCTTGAGAGTTAGAGTTTCCATCATATTTGTCATACTTAGGCATTTCCACTCTCTTCGGGAATGGTGGCATGTATAAGTCTTTATAAAATGGAAAAGGACATAGAGCCTCCATGGAGAACTCTTTAGGTTCCTTCTCTTTTTCTAGCTTGTTGAGCTTGACTTGCATGGCATGCATCTGTTTCATCATGGTTGTGATAGGAGTTTCTTCCTCTTGAGTAATGATATCTTTGACATTATAGTTTGGAGGAAGTTTAGCTCCTTTTCAAGCTAGCTCTAGAAAGTATGCCTCTTTGTCTTCATGCAAGAAATGCCTCATCATTTTCTTGAAGTTATCATCATTTTGATATTGGGCAATTTCAGAAGGTGTGGGTTCTTGATCCGCACCATGTTGAGATTGGTGTCCTTGGGATCCTTGGTTTTCTCCTCCTTGAGACATAGTGTCATTGTGAGGACTATTGGGAATTGATTTAGGTGGGGTCGGTTGATGACCTATGTGAATTGATGCAGGAGGGGTGACATAACCACCTTTCAAGAAAATATTTCCAAGAGAATCTTCTCCAAAGAGATTTGTGTCATAGGGTTGATGAAATATCTCATCAATCATAGAAGATGCACCTGAAGAGAGTTTGGGTTTTTCTCTTTGTTTTCATTGTGATGAAGCTCTAGTTTCCACCATTAACCTTGGGTGAAGAAAAAGAGCAAGAATAAGACAACTAAAGAATGACTTGATTCAAGAATATCGAATGACGCAACCTTGTCAAGATTGGATTGATTGAAGATTAGATTGGATGTAAATGAAGGATACTATGCCCTATAGATATAGGTAGATGCCCAAAAGATGGCGGACATGAGCTCGCAACACTTAGCCATTTTTTATGAAGATTGAATTGAAGATGATTTTGACAAGGTTTTGACACAAGATGAAAAAGATTCAAATCGATAGATCAAAAGGCTAGAGCAAACTCAAGAGACCACTTTTTGGAAAATAATTGGATTCTTTCTGGTTTCTACTCTGTTCCTAACACAATGATTTTTTTGACAGAATCTGGAAGTAGGCTGTAAAAATTGGATTTCTGGCAATTTTGGCAAGTTTCTGGCAATTTTTCAAAATTCTCATACGAGTTTCTCCAGGCTCGTACGAGTCTGGGTAAGGTCTGGCATGATAGTTGAAATGACTCGTACAACAATTGCAAATCTTGTATGACAGTTGACAATAGTTTTTTATTTTTTACTTGTGATTTTTGACAAAGCCCGTACAATAATATACTGACTTCCATATGACAATATGGGGGTTCTAATACGATAATAGGTCAAAAATCATACAACTTTCTCAGATTGTGGGACGACTTTGGACTCTAGAAAGGAATTTTGCTTTAGATTTTGCAATTTTTTAGTTTTCAGAATCAGTTTGTTTGTAAGATTTTCTCTGCCCATGTCTGCAAATTCGTGTAACAGTTTGGGATTGTTCATTTTCAAAGGACCAAGTAGATAGAAAACATGTAGAATAGAAAGCAAAGGGACGCAATCAATCATCTCAAAACAATGAACAAGGGCAAAAGCAACCTTGCACATGAACCAGCAATAGTGACTTATTGTGCTAATCCCTAGGAATGCTACTTGTGTATGTTCTCAAAAAGTTTTCCAATAACGCACATAGTCCTAGAAAATGAAAATTTGGCCTCACTAAGGTGTTTAGTAATGGTCTGACTCTATAAATTTTGTGATCTCAAGAGGGAGAACTCCAATCCAAGTGCACCGGGGTTTTGACATAGTCTGAGAATTTAATCAATCAGGAGTTGTTAGGGAGATCTGACAGCCCAACAAGAGACCACACTTGTGGAGATTTCTTCCACAAAGACATTTATATAGCGATTGTTGCTACCATGGGGAAAATGGATATTAGCTCTTGAGGTTCTATCCATGTGGTTGACCCAATAAAGGGAATGTCCACTATAGTTAACCCTCTCTAAAGGTGACTCACAAAATATGCCACATGGGGACTTGGTCCAGATTCAAGGATCTGAGTTTCTAATACTACCCAAAAAGGGAGTAGAGCATAATCCTCTAGCCTTTTCACTTTTACCCAAACACAGCAGACCAATTCTTTGACATGCTAAGATTGAAATCACCTCACCAAGGTTTGTGATGTCAACAATGATGTCTACCGAGCTCTCTAAGTGGGACCAAGAGAGAACGTACTGATCAAAGTTGAGGACCAAACCAAGTAGAACATGAGATAATAACAATATCCTCCCTACCTACAAGGGGATCTATCTTCGAGAAGAGCTTCACATGCAAAAAAAGCAAATGAAGCCCACTCTCTCAAGAAATCCAAAAATAGTGTTCATAGGGCCTATTTACTATGTGTAATAGATATGCAAAAAGTAAATCCATGTTCATTTTATAGCCCAAAACTTAAGTGTGATTTATGAAAGCTGGAAAGGCACTCAAGCTAGACACGTGAGATGTTCATTTTATGTCCAAATTGAAATGTTATCAGATCATAGTAGAATACCTAAATTCCCATGCAATGCGCTTAGTATATTTTTACCTAATTTTTTGCTTTGTTGAGCAATCCTGCGCATGCAAGCCACAAACTCTCTGACAAACAAACAAGCAAACAAGATATGCAACATATATTCAACTTATGAAAACCATAGGGTTAGATCTGAAAACCAATTGTTAGGAGAAATAATAACCAAAAAATAATCCAAATGAAAACTCATATCATGCATTGAATCATATGAAAAATAAGTGCATACCCATCAAAAAATGTTATTTTTTTTTGCATTTGACCTAGTCAACAAGATCTAATTTTTTTATATGATTTCAGCCACAAAAATAGAAATAAAAAATAGATACCCCTACTAAAAAATAGAGATCTTTCCAAAAATGTAAAAATTTAAAAAAAATCTCTTCATTTGTGCCCTAGAGACCTATTTTACCAAAACAGACCAATTTTTGTAAATCGACTATTTGAGCTATGATATTGCATCCAAATTTAAAACACAAAGAATGGACCCCCTGTATAATTTAAAGAGATTTTCGAAAATGTAACAATTTCCAAAAAATATGTTGATTTGCACCAAAAATTAAATTTTTATGAAAAATAAAGAAAAAATTATTAAAAATTCAAATTATCTTGAAAAATTTTGAATTTTTTATCGAAGCTTCCCTAATATGTTGCCAACTTGCAAAAAACAATTTAGACCAAAACTCCAAGCCATTTGGGAGGTATGATCAAATCTTTGAAAATTTATGGTTTTAGTCTCCAAGCAAATCTGCACAAGGGGGTTAGCTCCAAAAAAATAACCAAAATCAGCATGTAAAGGTGGGTTGCCCCATAGTGGGTGCCAGAAATGTGTGTGTGAAAATTGTACCTAGTAGTGGACACAACACTTCAGTAAAACATTAGAGGTTAGCAAATCAAGAAATTTGCAATATAAATGAAATAAGCTAACCACGCCATTTACTGCCTTCTAGTAGGTGCGAGTATGGTATTCTCATATTAGACTGAGATCAATAACAATGCAACACGTAAACGAAGGATTTAAATGACGAAAGCAATTAAATATGAATGCAAATTAATGAATTTTTTTTTTTCGATTTTGAATGCAATAAGATGAAAAATTTGATATGAAACTAATCTAGAATGATTTGGAATGATATGTAAATTAATCTAACAATGATATGCTATGAATGAATGCTATGACCCTCAAAAATAATAACAAAAATCTCACAATCACCTTGTGTGCAAGAGCTTGATTCTTCAGATGTCAATTCACCAAAGTAAGTATGTAAATTCGAGGGATATTGATTGATTGAAAGCTTGAGGGATTGATTATGAAGAGTTGAGCCTTTTTTTAAAAGAAATCCAGGGTTTGAGGATGCATAAGAAAAACCATAAATCACTCTTGATAAACTCAAGTTGATTTTTGAGTTAACAAGAAATCAAAATTAATTAACTCATAAAATCATGCAAAAGCAATTTTTATCTCAAAATAGAGTTTAGTTCTCTTTTTCAACTCATCATCAGATGTTGAGTTTAGAATGTTAACAAATTGAAATTGAAAATTGATTTAAAGTTAATTGCTTTTCTTGATTATGCACGATTTAATATGAATTAATTTAATAAATAAAGTGATTTATTTTCCACTTAACCGATTTTAAATTAAAACAATTAATTTATGGGTTTATCAATTATTAAATCAAACTTTATTCTAATTAAATCATTATATTTGACAACTGGATTTAATCAATTAAATAAGAATTTAATCAATTGTAGTAGGATTTTAATTTATTGTCAAAATTAAATAATGTTAATTAGGAATAAATATAATTAAATCTAATTAAATAATTAAGTGGAAAAATTAAATTAATTAATTAATTAAATATTCAAAATATTCAATTAATCAACTTTAGGATACATAATGACATTTATCGTGGAACCAGGTCCCGAATCCCCTGCCAGACTCGTCTAGAAGGGCTGTAGAGAGAGCTTTGGGCGACCATTACTTTGACAATGATTATACATTTAGGACAAATGGAGGGATTATAGGACAGTTCATTGCAATCTCATTTTTTGTAGGCAAGACAAAAGAACATATTATTCAGGTGGCAAGGGAAATCTTTGTCAAAGATCATCTTGGTGGATTCGAAAACATGGTAAATTGTGTCAACAAGCAACTTACAATCCCATATCTAGATATTACAATGAGAACTGAGCTATCCAAGCTTGATGAAGTCCCCCAGTCACATCGCATACCCATGCTAACCTTCAAAGATGAAGGAAGGTTTGACAAGCACTGGCCAGAGATGCTAAGAAACTTGGACTTCCTCTTCCATGAGATCCTGTCTGAGGAGGTGGAAGCGAAATGGATCCTTAATTACTAGCAAAAGGAGGGTTTCAATATACCAAGAAACCTCGATCAAGTTGAGTCATCAAACCTACATATTATGGCTCTAGAAGTCACCAGATGTACTCGACATTCAAGAAAGGAAGCAGAAGAAGTCAAATGTATCGTGGTGATGGTAAAAAATGAGAATATTTGGAAGTGCAGTGCAGGCCAGAAAGATGGAGCCAACTGATCATTGGTATCAAGTGTCTGTTAATGTAGAATGATGTATATCTTAATAGCTAGATAGCATATGAACACTTTACTTAGATATATAAGGTTCAAACTTCATCACAAACTCTATTTATACAGTTTATAATTTCTATTTTTTTGCAAACTATGTACACAAACTCATGGCTATATAGTAATATGTTATAGTTTGAAGTATATTTCTTACTATGTACATGGAGGTATATTCTCAGTTAATTCTCTTCAAACATATTGATTAGATGATTATCTTTCTTTAAGAAAACTAACAATAGTATGTTCTGTAGCGGAATAGTAAGAGTAGAGGCATCTTAGATACACTTTATGAATCCTGAGCTTCAAAGTTACAGCCGTTTTGTGAAGGAGATGGTTCTAGTACAATATTGTAGCACTAGAGGTAAGGAAGAGTATACTCAGTATTGCACGAGGATTCTTATACCGGCGTCAATGTCTATTAATCACTATAGTTAGCATCTCAATGTAAAAATAGTTAGTATATTATGTGCAAGTTTTAAATCGGCTCCAAAGGCAGGACATTATGGTCTCTGGTATTAAAAATAGCTTAAAACAATCATTATATATTTGCATATGAACAACCCACTTTTGTATGTAAAAGAATAGAATAGTATGGGTTCTATTAATTTATAGTTGCTAGCAACTAATTTGAGTCAGGATCTCATTCCTAACAGGTAATGTCTTCTTTATGAAACTCTGTGACCCTTCCTGTACTTTATTTAAGAATTTGAAGAGCGGGAACACTACTATGTCTGGTGTTTCAGTTCTCTGAACTTAAGTCAATTACTATATACATCTTTTTTGTTTGAATAATGGGTTTAATAGAGAAAGAAAGTAAAAAGAGGGGAGAAACCCCATATTAATTTAAAAAAATATATAGAAAATGTTTTGCATCCCCTAAGAAGACATAGTAGCACATTTAAATAGAAGCCAAGAAAATAGATCAATCGTAGGTATCCAACAGTCAAGCTATTTGAAGTTTAATCTTATAAATAACCCTTGGCCCTATAACCTTCTCATATTGGCCCTGTTGAATCATAGAAGTGAAGGATAACATGGAAACTTCTATTAAACTATCCTGTAAAAGGGGTTAGCTAGCCTTTAAAGGCAAGATTATGCCAAAATATATCAAAAAGACGTTAATTAATAAGCATCCCCTCCTTACCAAAGCTATCCTCCAAATCATAGGGCCAGAATTTATCAATCTAGAAGATAGATATAGGGTCCTATCTAGGATATCTTCCATGTTTGTAGCCATCATTTCTTTCTAGGGTCTCCATGAACAAGATATTTGGAGACTCAGTCACAAAATTTTTAAACGTAAATTTCTAGGAAACTTCGATAAAGCCATTCTATTGATTAAAAGGGATCCTTATGTAGCCAAACCAAATAACTGTGAAAGGGCACCCTTCCACACTTCCTCATCTATTATTGTTACTCAGAACATGGAATACTTTAAGGTGAGAAAGGACATAGTCATTAGAAACACAACCTTCATGTTACATTATTTACATCTCCAAAAAACCTGAGAAGGAAGGCTGGTTTTACAACTACTGGCACAATGATGAAGTTGGAATCATAGTTACAGAGAGCTTTGTAGAAACTGGTTCCAAATCTCTTATTGACCTATGGCTAAATGAAGGAAAGTAACAAAATAAGGAAATAATATGACCTTTTGATGTAGATCAAGAGGGCCAAAGAAAGGATAATGTATATATCTCAATCAAGTTGTAATGTTTTTACTTATCTATAGATCCATGAACTATAGGAGCCAAAAGCTTTTGCAATAGCATGTTCTTATTAATATTATCAAGGCCAACATTCAAACATATTTCATAATTATATCTGACTCAGTCTATTTACCTCACTTATAAATTCTTTTTTGGCTTCCTTAATAGTCAGACTAATGGAAGGACTATGTGGAATTAGAAATGTCTTCCTCGCACAACTCAGCATTGTGTCAAATGCCACATAAGTATGCAGAGTTTAGGATTTGAGTTTACTTTTTTTTTAATCTCATATTAGCTAGGAGGGTTGTGGTAGAACATAGGCACCACCCGTATTAGAAGCTTAGACTCTAGGCTATCCATGATCAGCTAAGGATGCATACCAAATTCTTATGTCTAGCATAAAAACTATAAGATAATCTGTCACTCCCTTCACTTTACAATCATTATATAAGAACCATACTATCTGATCTCAAATTACCATCCCTAACTTAATACTAGATGACCTTCAAGTATAAACTGAGTTGGAAAGACCTTTTGTCTGTGCAATCAATGTTACATTGTGTGCACAAAAGTGGTGTTAATTTACTATTCCATGTTTTTATGGCATTATTAGTTTAGGACTGATCATGACCTTCTTTTTGTCATATATAGATGCTTAATATCATATTGAATTTGATATGTAAAATAATGTGGATTCAGGAATTCATCTAGTGGACCCCATTTGCTATTATGAATTCTAAGATCTTTTTTGTTATATCTAATATATTTATGTTTAGTGGTACATCATATGCATGGTCTAGATGATAATATTCCACCTCATAGTATGTTTGGCAATTTAAGTTTAGAACTGTTCATGTTCAATGCCTAAAGTTTAGATCTTCTTCCAATTATAGATGGTTTGGTATCCTTTTTTAAATGTTCAATAGTGTGGATACAGGATTTCATTTACTGGGTACTATTTGTTATTATGGACTCTAAGTTTGGTCTAACTACTAGTCTATATGGTATGGTTGACCCCTTGAAATCAAAACCCCCATGCTAAGTATATATTAGAATGCAAAATTCCATTTTTTTTAAAAGATCTATGGATAATGCATTTATGGTTAAGTTAAATAGCATACCCCTCAGCATTGAGTATTAAATGCATTATTATAAGGGAGATATATTTATGAATAAATGTAGACAACACTTTCTTAGATCGTATTCAGGATATAGGGCTACAACTCCAACTCTTTATGCTGAAACTCACAGGTAAAGGTATAAGTATCATCTTTCATCTAGCAAAGATTTCATTTCTAGATAATTAACTCCCCTATTAATAGCTCTCCAAAGCTCAGATTAACAATTATTATGTGGATTTTTTAACAAGGTTAGTAGGTAGAACTCTGAATTGACAGGTTCAAGTATCAACTTTTGGAAGCACCTCTTAGGTGCGCTACCAGGGAAGGCATCCCTAAGATAGATTCAGGCTCCTACATAAGAGCATCTTCAGAAAAGAAGATAGAGTCAAAATCAATAATATCTCCCAAAGGATGGCCCATAAGGACCTTAAGATTTCTTCAAAATTTTGTATTTTAGAATAGTCTTTTACTAAGCATGGCTTATGCTTATGTTGTATTAAATTATGGGGGGTATGCCCTCCTAAAACTATTTTGTATCACATTCTGGACTTCGGTCCCAGGCAAGGCTGGAGGTTTTCTCAACCTTGCTCTTTCCTACCAGCACCTGCACAGACCGGGGCTTCTTTTTGTAAACTCTGATTTATATAATAATAAACTTCTGGCTATGGCCTTTTACCGATCAAAAATAATAATAATGACATTTATCGCCAAATAATATTTAATCAAATGTAATTAGGATAATTAGGAATATTAAAGGAACTTTAATATTCCCCGATGCAGAATTAAGATAATCAATTAGGATTTTGATAGACTGATGTGCAGATGTGCCTTAGGTTGGGACTTTGATGTTGATTTTGTTCGATTTGATGATGTAGGAGGTTAATGAACCTATAGCCCATTTTTGGGGTATTACAATAGGGTAAGTGGATGGAAAGCTAGAATTAATAGGCATGGTGGATGGAGGGATATAAGAACCCAATATAGATGGAAGATACGAAGGTTTTAGATTTGGATGGAGAAAATTTTTGCTTATGTTTAAATATAGGGAGATAAGTTTGAAAGGGATATCAACCTATTTAGAGTAAGTTACATTGTAGAGGCTCTCATCTTTAAGACTCATCTTTATACCAATACACTTATGAGTATCTTTGATAGGAGAAACTTTGATAGGAGAAATTGAAGTTGACAGCAATATTTGGTATATTTTTTTATATTTTTGCTTATGATGGTTGCAATCAAGATACTATTGTAGATAATCAAGATTATCTTATAGTCTCTTAGCATCTTTTTGTGGTTTTATGATACTCCTTAAGAATTGAATGAAGCAAGCAATAGTATCCAAAATGGTAATAGATGTGTATGATTTTGAGGTCTATCTTTAGTTTGGAGGATCTTGTTTCAATTTCGTATGTATTTTTTTTAATAAAAATTGGACGGATCCATTGCATATTTTATTAATAATAATAACTTGTTCAAAAACTCCATAGGGAAAGAACTAGTAACAAAACCTTGCTTCCTCATTTATTTAAAAAGAGAAAGGCTACTAGACTATCTAGATATAGAAATGGAGCACAACAATGTGAAAAATATACCAAAGGGTTGGTATCCTACCTGCCAGCCCCCCAAAATAAACATAGCCACCATATGATAAACTTAAAACATGTCAAAAAGACATTGTGCAGTAGTTTGAAAAAGCATCACCAACTCGTCCTCACATCCAAAAGAACCCAAAAATAAATTTGTGATGCATCATGAAATTTTTGCCCCCCAAAAAGCCATCAATTGGCACCCATGTCATCTATGCAAGACCCAAGCATATCGGCCCAGTCCAATCACAAAGTCCATCTTTAAAGAAGAAGCCCAAAAATCCCTCTGTGAAACCACCAATTTTGACTCACAACAAGAAACTGGTGAAATCCTAGATCAAGATGCTCGCACAACTATCAAATTGAGCCCGAACCATCATCCAAAAAGACTATTCAATCTCCATGAGATGTACATTAGTATCCACTACCTCGGCCCACCCAAACTCGTGATCAATAACTTGATTTCCATGAGAAGCAAGAATAGTTGTGTGAAGTGTAGACCAACCTTCGGACAACCCCTGTGAACTCTACCCATCAAAGCCCCCTTGAGGGCTATCCCCAAAGCTTTGTAAATCTTAGAGATTTTGAGGAAACTCCCACCGAGTAGACTCGTATGTAGTTTACCATCCTCCCTCCAATTGAGTCCTATGAAGAGAGGCAACATGCAAAGAAGGATTATTGACATCAACGGTATGACTAAGCAAGTGCACAATTGCCCCAACAACATTTAAAATCCCTTCCTTGATCGTAGGTTCCATCAAATAGGAGAAAGTAACCCTATCCAAATCCCTAAACCTTATGACCAACTTCACATTTTGGAATACCACTTTGCACCAATCCCCTTTCATGACTAGCTTAGGGAAAAATAACTACCAATGGATGCTTTGGAAGAAAACAAATTATACTTAGAAATGACATCACCAATTATGTCCTGCTTATGAAAATGATGAACAATTGCACTTCTCACGATGGCCATACAATCAACCCAAGACTAAGAAAGATCAAGAACATTGGACAATAAAATTGATACCATTTGTTAAGGAAAGAGAACCCTTTTAGTAGATGGGTACAAAATTTATTTACCTAAAATAGCTTTAACATCCTCCCAACAACAATGGAAATGCATAGTGAATACTTTCTCCACCTCTGAGTTTGAAACTACTTCCTCAAATGGAATTTCATCACGAACCGTGTCAAGGCACACACAAATTCCATTCACTTGATCTATCCATATCTACAAGAAACTCAAAGAAGTGAAAATCTAACTGTCTCAATTGGCTACACACACTTTGTTGGGGAAAATAAACAAAGAGGAAATAAATACTTGGATCTGAAAATACCACCAATCGACATGTGAAAAATCCTTCACTTCCACAATTAAAAATTCTTCCCACTCGTGTACTGATCGCAACATGTCTAATAAAATGACGTGAAATTATAATAAAAAATGAGCTTGCACACATGAAAATTAATAATGAGACGAAGTGGCCAACCCTCTTGAATAATTTTTAATGGAAGCAAATCATCCTTCTACAAAACTAATGATACGACACCTATGATGTCCAAGCTCTAACAACCAGTGTGCCAAAGTGATTAATACCACATTAAGTGACATGATGATACTTTAGCTACATTATCCCTTTAAATAGACATCTAAATATTTCAATATTTGCCAAACATGAGATGACGGCCACAATCTCATTAATAACACAATAAATCAATTGTACAATGGATATTTCAAAGTACCTCCATTATAAAGTGGCAATCACCATCTAATACTCATTATTCCTCAATCGAGTCTTCTAATCATGCTGACAAAGCATCCATAGTAATCAACTTACCTAGTTGTTCATGTGAATCAATGAATTCCAAAGGACTTAAGGAATCCATGTGTAGCCCATCACACCCCCAATTTGCTAAAAAGTCCGCTACTTGATTGCCTTCATGCATAGTATGGGAGATATGAACATTTTCAAAAGAGTCTATTAATTTCCACACTTAATTTAGGATGTATGAAAGTTTCCAGTTATGTAGGGATATTTTAATGCAAGAATTGAATATAACCATAGAATCACCTTCAATATTCACCTTCATGAATCCACCCATTTTAGCTTGTCTTTAACGGTGTAATAAAGTAGAAGCTTCAGCAACATTATTAGTCCCCTAAGGAATGGGGGGAAATTTAAGAGCACAAACCATGCCCTGATGATTACAAATGCAAATGTCAATACTTGAAAGACCCAGATTACCTCTTGAAACACCATCAAAATTGATTTTTACAAAATCTTAGGCTGGAGGAAACCACTTAACACTGTCTCTATCAATGGTAGCAGCCACATTCTATTGTGGAATTGACCCAAAAGGAATCATAATCCCCTTCCATTGTTTCGCTATTTGTTTGTCCCAAGTTGAAAAGAAAAAGTTGCATTTAACAGATATTAAATTGGCATTGACCACTTCTGATACTAATTTTTCAATGCTGTTGGCCACTTCACTAACATGATTACTCTCCTTACAAAGAATGTGCTTGTTCCTTTCCCACCAAATAACCCATACTATAATGGCGGGGATACATTGCCAAATACAATTGAATAAGGATGAAAAATATAAAATAGGCCAAAATTGGAATAAATCCCTAGTGTATTCGGAAGAGGCATATTGTAGTTTAATTTATTGATAACAAAAGTCCAACAATAATTGGCAAAAGAACAATTTAGCAACAAGTGATCAGTACTTTCTGCAACTTCATTACAAAGGACATAGTTGACAGGTAATGCAATAGAAATCTTGTTAAGTCACTCACTAGTGAGGATCCTATTCTTCAAGGCTAGCCAAGAAAAACATCTAGCCTTGGGAAGAACATACTTATTCCAACAAAATGAAAAAGCTCAATGAATGGGCTTCAAATTGTAAATTTTTTGTAGAACTTTATAACCTTATTTTATTGAGTAATTTCATGTTGGATTCAAGTGTGGAAAGGTAAGTACTAAGAGGGGAGGGGTAAATCATTACTCTAAAACACTTTTAAACTTATCTTCACATTCATTTACCATTTCCTTAACATTTTCATGCATCACATGAAATAAATAAAACATGTAATAATCAACACATAACACAATGATTTTGGTATCACAGAAATCCTTGTTAGAGGATAAAAACTGCGGTGGGGATGACACCCACAAGACTTCACTATTGCAGAATAAAGTTTCTTGTTTAGAGCTACAATGTTTAGCTATTTATGATAGCATACCCTATTAAAGGTATTAACTTGATTAAGAATTCTAAAGACTATTGTTAGACCAATTTCTTGTCAATGTAAAAATCCTATGAAATGGGTCTTATCCTTGTAGTTTTCTTGAAGTTGCCTACCCCTGCCTGCAAGCTTGTTTTAATGTGCGAAGAAGATCCATAATGTTTTATAGCTTGTGCCCTTAGCCCCTATTCTTCAATATGTCACCATGCTCCAGTTCAAGTTGCAAGGTCTAATGTGTAAAAACCAAGGAGATTTTCAAGTTTCAATGTCTACTGGAAATAGCTCTTTCATGTCGTAGGGTTTCAAAACTGTCTGAGCATAAAAACCCTTGATGTTTTCACATTCCTTTGTTACATGTGTGTTAATGTAGAAACCCTGGTTTTTTTTAGCCTTTCGCCTCTTCACAGCTAATCTCCGACATCAGGTTTCCTTATCTGCACTGCTATGATTTAGTGGGGCCTAGTTCTTCTTCGCTGCAGTCACTTGATCTCCAGTTTCCTGGGTGGTTAAGTTTTTTAATTGGCAACCATGCAATTGTGTGTTCATGAGATCTCTCGATTTTGGTGGTTAAGTGCTTCCCATTTTGTGACCTAGCATTTTCTTCGATCGCGTGGTCACGCAACCCTGGCGGTTTGTTCTTTAACCTTCCATGATCTGGCGAGCGGTTAGTGTTTTGTCTAGCGGTCTCGGCTCTGAGGCAATTAAAGTTTGAGCATGATCTATGGTCGTCGTAATACCTCAAAGAAAAGTTGCAAGAGAGTTAATCATCACGGCATTGCGATAGCCATCCAATAAAAGGGTGACAACGACATATTGGTGGGCCCAAAAATTTTAGATAGAGTGGCAGTGTGATAGGATCTATGGTTGTCGCATGATCACAAAGAATATTCTTCCCCTTTGTGGTCATGCGACCACCATCTGATTTAAAGGTGGTGGGTCTGGTGTCAGACATGTGATGATGTGCCCATTTCTCATTGGTTGTGTGATGACTGATGTGGCGAAATTGATTTCAAGGACCCGGTTGACCGTTTTGCTAAATTTTGAGAACCACACGATTGGTCGGGAGGGAGATTAATTGATGGTCATGTTTTAAATTGGCTGATTAACTATTGCTACCTGAAATTCAAATATTTTAAGGGTTTCTCAATGATAGAAGGACTAAAAATTCAATGTTTTGACTGTCGATCTGCATGGTATGAATTTGCACTCATTGGTACAATATGGCCTAAGGTATGATTAACTATGAAACATGTCCGTGCCTTGGTGGTGGGTGAAATGGCCATTCAAGTTGTGTTGTGTTAAGTGTTGCAGTGGGTATACTTGATGCATTTCTAGTCTTTTGTGTACTAGTCAGGGTTTGTGCCATCAATGAAGATCATTCTTCGATTTGTTTTTCTTTGAGATTGCTTGGTTTCCTCCCCTGTAATAAATTTTGATTGAATCTGGTTGGTGGGTTGTTGAAACCCTAATTCTGTCCTAGCTATCTGAAGCTTGTTGCATCCTTTCCAGAGGATTCCAAGATGGCTAGTGACTATATATTGCTAACCATTGTATGAAAAGGTGGTTGATGGTCAATTCCAAAAATTGAGTAATGAGAGCTTGGGCTTAGGGTTTGCTTTTCCTTATCATTTTGTTACTCTGCAATGTATTGACTCTGCAAGTTTTAATGAAAATGGACTTGAATCCTAGTCTCAAACTTATGTATGTCTTCTTATTTTGATCCTGCATTCTTATATATTAATGTCACAAAGTGAGTTAATGTGTGGTATACAAAGTATATTGTGAAAATATCCTTGAGTTCTTGCCAAAGTCAGGATTAAATCCTTAAAGGTAGTTTCAGAGAATCCAGGGTTGAATGAGAATCTGATGTCTAAGTGTGAGGTTGGAGAGGAATAATAGGCAAAGCACTTATTTTGGATTTGGGTGTGTTGGAATTAGATTTTCAGTGATGTGTGTTGTGTTGTGACTTTGTGCCCTAGGAGGAGACATTGGTCCATTCTCAAGAGGCATTTTTCCCATCACCAATCAAACAAATATAAATGATGAAATCTTTAAATCAGTTTGTAAAGGGCATGAATGTGTAATGTTTTGGAGACTCCTTTCAAGAAGTGAGTCAAGGGTACACCCTCCTAAGCATTAGGCTCAAAGTGTAGGAGGATCCTTGTTGATCCTTGTTAATTGGCCCTTTTTCTTGTAGAAGTTTGGAGTGGTCGTAGAGTCAGTGACATTATTTTGTCAATCATAGTGTAAATCCGCAAGTGGAAAGAAAAGGAACCAACAACTGCTACATCTACTCTGTTAAGAGAGTTCACAACTCTAATCTAAGAATTGTACCTGGTTAAATGATTTACAATTAAGATCTGTTAGGATCTTCTTGGTTAAGAGACTTTACAAAATTTGATTACTCCTTAATCTGTAACAAAAAAAATGTCTATCAAACTTGCATCAAAAAATATTATTTAGACTCTACGTGCTCATCAATTCATTACCTCAAACTGTGTATCCATTACACTATCATGTCAGTACTTAGTAGCTTTGAATCTATGATTGTTCCTTAATACTTTGTTACTCAGTAGCTTCAATGTTCATTCACTTTTTTCTCTAATCTACTTCATACATGAAATCTCCAATTTCTCTTCACACATGCATATGTCACCTTAATGATTTCCATACTCTGATCTTCTTATATACAAAATTCAAGCAGTACTAGATGTTCTAGAATCTTCATCTTCAAGCGGTGCTTGCATTGGGTACACTTCCAATGCATATTTCATCCTTAATTTTTATTGGCTAATCTCACCTTGTAATCATGTGTAATCATTAGATTTCAATCTCCAATGTTGTGTTATACGATCTCCTCGAGATTGGTAAACTATTTTCTAATCGGTGTCCAGGTTCAATGTACTTAGAAATCTTTTGGTGTCGGTTTGTTCTTCTCTGTGTTAATCCATTTTCCTGTCAGTGCAAAATCCTGACAGGAAAATGGCCTATTCCCTGCAAATGTTTTGTCATGTTGTCCTGCCATGCCTACAAGTCATAGTTTTAATGTGTGATGAAAATCCACTTGATTTCATGGTTTGTGCTCTTAGCCCCATGCTCTTCAATGTGTCACCTTGCTCTAGTCCAAATAGCACGTGCTGAATTGCAAAACCCAAGGAGATATTCAAGTTTTAAGGTCTTCAGGAAATAATTTCAAAATATGCCCAAGTGTCAAAAACCCACAATGTTTTGAAAATCCATAATGTTTTTAGTCTCCTGCCACGTTTTGGTCTGCATGAAAACCCTGTGTGTTTTCGATCTTTCACCGAAAACCCTATGTGTTTTCGACCTCCCACTTCTTCCCTTTGGTCGGCACTCCTTGTTCATCGATCCTAGGTGCACAAGTGCGATCGGTTGGTGGGACCCAGTTCTTCTCATTGCCGGACATGGTTAAAGTTTGGATAGAATCAATGGGTTGTCGCTTGTTCACATAGAAAAGTTGCATGAGGTTTATTTCTCACGAAGTTGCGACCTATTGCCACCTATCCTGTGGACCCGAGTCTTCAAGGGTTTCAAATGATTGGTTTTCACATGATCACATGTCATAAATTTTTGACATGCGACCATGCGACCGGTTGACACATGTCCCAGCGGGCCCATCTCAGGGGGCTCTAACAGATTGTTAACGGGTGTGCAGGATCAACGATCCTCGCCATACCACGAGGAAAAGATGCAAGCTTTTTAATCTCCATGCTTTAACGAGAGTCATTAATGCAGTATGAAGGTAAATTGCTCGATGGGGTTGTTTGTCAGGTCTGGCCTCCGTGGTGATGTTTCATTGGTTATGTCAGTGCACAGTGGAGGGATGTCAGAGCTGACTATGTAGAAATTAGAAGTGGTCCCACTGGCACACTGGGAGGATGAGGTGGTAGTCTTGTGGCCTTTTTGCATGATTGCAAGGGCCATCTTTTGGCCATGCAATCATGCGACAAGGGTGCCATGTGTGCTCGGGCCTGTTTGTAGTTGGTAGGTGGTGTTGTGGCAATCTCCAGTTGGTCCAAGCTAGCAGGATGATAGATTTGAATGTAGGCTCAAGTTAGGGTATCTCAGCAGTGGGAGGATTCCATGATCAACGGTTGTCATGTGATTGCATGCAGGAATCTTGCCGGTCCATGTGATCATGCGACTGACTGTTGATATCTCCCTGCTAACCTCAGATTTTTAAGCCCGCGAGATGGAGAGGATCTACGGTGGGGACTTAATGTTGGTCTCAGTTCAATTTGTGGATCGCCGATGCACCATTAGATTTTAGGTGGTGACGTGCCAACCGGTAGGATGCATGTTAGCAGCTTGTCACATGTTTGCATGAGCCAATTTTTCGACTATGTGAACATGCGAAAAACCCTTTTTTGGCAGCGGTAGTGGCAGCGGCGACAGAGTTGTAAGTGACCGTTGGGATTCAAATTCAAATTCACAAGGGATTTTCCCATGACAGGAGGTACCCATAATTTATGGTTTTTTGGTCATTTCTTGATTTGGTTGGTGGCACCAGTGGTTGTAGAATGGTCCAATGAGTTGGGTGGTTTCCTGTGGGACTGGTACCATGTGGTGATGGACAAATTTTGTTGCTCCAGGCTTTTTGCAGGTCTATTTAGTTTGGTTTGCATGGTAAATTTATGATCTTCCTATCCTTCTCAGAGATTCTTCTCAAGTGCGAAGATCATCCTTGGTCTGATAGACGTGTGCTTGGTTTTCCCTCCAAGAGTTTTTAAATTTTAATGTATTTCTGGTTGGTTGGGTGGGTGAAACCCTAGCACTAGTTGTAATACCCCAAAAATGGGCTATAAGTTCATTAATCTCCTACATCGACAATTCGAACGAAATCGACTTCAAAGTCCTAATCTAAGGCACATCTAAACATCATCAAATCATAATTGATTATCTTAAATTTTGCATCGGGGAATATTCCTAGTAATATTCCTAATTATCTTAATTATCTTTAATTTTATAATTATTTGGCAATAAATCACATTTATCCTAAAGTTTGATTACTTGAATATTTTCATATTTAATTAATTAGATTTAATATTTGCCACTTAATTGTGTAATTAAATTTAATTATATCTATTATTAATTGTATTGTTTAATTTTGACAATAAATCTAATATCATATGAATAATTCATTAAATTCTTATTTAATTAATTAAAGCAAGTTGTCATTATTTAATAATATAGTTTTTAATAAAAGTTTGATTAAATAATTGATTTATCCTCAACTCAACTGATTTTAAAAATAAAACAATTGATTTATGGGTTATAATTGATTAAATTCTTATTTAATTAATTAAAGCAAGTTGTCATTATTTAATAATATAGTTTTTAATATGTAGTAGGTTTTCACCAAGATGTTCATTTTTTCAGGACTTTTTCTGATTTTTAAGATTTTTTTCAGGACTTTTACCAAGCACTGAATGCCTTAGGCGTAATATTTCTTCAGGTAGGAGGTTAATGAACTTATAGCCCATTTTTGGGGTATTACATTTTGCCCCTCTTTGAATTACTGTGCAAAGCGCAGTGGTTCAAAGAAAGTCTGTGTTTGATAGAGATATGAAACTGATTCGAAAGATAAACCGATCTCAAGATAGAAACTGATTGAGAGATATTGAGATAGGAGGTCCTGAATGACCAGAGATAATGTTTACTGTAGCAGCGATGAACATATGATTGCGAAAAAGTGTCAAAATACCTGATTTTGAACCTTAGGATTGATAAGAAGTGAGTGACCCGTTCTAGACTCGATTGTCTTAGCAGAACTAGCAGGTATCAAATCTGAAAACCCTAGAGAGGCCAATTTTTCATTCTCAGGTATATGTGTGTTATTGTAAAACTTTTCAGAACATACACAATTAGTACTCTCAGGGATTAGCACAATTTGGTCACTTGATTGTTCATGCACAAGGTTGCTTTTGCCCTCGTTCATTATTTTCAGACGTGCTTGGAATCACTTGCTTGCTATTCTACGTGCTTGTTTATCTACTTGGCTATTAAAAATGATCAAATCTGGTATAACCTTCAAAATCTAGACAGTACAATTTGCAAACAATCCAAAACTAAAGACCTTCAATTTTGCAAAAATTGACGTAAAATCTTTTCTGGAGTCAAAAGTCATTTCAGGAAGTTAAACTATCGTACGAGTTTTGTCAAGTGTCATTTCAGTATTGCCCATCTGTCGTATGATTGAGAACACAGTTTCGTATGAGTTTTCAAACCAGCAAATTCAAGAAAGTCAAAACCCTGTTAGCAACTGTCGTACGAGTTTTGTCAACTGTCATTTCATTTCTACCCAACTGTCGTACGAGTTTAGCAACTGTCATTTCATTTCTACCCAACTATCGTACGAGTTTAGCAACTGTCATTTCATAGACTACCCAGTGTCGTACGAGTCTGCAGAGTGTCATTTGGAAAAATTTGGGAGAGTTGTCAGAAATTGTCAAATTGCAAGATATCTAATGTTTCCAGCCTAGTTCTAGAATCTGTCAAAAATATCATTGTGTCAAGAACAGATCAGTAGCTATTGAGAATTAGTACACATGTCTCAAAGAATCAGTACACATGAGGAAGAAATTCTGATCGCCGCTATGATGAAGTAGTTGCAAGCTATGCAAGTCCAGCTTGACAAACTTGAGAAAGAAAAGGAACCTCTATACTCTTTTCCATTTGATAAAGACTTGTACATGTCATCATGCCCCCGAAAAAAATTTGAGCAATATGATACCTCTTCCACGGAGAGTGACACATCTAGCTTTGGAGACTATGATGACTATGACGACAGACAATGTAATGATACCTATGACACCTTTGTTCCTAAGAGTCCTCCTCATCGTCCATTCCTACTTACTACAAATGGGCCATCACATTGGATAGATCATGAGGGTGATCCATATGATTCTGATTATGAAAGAGACTTTGATGATTTCTATGCACAATACCTAGATGATCCATCTGTTTCACTTGAGGAAGAGAAAGTTTACCACGCTGATTATAAACATGCATACTATAAGGATCTCTCCTCTATGAACTCTCAGGCTGAAAATAAAGATTACACTCTCAAGCAAGATCATGTTAATGTTGGACCTTTGTCTTGTGATGGTTCCCTTCCATCCCCTACTTCCTCCAATACCCATACATTTCCTAAAGCTTCTGAGTCTTTCAAATCTTTCACAGAACCTTCATCCGACACAAGCCTTGATACTTTTCATGCGGTTCCCTATAGTTATCCTCCAGGGCTACCTCTTAAAGAAACTCAAGCTAACCTTCACTTGGCTGCAAATACTTTCAATAATGATAAACCTAAAGAGCCTAAGCCTTCATATGCTATAATCCCTACTTCAGCTAGTCCTCCACCATCTCTTCCAAAGTCTTCCATACAATCCCAACATGCTTCCTTGTCCTTAGAAGTGGCTCCATGTCAAGAGGATTCAAAAAATGATGAAGAAAAGAACATAAAGAAAAATCAACATCAAGAACCCTCCATTTCATCCACTCCTTTTCCCGATGTCTCTTATCCGCCTCAGGGTTCTTTTGATCCTGTACCCCCTTTTTCATGCATTCCACCATGTCTGAAGTCTTCTCCTAAGCAAGATCAAGCTACTACTTACACTATTGAGCTTATTGAAAATCAAAATAACCTTACCCCACTTCCTATTTCCAAAGATGATACTTCCATTAAGGTTGTTAAAAATGGTGTTGATACTTCCAATGTTAAGCCTATTGAAAATCAAAAGAAAAATTATGTGCTTGTGCTATCCAAAGATCCTTGTCAAGATCAATGTCTTCCATCTTCTTATTCTACCACTCCATGTTCACTTCCACTTTCTACTCTTCCTAAGTCTTCGCAAGCTTTGAATGATCCTATCAAAGAAAATGCTCTTATTCAAGATGTCCATGATTTTATTGAAAATTCTAATGCTCACTATAAAGATGCTGATATCCTTGGTTGTCATATAGATGATGATGAACTTATTGATTATCCTTTTGCATCTTCCACTTCCATCCTTGGACCTCTTCCACCACTACTAAGGGCTTCACGCCTTCCTTCCATCTTGGGTCCTTATGTCCCTTCACTTTCCCCTCCTAGCTCTCCTGATTTGCCATCCATCTTAGGTCCTTACATACCTCCATCTCCCATCTTTCCTCAAGATCAACATAGATGCATACCCTTGAATCCTTTTCATCCACCCACCCATCTAAACCAGTCATATCCTCCTTCTTCCACAAGTCCCAAGTCTTTTGGAAGTAACTTGAATGTTCAATACAAGAAAAAGAAGCAATACAAGAATCCATCAAAAAAAGATCACCATGTCTCCTCTAATAGACATGGAAACATAAAGTCAAAAGAGATATCTAAGAAAAAAACTACAAGACAAGTATGGGTTCCAAAATCCATCATTCAAGATATTCTCTCTAGATCATCAAAAGGAAATAAAAATCCTAAGGCTATATGGATTCCAAAGTCTCTCTTGAAAGAGTCTGGTGTTGAACAAAAAGTGAAATTGACATTCAAGCTTCCAAAGGCTTCCACTACATCTCCTTCCAAAAATATTCTTCCATTTCATGCGCCCAAACCTCAACCTCTGCTATCCATTCGCCATATGCCTTCATGTATTCCTTCATTCATGATTCCTCCATCCTCTCACCACCCTTCAAGGTATGTGTTGACATTGATCTTGCCTTCCTTTCCACCTGAAGAAATTCTACGCCTAAGGCATTCAGTGCTTGGTAAAAGTCCTGAAAAAAATCTTAAAAATCAGAAAAAGTCCTGAAAAAATGAACATCTTGGTGAAAGTCCTGAAAAAATGAACATCTTGGTGAATTCTAATACATATACCTGAAGAAATTCTACGCCTAAGGCATTCAGTGCTTGGTAAAAGTCCTGAAAAAAATCTTAAAAATCAGAAAAAGTCCTGAAAAAATGAACATCTTGGTGAAAACCTAGCAATAGGCGCCTTGATGATTCACAAAAAAAAATCAAAAAAATATCAAAAGTACAAAAAAATTGAAAAAATGAAAAATACAAAAAAAAGAAAAAAGAAAAAAAAAGTGCCTTGGTGAAAACCTGGAAACAGGCACCTCGGTAGCAAAAATAGAATCTCTACCAAGATGGTGAAAACCCGGCAAACGGGTGCCACTTGTTCCAAAATGCTCCATCTATCAGCACAATCTTGGTCTTTCCTAGCTTTCAGTCTTGCTTTAGTTTGTACATATCTCCCGGTTTGTTTCTACATATCCTGGTTTCAATAAGTTGGTCTGTACACCAATCAGCTCAAGCGTCTGTATCCTATCAATGTTCAAAGTTGGGGGCAATCAATGTCATATCCTATGGTCTCCCATGTATCTTAGACATTTCCTATCTAGTCAGAGTCCTTTGAAGCTTCCTGTTGAGTCAATCAGTCTGTCTCGTCTCCAGCAAGGATTTTGCATCAACAACAATCAAACATCAAAACTCAACTGAAAACAATCTGTGCTTTTTTTCATGCTTTTATCTCCTTGTAGGCTTACTGATTCGCATTGAGATTTTTGCATATTGTGTCCCTTCGAGCTCTTCGATGATGTCCTTTATAGGATTTAGAGAGTGATGACTGGGGGCATAATCTTTTCTTTGTCTTCTGCTTGTATGTGAAAATCTAACAACTTTGAAAATTCTGGGTTGAAATGGTGTCCGACTGTAAGAGCCTCTATCTCAAATTGGATGGCCATGCGTACCTCGACCATTGATACCCAAAAAAAATTCAAGGACGTTTGATCTAACTATTATCTTTTTGAGTAAGTTCTTTATCCTACTGTGGAACGCAATCTTGCCTAAGGATGTGAACAATAAAGGGTCACTACGGGTAATTCACATTGGATTTAGAATGATCTCTTGACTATTTGATGTGTTTGTAATGCAAGGCATACTCAGGTCATCACAATGTTTATGTTTTGATGCTTGTACAAATTGCTATATCAAAATGGACATGATATTCAGGTCATCCTGGCGCTTGTGCCTTGGTGCTTATATCTAATCCGACATTTTGAAAACAAAATCAATATTCATATATCCATGGTTGTTTGACCAGTGGGTGTTGTATTGATTCTTGCGCATACAAATTGATATTCATATGTCTGTGGTTTCATGCCTAGTGGGCATTGTATTGATTTATCCAGTTACCTAAAAGTTCAATGATGATAACAAATCGACATATGATCAGTGACTAGGTCCTCGTTCTTAGGTTGCATTTCATTTTGCATGTCTCATTTCATTTTGCATGTTGCATGATCTCACAATGATTAAACGAACTTCAAAGCTTAAACAATTCTTCATATCAATTCTTCAAATCTAACAAGAGCTGAATCTCACATGAAGGTTCCTCCAATGAAGCAGCAAGTAGAATCCTTTTTCGGGATCAAAATCAAAATCTGAGATCATTCATATTATTAACTGCTTGCATATTCGACCTTTGATCATCACAGAAATCTAGTATTCAACTTAACTGATTATCTTACATCAAACTATCCAAATTTCAACTTGGTCAACCATGGTCAACTCATGGTCAAACGTAGTCAAACTTGGTCTTTTTGGGACCTTCCAAACGATGCAGCATGCGTTCTCGGACGTGTATAACCACTTCTCAAATCAATTAACATGCTTCTAAACTATAACACTGACTTTTCTTGTCAGATTTCAATTTTAATCCCGAAGGGGGCATGGTATTGCACATCATTCAAAGTCTGTAAATCAAATTCTATTGATCAAATCTATCAATATCTTTCATCAGTGATCAAGACAACAATCACGTCTAGTCGCTGATTCATCAAAAAGTCCTCATCGCTCGGGGCAAATCTATCATCACTTGGGGCATATTAGATTCATCAAGATCCATATCAATTTGGTATTCTCCTAATCTTGTAAACTGTATCAGTTTTTGCAACCATCAGATCATAGTGTTCTTTCCTTGGTTCTTCGACAACTAAAGGGTTTGGATGTGATACTTGCTAGTTCTGCTAAGACAATCGAGTCTAGAACGGGTCACTCGCTTCTTATCAATCCTAAGGTTCAGAATCAAGCATTTTGACACTTTTTCACAATCATAGGTTCATTTGCTGCTACAGTGAACATTATCTTTGGTCATTCAGGACCTATTATCTCCATATCAATTCAATATCAATCAGCTTCTATCTTATATCAATTATCAATTTCAAACATCAGTTTCATATCTCTATCAAACACAGACTTTCTTTGAACCACTGCGCTTCACACAGTAATTCAAAGAGGGGCAAAATGTAATACGCCAAAAATGGGCTATAAGTTCATTAATCTCCTACATCGACAATTCGAACGAAATCGACTTCAAAGTCCTAATCTAAGGCACATCTAAACATCATCGAATCATAATTGATTATCTTAAATTTTGCATCGGGGAATATTCCTAGTAATATTCCTAATTATCTTAATTATCTTTAATTTTATAATTATTTGGCAATAAATCACATTTATCCTAAAGTTTGATTAATTGAATATTTTCGTATTTAATTAATTAGATTTAATATTTGCCACTTAATTGTGTAATTAAATTTAATTATATCTATTATTAATTGTATTATTTATTGAGTTGAGGATAAATTACTTTATTATTAAATTAATTCATAAATAAAACATGCACAATCATAAAAGCAGACAACTATCAATTATCAATTAAAGCTAAACTCTATTTTGAGTTAAAACTTAGCTTTTGCATGTTTTTGTGAGTTAATTATCTTTTATTTAAAAATAACTCAAAAATCAAGTTGAGTTATTTGAGTGATTTATGGCTTTTTCCCATGCACCTCCAAAGCCCTGGATTTCTATAAATTAAGGCTTTAGCTCTTCACAAATCATCTCATATTTTGCACAATCACGCTAGAGAATTGGAATTGAAGAATCAAAGCTCTTGTGAATCGACATCTTTGTGAGATCAATCTTTTTTTTTTTTTTGCATTCATTTAGATTCATATTGCATATCATTTCTAGATTAACATATTTCATATCATTTCAATAGCATTCATAGCATATCAGTTTTCAATAGCATAGATTCATATCAAGTTTTTATCATTCTTATTGCATAGAAAAATCCAAAAAAATAGAATAATTGCATTCAATCTCATATCTAGATCAATTGCATTCAAATCCTTCATTTAGGTGTCGTCTAGGTCACTGATCTCGATTACAATCTGAGAACATTAATCTCGCACCTATTAGAAGGCAGTAAATCGCTTGGTTAGTTTAGTTTTCAATTTTGCACGATTTTGATTATCACTAACCTCTAATGTTTTACTGAGTGTTGTGTCTACAGATCAGGTACAATTTTCACACACACACTAGCTATCTATAGCTTATTGCAACCTATTTTGGGTTTCCAAGGCAGCTAGTGGTATAAGTTGTAGCTTTTTTGACTGAGTAGGGGTTCTAAATTTTGTCAATTCCAGTGGTTCCAATTTCTAGTTCCATGAGTGGTTCTTCATGTAAACACTTTCATGCTGGTTGTATCAACATTAGGGAAAAACCTCATGTATCTTTTGCGTATTGTCTATGGTGTTTTCTGAATCAACTTGTAATACAGGGATTTGAATCCACATACTTAATACAGTTTCTCATTCTTGGATCTCTCCTTTAGTTGTTCTTAATGAATTTTGAGTTTTCTGGCTCATTGCATTTGGTTGCTTATGTATATGTTTCATCTCTTAGCCTTGATTTAGAATCAGGTTAAAAGTCTTTGAGTGAAGCATAGATTCATTTGGTTCAATCAGTAAGGATACTTGTAAGTAGTGTAAGAGATGTTTAACTATGTTTATGGCTTGGATTCTCAGATGAATCTAGTAGTTGTCCCTGTGTTCCATGTTCACTTCAAGTATGATGCCCAATGGATAAGGCACTAATCTTAACCTAGTATGCCTATGCTAATGCAAAGTGTTGCATGGTTGTCTGCATCCTACAAGAAACCCAATTATATTTAATATCTCCAATCCTGCAATCCTTCATAGTCTTGAGGTCACAAGGCCATTTTACCCTTCATAGCAATAGAGATTCAATGAATGTCTAGTTAGCATTTAGTAGTCTCTTTCTATCATCTGCTTTGTTTAATCTAGTCCAAAGTCCTAAAATGTTATAAGTTACTGGATTAGGTACACCCGCCATGGTTTTGCAGAGCCAGAAGTGAAGAGGGTAGTCTTGTCCCTATAGTTGGTCCAGTTGCCTTACAGAGCTTTCACACTTGGATTTAACCAGTCCTAACATCAGTCTCAAGGCATATTGGCAGCCCTAAGTGGCATAAGAGTTTTCAAACATCAACACTCTGTAACATATTTTATTTAACTTGGTAACTGAGTTCTCTTCTCGGATAGGTTCTCGGTAGAACTTGGTTCTTAGTGCTCGGTTCTACCTTGCTCGGTGCCTATACTTGCTTCTTCTTTACCAAAATTCCCTGTTTACTTATTCCTTTTACCGAATGCTTTCTCTACCTTACCAACTCATCTTTTCTTCCTTACCGAATGACTTTGAAAAACATAATAACTTCCTCATAACTAATGACAAAAAAATAAACTCTTAGGAGTATCAATCTCCCCCTTTGGCATTAGTTTGGTATGTTTGTTAAAAACCTTCAAAATCATCAAATTCATTAATCAAAATTCAAACTTTCTCCTCGATAAAACTTATTACTCCTCCTAAAGTAATAAATCTGGTACATATCCATACTATATACATTGTCTTCCTCTTTTCTACATAATTATCTATATATTCTCATTTTTTTACTTATATGTATATTCCCCCTTACACTTAACAAAATCTTATATGTATATTCCCCCTTTTTTAACAAAAATTCCAAATTACTTAGTGTTTATCCGGTTTGGGAATCTTAACAAAAAATACTTTTATACTTCTCTTGTGCTTACATCTGGCATGCTAACTAAGTCTTTAGCTTTTTGTATTTGCCTCTGCAGTGATTCAATGTTCAATAACAAAACTATTTGGAGTTTTAAGAGATCCATCATGATCTGGTTCTCCTCCTTTCTCAATTCAAATTGCAGTCCCATCAAGTGCTTCATCTTCTCATAATATTTTTTTATTGTCTTTGGTTTGGTGGAAATATTTGATAATAGCTCGGTGAGCTCTTTTTCCACATTATTGTCCTTTTCTTTAATCTCCTTTGTAAAATCAGATATCAAACAAATCTTTTGAAATAAAGAAAGAATGGACTGCAATTCTTGTTCCAATCCTATGATTAACTCTAAAAGAGTTATCTTATCCAATGCAACAAATTGAAGAACCTATTCAATCACCTTTGTCTCCATATCTCTCTTGTAAACTTTCATCACATACTCGGTTGTGTTAGTTCCAAGATAATTGATTTGGATAACAAATTCTTTCAACTGACTATATATATCTGCTTTCTCATTGATGGTAGCCTCAGGAACAATTTCATTCAAAATACTCTTAATCTGCTCCAACACATCTATTTTCATGTTTTTGGCTAGGAGCTTACCTTGTGCAACTTCCCTTTTCAATAAGTCACCGAACTCGGAGAGTTCCTTGGGGGTCATGGTTGTATATTCAACCTTTGGTATAACTATAACTTCATTTAAATCAACTTCTTTTTCTACTTTTCTCTTTTTAGATTTTCCATTTGAACTTGATGTCTTCTTTGCATCTGATTGAGTTTAAGTCTCATCGGTTTTATCTTCATTCTTCTTCTTTTTTTCTTTTGGATTCTTCACTTCTTTCTTCTCTTGAGTTCCTTCCTTCTTTTCTTGTGTTTCCTCTTTCTTCTCTTCTACCTTTTGAGTCTCTTTTACCTTTTCTTTCTCATTCTATGGTTCCTACTTCTATTTAGTACTAGTCTCGATGGGGGTCACCAACTCTATGTTCTAACCTTGAGTTGTTTTTATCTCTATAGTCTTCTCCTCGGTCTCTTTTGGTTTATTATCCTTTGATGGCTCGACAGGAGTCACAACATCTATAGGTGTAGCATCAGTCACCTCTATCTCCAGAAAATCTAAAACTTGAATGATTACAGGCTCTTTTGTTAATAATATTGCAGTAGTTGGATCATCTATATCCATTGCTTCTAATTCTATGGCCTTAGTTTCCATGACATTTTCATCTTCTTTAATTCTTTCATAAGGATCGTGTTCAGTAATATCTTCTATAATTACTTCTTCCTTATATGTTATCAATCCAACTGGCTTGGATTTATCCTCTTAAACTATTATACCTTCAATTGTCAGATGATCAATGGAAAATATGGAAAATATATTTCTCCAAAGATCATCGGTATCCTTTTGAACTTCTTGCAATTGACTGACCATTATACTTAAGGCTCTTCCTTTTACTAGAAATCTTGTCGAATATTCATTGAGTGTATCCTTTATTCCTCTCTTTGTAAGGTTTGGTACTATGATTGCAAGTGATCTCTCCCTCATCTCTTTTTTAGTAGCAATTGCATATTTCCATCTGGCATCTATTTTCTTATACAATTCTCCTTCTAGATAATTTGCCACTTCAACTAGTAGAATCTTGAATTTGTGCAATGTGGTGATGATTGTCTATTCAATTCTATCCTTTTCCTCATCAGTCCTTGTATCAGATTTTAATTTTTGCATGACCTTAAGTCCACCATACATTTCATTAGAAGTGTACCCAATGCTAGCACCGCTTGAAGATGAAGATTCTAAAACATCTAGCACCACTTGAATTTTATATATAAGAAGATCAGAGTATGAAAATCATTAAGGTGCCATATGTATGTGTGAAGAGAAATTGGAGATTGCATGTATGAAGTAGATCAGAGTAGAAGGTCAATGAATAGTGAAGCTACTGAGTAATAGAGTATTAAGGAACAATCAGATATTCAAAGCTACCGAGTACTGAATTGATAGTGTAATGGATACACAGTTTGAGGTAATGAATTGATGAGAACATAGAGTCTAAATAGAATTTGTTGATGCAAGTTTGATAGACATTTTGTTGTTACTAATTAAAGAGTAATCAGATTTTGTAATGTTTCTTAACTGAGAAGATCCTAACAGATCTTAATTGTAAATCATTTAACCAGGTACAATGTTACTCCTAAAGAGCATTAATGGTTGTCATTAGTATCATTTGTTCATATAGTCAGTAAAGGGGACAAGATAGGACAATCAATCAATACACAAAGCCTCTACACTGAGCAAGACACGAGGTAGATCTCTAAGTTAACCGAACACAACTTTGACCGAGCACTCTTACTGAGCCAGATGATTACCAAGTATCAAGCACAGTATTCACCAAGAATTCATATGAACTCAGCACCAGTTAATTACCGAGTGATGAATGCAGTATACACTGAGTGAAACAAGAAATGGCATAGTAGTTTTGAATGGCACAAACTACAAGGAAAATGGTTACCAAGATCAAGACAAAATTTAATATGGATGTAATCATTGAATTGTTGATGATTCCTATGTATTGTTGATCTAGGTTATTTATTTCTACCATAGTTCTTAGGTTTTCTAAGATATTGTAAAACCATAATTAGATCAAGGTTAGTTTGATATAAATTTGTAAGGATGTCATTTTGACAAGAATTACACATGAAGTAGCAACCACAGTGGAAGACATATGAAGATTAGATAGGGT
Source organism: Chamaecyparis obtusa (assembly GCA_027943335.1). Lineage (NCBI taxonomy): Eukaryota > Viridiplantae > Streptophyta > Pinopsida > Cupressales > Cupressaceae > Chamaecyparis > Chamaecyparis obtusa. The sequence goes on from BSBK01005328.1 coordinate 175,169, forward strand.
TTTTCATTGACAAAGCATTGAAGGAATATTTAGTTTTATCAGAAACAAAAGGCCATCGAGAAGTATTCATTGAAGAGATAAATCACATTAAGGTGATAACAGATAAGTACTTTATAGATCTGAATCAAGAAAGTTTGAGTTGCTATTTACAGATAAATCCTACTATTACTCTTTAACCATTGTAGAAGACTTTAAATCTCTTAATAGAGTAAACTTAACAGTTCTATTGTAAATCTCTTAACTGAGAGCACACTTGATTGTGTTTCTAAAATCCTCTAACTAGGTAGATCTAGCTGATCTCAATGTTACTGCTAATAGGGTAATATCATCATAAGTGATCACAATCTTTGTAGCCTTAACCAAAAACTTTGTTACTGTAGTAGTGAAGCTTTGTGGGTGTCATCCCCACTGTAGGTTTTACCTTCTAATGAGGGTTTATGCGATATCAAAATACTTGAGTTATGTGTATGAAGTTTCATGAATGGTTTATTGATTAGATTACATGCATTTACATTTTCAATAATATTTTGAATGTATGTTACATGCAATGGATTTAGTTGGTTAGTGATATTCATGCTTATAAAGATTCATTTTGAAAAGTTTTAAGGTTATTGATTCACCCCTCTCCTCTCAGTACACATATTTTCATTATCCCAACAATTGGTATCAGAGCTAATTCTCTTGTTTAGAAAGTTTAACCACTGAAAAGAAAAGATCTTAAGAATGGAAAGGTATAGGCTTGATAAGACTATTGAGAATTAGAGAATACAAATGCAGATCTACATTGAACAATTTAAGGAATCCAAAGAAGAACTAAGAAAGTTACTAATCAAAAGGAAGGATATGGAATTTCAATATAATGAGACTGATTATCATGAAGACGAGATAGATGATTCATTTGAGGCATTTGCATCTGGATCTGGTAGCATATATGATGCATCTCAAGGAACCATATCAGATCTATTTGAAAAGAATCAACATCTTACTAAACAAGTGAAAGCACTGCAGATTGGTCAAGAGTCACAAATGGTCAAAATGATTGGTGTAATGAACAATTTAAGGCAAGCTAAACAAGAAAGAAATTTAGCCATTAAAGATAGGAGGAAAATGGCTGAAAAGATGGAAGAAAAGGAATCTAAGATAATGAGAGTCACCTAGCATCACTTTGAAATCTCCAATCAGATGGTTTTCATGAGTCAGGAAGTCAATCGAGTAAACAATGAACTTACTAGGAAATTGGAAAACATCGGTGAATTAAGAGAAGAAAATGATAGATTGAAGAATGAAGTAAAGATTCAACAACAATATAATGATATGATTAAGAAAGCTAAAGAAATTACAAAAAGAATGGATAAATTCCTAATCAGTTAGAAAATATTTGAAAGCACTATTGGTTTAGCTTTTACCGAGCAGGGAGAGTCATCAAGACAAGATGAACAAAAGAGTTCCTATGCTAATCCAAGGCCAAAGAATCTCGCATGCTATCATTATGGAAAACCAGGCCACACCTCAAATGCTTGTAGAATAAAATAAAAAGGTATTCCTAAATCTACTCCTAGATTTAATGGTTATTGCTATAACTTTAATAAGTATGGACATCAAGCACATGAGTGAAGATAAAAGTTGAATAGGACACCTAATGAACCTTATATGGAAAAGAACTATCGCACTTGCAACATGCATGGACATATATCATAGGAATGCAGGACAAAGATGAAGCAAGTCTGGACACCAAAAGAAAAGAACAAGACATATCAATCGTTAAGGTAGGGTAATGCATATAGTTGGGATTACAACACTTGGGTTAATTGTATAGCATGTGGTAGATATGGACATATTGTAGAAAATTGTATGAGGAAGAATTGGAGAGGAAGACCTCAAAATTGGAGGAATTATGGAATGGCATGTTTGCACTATCATAAGGTCGGTCACTTAAGTAAGGATTGTAGAGATCGAGCACCAGAGGTAACTACAAATAAAAATGGCAATACAATTGAAGAAATCATGAGGATAAGAAATCAAATGTGGAGAAAAGCATCAAATGACAATGCTGGATCAAGCACTACAGTTGGTGACACCTCGTCCATTGGATTAGGTGATATCACCACCTCCACCTAAGCAATTTAGGTATGTATGGAATTGAATCTCAATCGATTATATCTTACAACAGTTCCTTATATCTATTGAATGAACACCAAAATAGAGTGAAACAAGATGCACTAGGGTATTGTATGTTTTGAGCTTAGCATATGTATAGTCGGTAAAAGCATGACCGAGTAAAAGATTGTTAGTCGGTGAAGATGGCAAGGTTTACTGAGTTGAAGTATCAACCAAGCAACATCGAGTGTTAACCGAACACAAGTTACAAAAGTGATAACCAATCATCACTATGTTTACCGAGTTGAGGTAGGTAAAGCATTTATTGCAAAAGTTTGAGTGAGAAAAGAAATTTTTGGTATAAATACACCGTGATACAAGTCATTTCAACATAGAGATCACAAGTAGAACTAGAGTGATTTGAGAGAATTTGAGAAAGATTTTCTTGATCATTCAACAAATATTTGAGCAAATTCTGTGCATTTTATCATCATTACAAGTAAGTTCCTAAGCCAATGAGTTAATTTACTGAGATTTTGTGAAGCCCTAAATTTGAGAAAATGATGGTGTCTTCATCCAAGATTGTGAAATCTAAGTCCGAGAGTGACAATAAGGTCACACTAATCAAGTCTGCAACTTATGAGGAACCTAATTACAAGTTACACCCTGAGATTTCTTCACAGATTGATCAAGAAGGTGTATTTTCTAGTATACCACCTAGGGTTTTATTGGTGTAGGATATACATGCATATATCCACCATAAAATTAGTAAAATCAAAGATTTTGAACTTCAATCTACTTACCAGCAGCTGAGTGTGAATGGAAAGCTCAAGGATGAGCACAAACACTTGGAAGTCAAGGGATTGACTAATGCCCTATATTTCCTAAGAGAGTTCAAATCTGAATGGATTAGGGTTGTTCTTAGCCATGTACATGAAGGAAAAATGTGGTTGGATGAACCGGGGAAACTATCCAAGGATATCATTCATGTGGTTATTAGTTACCCCACTACTGACAAAGCTAAGGCCATAAGGAATGCCCTGAGGGTACAGACCGAGAAGCTCATAGGAGTCGAATGGTATGGCAGAGGAATGAGAGTTAATACAATAACTGATCTGGAAACAAGGTTTGGAGCCTATGTCATTAGCTACAAGATATTTCAATCTAGCATGCCAAACATCGTACTATGTGGAGTTGTAGATATTGCATACAAGATTGTTAAGAAAGGTCTACAATTAGACCTACCCGAACTACTACTGAAACAACTGAAAGAGAACATGAGAACCATTCAGGTAGCAAAGGCAAATACATGTAAGTTTGGTTCATTACTGGTCTGTATATTTTTCTACCTACAAAACTACTTCCCATTTGTCGATAATGTTGACTGGGATGTCAATCGACCAATGATTATACAAATAAGTGAGTTTATTCAAGATTTAGGTCAGAATTTTGGAACTATCAAGGATAATTACTTTCAACAATTCAAGGATAGAATGCATAAAAGAAACAAGATTCTAGGTCAGTTGGTAGAGAAACACAAGGATGAAATATGTTTTCTGGTGGATACCGACACCTCCTTAATTAAGGTAGATGAGCCAAGAACTGCTTGGCTAGCACCAATGGGCTATGAACAGGACATTGACTGAGTCTCTAGGGAAATTAAGGCACTTTTGGCCAAGCCCAAAGATCCAAAAGCTATTAGGTTCAGAACCTATGAAGAAGCTAAGGTAAGAATAAAAATGGATCTAGTCAGAGTAAAAGTGAGTAGGAAATCTAAGAAGATGATGGAAACTTTGGTGAAACAATTTGGATAAGATGAAGAATAAGAAGAAGAAGAAGAAGATAAGTTGGTTGATGAAGTAACCGAGGAACAACTTCTGATTGGGAATAATGAACATGGTGAAGACACTAAGTCAGATAAGGAAACTCAAGGTGCACCGATAAAGGCCACAAGGAAGAGGAAACAAGAAGAGACACCTTCACGAGTGAGGAAAAGATCCTCTACAGCCATGTCTCTACCCCTGAAGAAAGAAATTACAAAAATCACAAAGCCTACTACCACATAGACTTATGAGAAGAAGAAAAGAGGTGCACAAGTCACTACTGAGAAACCTAAGAAGAGGAGAAGACTGATATGTGCAAAAGATGATGTAAACTCTAAAGAAGAAGGTGATCTAAGTAAGTTTAAATTTGTTGTAAATAAGATTCAGTTGGTAGATAAATTAGTTGAATACATAAGGGAAATAGGTAGACTAGCTCACCTTAAGATGAATCAGTATGCATACATGTCAACCGAGGATCAAGAGAAAGTAGAAGAGGCTATTATTCATATGATGATTAATTTTAAGAGATTATTGATATAATTTGTGAAATATATCCCTAAAGATCTACACGACAAGGTATCAACAAGGTGGACATATGCCCTGCATATGTAAAATAAAATGAGGGAACATTCTCTAATTTTGCTAAAGCCTACTCTAATAGTTACCGAGATTGATGAACTGATAAAATAGTACTCCAATCAATTTTTAATGAAGGATAGAAACTCAATATTTTTGTAGGTAAACTTGAGGAGGTTGATGATAACAACAAGCTTCTATGGGATAAAATTTTGGAATCAAGGGCAGAAGCTTATCAACTTGCACTGGCTATTATACCCAAGAAGAAAGATAAAAGAAAAGGAAAAGGAGTCCACTTGGATGATGCTGACATAGCCACCAAGGAACCATTTCATATATCTAACACTAAGATACCAAATAACACATATGTCATGGATTTCTACCCAACATGATATACAAAAGAGGATACACAGGATTCTCTTGAGCAATTAGTAACAACCAGGATAGATGAAGTCTTGATAGAAGACATAACACATGGAGATCTTGATGATGATGTAAAGGAAGATGAATTCATCTCCATAGCTTCAGATAATACCAAACAGAATCAACCTATTAAGGTGGCAGCAATTTCTATACAGGGTAATTTACCAATATTAGTACAAGCAATTGAGATTTCTACACAAGGGGAACCCGAGGGCTCTACACCCAAGAAAAAGGACATAGCTGATAGATAGGGTATAGAAGAGCAAAAAGACACCAATGAGCCTGAAAGTAAAGAGGTAGAAAGTAAATAACCTAAGAAAGATACACATTTAGATACGTCTACAATAGAAAACAAGCAATAATCCTAAGGACATGACATCAAGACACAAGCCAAAGGGAAGGATAAGGAAGAGAGTGTGTCTACTAAGCAAGAAAGTCAAATTTAGAGGCCAAAGCTCTAGTACCATATAGAAAATCCCCCACACCTGAGAAAAAGAAAAAGAAGAAACATGGTAAGGGTCCAGTCACATTAGATGAAATCATAGAAATCCCTACATGTGACCCGAGGACTTTAGACTCTGAAGCATTGAGAAGATATGGATAATTGGGCACAAGGAAGGCTACACAAGAAAAAAATAAGACAAGAAAGTAAACATAAGTAGGTATTAGAGGATGTTAGAGATATTCTTGTGCAAGTAGTCCCTAATATCAATGTTGATGAGGCAACTCCCATCATTGATCAAATTGCTACTCTAACCGGCCACATCAGTGCTCTAGACATAGATGTAGAGAAGAGAATGGAAGAGTGAACAAAGGCCAAAATTCAATCGAAGTTAGCAGAGAAAATAAGCTAGGAAGTGGCAATAAATAAAGTCAAGTTATCAAATGTAATAACTCAGCTTGACACTATTATTCAACAAGTTATTACAATTTTGTATAAGTTATGCAATATGGACCACTTCACTACCGAGCTTAGTGAAAAGATAAATAAGCTAGATGCGGATATAATGTGCAAATAATTCTTTAACTGAGCCCAATGAGTTTTATAAGCATTATGCAAAAGTTCAAGAACTCCAGTAGTTAAAATTAGAGTTGAGGAAGCAAGAGGATACAATAAGAGATCAAGTAATTGAGCTTCGGGCAGAGTTACTTCCACAACTCAAGGTAATGCAAAGGCATGTGAATAAGGAAAAAGTCTTAGTTTCCACCCCAGAGATATCAGTGTTAGAAAATACTTTTGATATGAATGCACAAGTTGGATTAGAGCACATTGCTCTTGAGAATCTTGAGGAATGGGACAACCTCTTGGCGACATTGAAGAAAACCCATCAGAACATTTTTGACAAGATGTGAGTACATTATTTTTGGCATTAATTTTTAAAAAGAGGGAAGATATATGTATATATTCTTGTATGTACTTCACACCGAGAGCATGTACAAAGGGGGTGTTCACATATGATAAATTTTTAAAAAATTGCAATCCGTACATATACATAAAGTTTTTGATACTAATGCCAAAGGGGGAGAATGTTACTCCTAAAGAGAATTAATGGTTGTCATTAGTATCATTCAATCATATAGTTAGTAAAGGAGACAAGATAGGATAGTCGGTCAATACACAGAGCCTTTACACCAAGCAGGACACAAGGTAGATCTCTAAGTTAACCGAACATGGCTTTGACCGAGCACTCTTATCAAGCCAGATGATTGTCGAGTACCAAGCACAGTAGTCACTGAGAATTCATATGAAATGAGAACCAGTTAATTACCAAGTGATGAATGCAGTATACACCGAGTGAAACATGAAACGACATAGTAGTTTTGAATGGCACAAACTACAAGGAAAATAGTTTACACCGATTAAGAAAATGTTTTACCAAGATCAAGATAGAATTTAATATGTTTGTAATCATTGAATTTTTTATGATTCCTATGTATTGTTGATCTAGGTTATTTATTTCTACCGTAGATTTTAGGTTTTCTAAGATATTGTAAAACCCTAATTAGGTCAAGGTTAGTTTGATATAAATTTGTAAGGATGTCATTTTGATAAGAATTACAAATGAAGTAGTCAGCGCAATGGAAGACATCTAAAGATTAGACAAGGTTTTTAATTGACAAAGCATTGAAGGACTATTCAGTTTTATCAGAAATAGAAGGCTACCAAGCAGTATTCATTGAAGAGATCAATCAAATTAAGGTGATAACAGATAAGTATTTTATAGATCTGAATCAGGCAAGTTTGAGTTTCTATTTACAAATAAATCCTATTGTTACTCTTTAACCATTGTAGTAGACTTTAAATCTCTTAACAGAGTGAACTTAACAGTTCTATTGTAAATCTCTTAACGAAGTGCACACTTCATTATGTTTCTAAAATCTTCTAACCAGGTAGATCTAGCTAATCTCATTGTTACTCCTAACAGGGTAAGATCACAAGAAGTGATCACAATCTTTGTAGCCTTAACCGATAACTTTGTTACTACAGTAGTGAAGCTTTGTGGGTGTCATCCCCACTATAGTTTTTACCTTCTAAAAAGGGTTTCTGTGATATCAAAATACTTGAGTTATGTGTATGAAGTTTCATGAATGGTTTATTGATTAGATTACATGCATGTACATTTTTAGTAATATTTTGAATGTATGTTACATGCAATGGATTCAGTCAGTTACTCATATTCATGATTACAAAGATTCATTTTGAAAAATTTTAAGGGTATTGCTTCACCCCTCCCCTCTTAGTACACATCTTTCCATTATCCCAGCAGTAGAATTCTTATAAATCTTTTGGTGTCATCTTGTTCTGCTCAGTAACACATTTTCTTTAACTTGGTAATTGGGTTCTCTTCTTGGTTAGGTACTTAGTAGAACTTGGTTCTCGGTGCTTGGTTCTACCTCACTTGGTGCCTATACTTGCTTCTTCTTTACCAAAATTCCCTATTTACTTATTCCTTTTATCGAATGCTTTCTCTACCTTACCAACTCATATTTTCTTCCTTACTGACTGAATTTGACAAACATAATAACTTCCTCATAATAAATGACAAAAAAATAAATTCTTGGGAGTATCATTTCCATCATTCTCGCTAGAGCCCACACTAAGGTATCATCTCTATCAAATAGATATATCTCCCTATCTTTAAATAATATCCAAAGAGACTTTTTTTTATTCTTAGAAAGAGGTAATTCATTAGGATATTTCCAATTAGATTTCATAGAGAACTTGTCAATAGAAATTACATAATTAATAATTTTAATTCCCCACTTAGTAGAGAAAACATTAACTAGGTCAGCATCCTGTTGAAGACTAGCTAGTAGGGGTAAGCCCTGCCAAGAATCATCCTAGAAGTTAATATCATCACCTTTGTGCACTTCCCAAGAAATATATTGTTGGACTAGATCTCTAGAATATATCATGAATTTCCAAACAACCAAGTCTTTAGGAGGATCAAGAATGGTGAGAACTCATTTTGGATCCATATTATCTAGATATTTTTATTGCATGATCCTACACCATTTCTTATCTGGATTTGAATACATCTACCAAATCAACTTACCACCAAATGCTTTATTTCTGAGCTGCAAATCATGGATACCTCACTAGTAGATTTGAGGTCAAATTTCGACCAAATTTATTGACCAAAGTGCAAATGGTCTTAAAATTTTCTTTTTTTTTTCCTTTTATCCCCGTGTTGGTCAAAATTTCGACCAATACGGGGATAAAAGGTAAAAAAAAAAGAAAGATGCATTTCATTTTAAGTTTTCCCCTTTCTTTTTCGGCGCGAGCGACAGTGGGCGGGAGCGGGCGAGAAGGCGGGGACAACTGTGTATGAATTTTTTGACTCAGACGCTCCATTTGAAGATCTTTGTTTTTATCAAACATGATTTAATTCATTGTATCCGTGGTCGAGTTAATGAAGGAAAGATGTTAAATTCATTGTTTTTATCGAACATGATTTAATTCATTGTTTTTATCGAACGTGATTTAATTCATTGTATCCACGGTCGAGTTAATGAAGGAAAGATTCTATTTACGGTGACTTATGTATCAAGTTTTGTTGAAGATGTTAAATGTTTAAGTGTGAAATCAGTCTTTGCGACAGTCAAGCAAAACCGTGAGCAACATTACTACATTGGTATTTCATTGATAGCAGACAGAAGGTAAAGTGCCTGTAGAAATTCCCGCTTAATATTTCTTATTAAAAACATTCTCATGATAACATTCCATACATTACTCCTTCACTATATCCTGCATACTCTGTTCATTAACCTTTGGCATCACATTATAGTATACATGTACATTGTCTCACACTTGTAAATGTTCTTCATAAAATAATCAGGGAAACAATATCCTTTCATGCCCTTTCCATAACCTTGTCATGATTTGAAGATCACTGCCCTTTAGGTTTCTTGTTTCTGTGCAACTTACAAACACTATAGTCCATGAGACAGCATCCCCTTTGAGCTACCCTCAAACATTTACGTTTAGCAATATACTTGGAACCTCATCATTAGATAAAAGTCTTCTATACTGTACATTTTCTAATGGGTGTTCATACACAATCCAATACCCTAGAATTGTACATCTCCACAATTATGACAATCCATGTGACGGTGTTTCTTTAGAGTATGCTATCAAGCAAACTATTTACACTCTCCATGATTACACATTTTGTAAGCACATTGAACAGAGTAATCCAAACCATATAATATCTGACAAAAATTCTCCTACCATTACTTTTTCACCGTCTCAAAACTTCAAAGGCCTTGAGAGTTTCCTTGCAAAACCCAGTTTGCAAAACTATTGTACAGATATATGCATAATTTCTACATTTTATCTCCCCCAAATGACACATCAACAATTCACACTCTTTTCCTATGATTGCACAGTAATAATCCTTTGTATGAGAGGAAGAAAACAAAATGGCACCAACGAATCACATACTCAGCCAGTTACACTCATTGAAAGTGTCGTGCCCTGTCAATGTATCCTCACTATGTCTATCAGAGGAAATTGAAACTACAAAATCAGAAAAAAAACACATCCTTTCATCTCACTTTATCAGGCACACAAACATTGTTACAACACTGCTATACTGGCATAGTGATGTTCATCCATGATTTCATACTCTGAATGCCTATCTTCTAGCACGTTATGCCTCAATGGATGTTCTTTACCAAAACTTTGCATATTAGCTCACATTCTGAAATTGTCTCACTTCCTTCCATAAGGCAATTTCTCTTCGAGGCATTCTAACAAACACTTCGTGTGCCAAGTTCAGGCTTCCACATTTTACATTTAAGTCATTGGTAGTAACTAACAAAAATCTTCCTACCAACATACTCTGATATACATTCATTTTCGATTCCAACACTGTTTGCTCACATAGGCAGGGAAAAAATTGGCAAAAGATTTATTTCCATACCTGCCAATCGCATTTGTTTGAAAGTTTCTAAAGCCCTAGTTTCAACTGATCTTTAATACAGCACTTATACCATTCAAGGTATTTTGTCAAACAACTCAAATGCATTGTCTGTACTTCACACTTCACACACATGTCTGCACATCATCTGATAAAAATCTATGATGCTTCTATAGATACCCATATGAGATGAATGTTTGATCAATTAAAGAAATAGTTATTGTTATTCCCTGGAGAAAATTTTGAGTCTTGATTAGTGGGAACAAGAAGAACTATGCAGATTTTCTGAATGTTTTAATGATGATCTAAGAAAAGTTTAAAAAATATGTCTCTGACTCAGACGCTTCATTTGCTTCCAATCCATCTGAACATGCTATAACATTCAAAAAACATTATTTAGGCAGCATTTTTACTCTGGGCATACAACAAATACAACTATCCACATTGCAGATTGCTTATTAGCATGTATGAGATGATATTAAAAAGCACAATTCAACAATACCAGGCAACTGGTGAGGAGCCTTAAAACTGACAACATATACTGGCAGAATGTGTGTATTCATGTGAGTGCTCCAAATAATGTAATGCTTTGGATTGGTGATATCATTAATGCCAGAATCAAAGTTCTCACAGCTCGGATGGAACTGATGAGAGCCAAGAGGAACTTCCTCGACATTCCCCAAAATAACTCAGCACAACACAGCATACTGTTCCCCATTAATGTCCAAGTCTGAAAATGGAACACTGTAAAGAATAAGCAAATAATAGTCAGTCAAACATTCCTTCTTAGAAAAAAAAAAAGTGTATTAAAGAAAAGAACATTCTAGAACTCAAACATTTAAAAGAAATCCCCACCAAAGAGATTATCTTTGAATATAATCTTTCCTACCTCAGGTACAAGCAATCTTCTGGAACAAGCTAAACACCAACACCATATGCCAGACCACCATTCATTAATTTGTTATTGCTAAAACCATGTAGTATAATTGATGATATGCTTGTATCAGATGCTCCATGCCATGCATATTTAACATTTGCATTACCACGAGAATTTCTTGTTATCTCAACCTGTTTGTTGAAAACCTGCAGCCGAGCCTGTCCCAGCCTATCTGTATGTGAATTTTGATAAATACCAGTAACATTGGTTGCAAGTCCAATTTTATTTAGGCCAGTAAGGAAACAATTTTTCACAGCTACATACTCTATATCGCAATCCACTAATTTGATCAATTTGTCCCCCACCTATTCAAATTCACGAGCCACAAAACTAGAACATTGTTGGGATTCAGAAAGCAAATTATGATTAATGACACCATCCCTAACCTCATCACGCAATATCTGACCATTCTCCAACTGAGTTGCATCTGTACCTGTTCGAACCTTAGCTGATGTTTTATGAAGCAACTGCTTTGCTTGGAAAGTCTTTATAGGTAACTCGGTTATAGGCTGTGGCTTTGTATCCTTAAACAAGTTTGAATCTCTTAAATCTCTATACAATTCATTTGCGCCAGTGGGGCCCTCGGTTGAATATTTCTTGATCAATTCATCTAATTTAGGAACATTCATGGATACCACATCAGCCACAGGCTTCAAATTACTAGGAATACAAACTTGCTCAGTTTTGGAAACCTCCATACTAGCAGCAACTCTATCACAATTCTTAGCATTTGAGGCCTCAGTTGGACTTATTCAAATTTCAATCTCGACCTCAAATTTAGAGGCAACTTCTTCATCAGCATTACCCTCAATAATAACTTTGGGGAAAAAGCATGAACCATTCTCATCAATCCAAGCAATGGACCTTTGACAGCCGGCCCTCAAATCTATTTGCAGCATTCATAAAAAATCAACAAGATATGGAGAGCCATCTATTGCCAACTCTACAGTGGGCATGCCAGCCAAAAAATCATCTCTAAGTGAATCCAAAACTTGGACATAAAAATCATTCCATGAGCCATTCCAAAAATACATCACCCTTGTGGGAACTGAACTCTTACGAAAATTCTCATAGTTATGCAATGCTGCCTTGCCCAAACAACACTTATATAGACAACTACATTTCATGCTTCTGTCTTTCTTGCCACAATTAATCCTATTCTTCCATACCCACTTAGATAATCTCCATCCTGAGGATAGGAAACCATATTTATTTCCTTGTTTTCATTTCATTTGAGCTCTCTCCAAAAAATTTCTACCAAGCTGACACAAATGCTTCTCTTCACCCTTCATTGCAAACAAAACCAATTTACAGCCCAAACCATTTCAACTAGGGTGTAATTATTTACAATGTCACTACAACACCATAATCTACAACCACCCCTAACAAGAGGCTACAATACACACCAAAATTCGATGCCACATTTTACATCGATACGAAGAGAAACAACATATAGAACAAAGAGTTAATCCCAGCATTCAGTCTCATTATTCAAACTCCAATCGAGCCATAAAACAATACTCAAATTGTCAAGAAGTTAAATTAGGCCAAGAAAACCCTAGTTCCACCATGAAACCTCGAAATATCAGTTTCTAACTCCACTCCAATAGTCCACTTCCTTTGTTAGGTCCACAAGCCTAATGCATGTGGTTTAGGATTGGGTTTCCAAACAAAGTATGAGGAATGGGTACCTGGGATCAAAAACTGAGTTTTAGGTTGTTCTCCTCACCCTAGGTGTCCACAAAAACCAAGTTTTAAGGTCCTTCACACACCGTAACCTTCTGATTTTTCACTATATATCATTTTCCTAGTCAAAAACATAGAAGCTTTTGACCTAGGGCTTGCTCCCAAATGGTGTAACCTCAACCTCCTGGTTCAAAGCTTTTGGAATATGAAAAAGGACCTCCCTAACTTGCATTGTACCAAGGAAGAAGAATTTCCAATGGTCAAAATTCAAGTTAGGGCCATTTGAATGGCTAAACCCTGAAAACAAGGGTTTCTCAGACCAGCAGACAAGAAAATTGAATAACTCTGATATAAAATGACTCAAAGTTATCAAACCAATTCTAAAAGCATAAAATGGAGATGCTCCAACTTTCAGACAGGTTTTGATCACCCCTTCACATCCGTACACCGTACTGTCACCGTGATTTGCACAGAAAATTGCTCTGAAATAGGGAGTTTTATTGATTTGAAAGCAATTTGAATACAATGAGGATCTCTTCAATTTCCTCAATCATTTGGAAGCCTAAATAGGCTCTCCCCACCGTTGGCTTAACCATTTTTATGGTTGTAGCCATTTAACCAATTCAAACTCAAAATTGCTTAGCAACTTTAACAGTTGCATTACAACTTTAAAACAACTTTTGTCGGGTAAGACAAAAAGTTTGTTTTGGAAGACTAAAAGACCTTATTTGATTTTTTAGACTCTCAAACACTCTTAAAACACCTAAAGACACCTAGATAACAAAATTTCATCCAAGGGACCAATCGATACCCAAGGTTTATAAGTGCACCAAGGGGTCTTGTGTCCATACATTTCGATGGGTTATAAGGAGATTATAAAATCAATCCTTTAACCTTTATTACAAACAAAACATCTTATATTACTTTATTAAAACCATTCAAAGATTCGGCTATCCCATACAAGGAACCTGCAAACAGTGTGTGTTCTTGCCAAGCAAGGAGTCCAAGTTGGATAGAATGTGAAAAGTCTGATAACATCTGATGGAATTGCTGATGGAATTCAGGTGCTCTGCACCAGTAAGTGTACATTATCATGTTGTCATGATAATGTACACTCACTATAAGTGTACATTATCATGTTGTCTTTATAGTGATAGTCCTCATTCAAGTGGCAATTACATAAGGGATAGTCACTGTGAGAACTTCTCATTTTGTGAAATTACACAAGGGACAATCACTGTGAGATGTCCTCATTTGTGACAAGGACAGTCACACATGAGGACATCTCACAGTGATTCTCCCTTGTGTAATTGCCACTTGAATGTATTGCTATTGAACCACATTAATGCTTTTCTTCTTCAACAAATGAGGACAGTCACTCTAAAGACAACATGATAATGTACACTCACTATAAGGATAGTCACAAATGAGGACATCTCACAGTGACTATCCCTTGTGTAATTGCCACTTGACTGCATTGCTATTGAACCACATTAATGCTTTTTTCCTTCAACAAATGAGGATAGTCACTGTAAAGACAACATGATAATGTACACTCACTGTAAGGACAGTCACAAATGAGGACATCTCACAGTGACTGTCCCTTGTGTAATTGCCACTTGAATGCATTGCTATTGAACCACATTAATGCTTTTTTCCTTCAACAAATGAGGATAGTCACTGTAAAGACAACATGATAATGTACACTCACAGTAAGGACAGTCACAAATGAGGACATCTCACAGTGACTGTCCCTTGTGTAATTGCCACTTGAATGTATTGCTATTCAGCCACATTAATGTTTTTCTTCTTCAACAAATGAGGATAGTCACTCTAAAGACAACATGATAATGTACAGTCACTATAAGTGTACATTATCATGTTTTCATGATAATTTACACTCACTATAAGTGTACATTATCATGTTGTCTTTATAGTGACAGTCCTCATTCAAGTGGCAATTACACAAGGGATAGTCACTATGAGAACTTCTCATTTTGTGAAATTACACAAGGGAAAGTCACTGTGAGATGTCCTCATTTGTGACAAGGATAGTCACACATGAGGACATCTCACAGTGATTCTCCCTTGTGTAATTGCCACTTGAATGTATTGCTATTGAACCACATTAATGCTTTTCTTCTTCAACAAATGAGGATAGTCACTCTAAAGACAACATGATAATGTACACTCACTGTAAGTGTACATTATCATGTTGTCTTTACAGTGACTATCCTCATTCAAGTGGCAATTACACAAGGGACAATCAATGTGAGAACTTCTCATTTTGTGAAATTACACAAGGTCACAAAAATTACAAAACAAAAATAATATTACAATTCACAAAAATAATTTTGTGAACTTCTAATATTATGACACATGAGGACAGTCACTATGAAGACAACATGATAATGTACACTCACTATAAGATGTCCTCATTTGTGATTGTCCTTAAAGTGAGTGTACATTATCATGTTGTCTTTAGAGTGATTGTCCTCATTTGTGACTGTCCTTACAGTGAGTGTACATTATCATGTTGTCTTTAGAGTGACTATCCTCATTTGTGATTGTCCTTACAGTGAGTGTACATTATCATGTTGTCTTTACAGTGACTGTCCTCATTTGTGACTATCCTTACAGTGAGTGTACATTATCATGTTGTCTTTAGAGAGACTGTCCTCATTTCACTGGGCATGATGAAAAAGGAAGATATACCTATCCAATAATAGAGGCAAGAATCTTTGATTACAGACATATTTATAAGAACCTTGCTTAGTATTTGTTAGCATATGTGCAATGACTATATTTATGATCTTTGCAGGCATATCAATGTCCTCATTTGAAGAGCTAGCACAAAGTATATGTGTGAAAATTTATTTCTAATTATTAATATATTGATGGAGGTGACTAGAGCTCTATTACAAATGAAAGATAAAATATTAAATTATTTAATTAGTTTCAAGTTGAAAATATTGTAACAATTAATGTATCTATGAATTGATGGAAGGATTCATGTGTTTGCATCCATGTATCCTACTTAGTCTAGTGGAGTAGTCACTTACTCCCTACTTAGAAATTTCCAAATTGTGGGGTGAGAATGCTAAAGTCCTCATTTTCATTTAAATGAGAAAATAAAAATGGAGATGATGTAGGTTTTTCTTCTCTTTTTTTTTACCTTCTTGGTCTTTGGATTTAAAAAGAAGAGAGGCAAGAGGAACCAAAAAATCAGCAAGATACTTATCCAAAAAAGCTAAGAGTAAATTGTCCCATATTTGAAAAAAAATTATAATTTGTATTTGGTTATTATTTGGGATATGTGATGTTTTATAGATTTGAGATTAAAAGATCTATTATTTTTTTTAACATTTGACAAATAGATTGCATACTCGATATGCTTCAATATTTTGCATCCATCTTTGCATAGGTATACGACAAAGATAAAATCTTTGAAGACATTCATTTTCAATATTTCTAATTATTATGACTATATGTCAACATCCACTAAAATTGGTATGTTTATTTATATCACATTTTTATTGTGCACACATTTACATGTGTAGTTAGCTTTAAACAACTCCTCCAAAAGTATTTAATATATATCTAGGTTCAAAGTGCTTCTAATTTTTATACTTGAGTTTTTTGTGTGAATTTTTTGTAGGAGATATTTTGTAGTCATTGCTGAAGATGGAAACATACAAGATGTTAGAACCTTGTTAGTGATTGTTTATTATGTTTCACAGAAGAGAAGATGGGGTTAACAAAGGAAGAATTAAGTAACAAAATGTTGCTTATTGTAGACTTAGTGATATATTGATGATCTATCATGTTGATTTATCTAAATTTGAATATATTTTTTAATTTAATTTAAATACATCTTGGGTTTAAATTGATTCAATGTGCAATATATTTTTAAAAATTTGTTATGTAGGAGCTGCCAAGAATTTATTTACTTGTGAATTAGACCTTCTAAATTATAGTATGAATTTTTTTACTTGTGAATTAGAGTTTACTCAATTATAGAATCATCGTACATAGAAGGGAGATGGTCACTTTATTGCAAGTGGCATCTTGTTTTTTAGAATATTGAACTTAGATGATTATCTTGTTTTTCATAAGGGGGGTGATTATCATTTATTGCATACTATTTCATTCTCTAAAATTGATTATATATAAAAGAGATAAGAATCAACATAGATAAGAAGGAGATGATTATCATTTACTGGTTATTTTTTATTGTGTAGTATGTTATTTTCTAAGAATCAATGTAGATAAGATGGAGATGATTATCTTTTCTTATAGGGTATCTTGTTTTATTTTATTTTGTTTAGACAAAAGTGGAAGAACCACTATATATATTTATATTTATAAAAACTGACTCAAAAAGAGCTCAATCAGGAAAGAACCAAGAAGAAAACTCGACATTGTCGCTTTATATACAAAGGTTTAAAAGAAAACCTTAACGCTATTTGATTAGTTTGTTACATTCGGAAGGTCGTGGCCACCTTTGAAGAATGCAAGTGGTCAAAGACCCATACATTTCAAATTTTGAACTGCTAGTGGCTAAATTCAAAAATCAAATAGGATGCATCTCTAAACCAATCCCATAGGATGCATCTCTAAATCAAACTCTTGCAAAATAGCCATCTATTTCTCGTGACGCTCTCCCAAATCTGACTACATAACCAATCTCTTGACCACTTGGTCAGGCATAATGGCATATATATTGCTTCTCAAGATATATTGTCTAAACTTCTTGAATTATCTAACCAAGCTGAAAGCTTATTTCTCGAGGGCCCAATACCTCACTTCAATATTATTGAAAGGTGAACTCATAAAATTGATGCAGAGGCTTAGGGTGTCCAATCTAAAACCTTTTTAAGCTTACAAAAATTAACACATATCTCCTCTTGCTTCTTCTGTACATGCACCAAGTTTTCCACCCAAGTGCAGTGGCGGATAGGAAAAATTATCGTTGCAGCAAGTAACTTTTGAACTTCCTTGAAGATTAAGGGTTCTATCAATAAATTAACAGGTTGCTACTTTTGTATGAATGACTTTATGTTAGGCTTGAGAGTTATGTCATGGGTGATGATGGAAGTATCAAATATCTTCAGATCTTCATATCAAGTTGTGTTAACTTACCAATGACTTGATGCTTGACTCTCAGTAAAATGGTGATATAGGGTCCTTATATTACACATAATTTTGATTAAAAGTTAAAATATAGCATTAAAATCGAAATGATAAAGATATTTCATATGATGTTTTCGATATTAAAATGGTTGAGAAAATGGTTGTTCACTAACGATTTTTATCAGCAGGTTGTAAACAAATCATCCTTCTTCCACCAATGAGTCATTCCATTCAAGAAAGACCATGTCTGACGATATCAACGCACAAACAAATAGGGAGACAATTGCTAGACTATGGTCTAACTTAAAAAGAAAGGGTGATGGAAAATGTTATTGTCCTTGCAAACTTTGTAAGGGTTTAAAGACTCGAAGATATCTAATCAAAACAGCTGAGGAACATTGTAGGCAACATGGTCACATTGAAGGGGGAAACGAATTTCGTCCATTGGTATGTATTTTAATATTTTATAAAATACATAAGACATGATTTGATGATGACAACATGATCATGGTTAATATAAGGTCATCATTTTCATATAGGTCAACGTCCCTCAATTTCATGTTATGGACCATGACAATCTGGAGAATGTGGATTTCCAAATGAGGGAACATGGAGGTGTGAACATAGAAGTAGAAGGTAATGATATCATGGAAGAAGACCACGATGATGAAGAAGATCAATATGATCATGATGATCAAGATGATGATGATGTTGATGCAGAGCTTGATGTACCTTTACTTGAGAAGGCACGCGAGCCCCTATATGAAGGCTCTGAAACAACTCTTCTTGCCGCTATATTGTTGTTGGTGAACCTGAAGGTTATGAATGGTTTATCCAACGTAGCAATGACACGTATGTTAAGGTATGTCATCTTTTTTCATTATTTTAGTTGTAATTCCCTTGCAATTAATATTGGATGAATCGTGTAGCAATTAATATTCTTTAAATTAACAAATTATATTTTTGGTCGTAGGTTGGTAGGTAAGTGTTTGTTACCACCATCAAACATCCTACCTCGCTCATACAGAGAATTATCTGCCATTATGAAAGATATTGGAATGGAATATCAAACAATACATGCATGTCCGAATGATCATATTATATATTATAAACAACATGAATTTGCAACAGAATGCCCTATTTGTCATATTAGTAGATATCAATCAGATCGAATAACAAAAAAGGTGCCTCGCAAGGTTCTTCAACATATTCCCATTATTCCACGTCTGCAACGATTATTCAAGTGCAATAGCTTGGCACAATTTATGGATTACCATGCACGCAATAGAAGTCAAGATGGCATTATGCGAATGTCTGCAGATGGCTCAGCATTTAAGGAAATAGAAGAAAAATGGCCACACTTTAAAGAAGAACCTCGTAATCTCAAGCTTTCATTGGCAGCGGACGGTGTCAATCCGTTTGGAGAGATGAGATCTACTTACTCAGTGTGGCCTGTTTTTGTTATCAACAATAACATTCCTCCTTGGTTGTCCATAAAGAGGGAGCACATAATGTTGTCACTGATTGTTCCAGGTATTTTTTGATTTAATGGTCATCTAAATTAATTTATTATTAATAATCCATCAAAATGGTCATAATAATTATGTAATGTTTTTGTTCATTCAACTAGGTAAGTACCAAGTTAAAGATATCAATGTATATATTGAGCCCCTTATCGACGAGTTGATGGTGTTATGGAATGGGGTCACTATGTATGACATCTCTAGACCAATAGGACAAAGACAATTTCAATTCCATGCAATGCTTGTATGGACAATACATGATGCCCCTGGGCTAACACATTTTTGTGGTATGTTCTCTTCATAACACCTCTTTTTTGGTATGTTATAGTGCTAACACAAAGTTAACACATTTAATCCAATTAGACATGATCTTGTAGGTCTTCAGACAAAGGGAAAATTTGAATGTCCAGTTTGTGGTCCAAAGACAAAATCTCGTCATTCAAAAAGTTTGAGAAAGCAGGTGTTCGATGAGAATAGACACTTTCTCCACAGAAATCATAAGTACCGAATTACTGAAAAACATCTTTTCAGTAATTACATTTTGACTCATTACATGGGATTTTCACTTATTACATTGCTTTTATAGCATTATTCCTTATTACATTACAATGACCTTTAGACTTGATTATGAATTTTGCTTTGAATATTGAGTCTAACATTCCAATTGAACATCTCTGAATGCCATTCCACTCCTGGGCTCAGGTGCCCTGCTGGATGCCCCTGCATCATCAACCAAGTGGTACAAATGATCAAATCCCACAGATGGTCTGTAGCTATGACAGAGTCTGAAAAGGTAGAGAGACCTACACTGGTGACTCAGAAGAAACTTCAGCTTTCAAAAACAAAGCCAATTAGGTTGGCAGACTTGTGGATCGGGCCAGCATTTGGTGGAAGAGGAAGAAAGATGACTAGAACTCTGGAGGCCCACTATAATGGATTTCTGTATTCAACCATGAGAGTAGAAGAGAGAGCTGATATCATGTATCAAAATATTAAACACACATTCTTCCAGCCAGTAGAGAAGGAGATGATTACTTTGCTTCATTTTCATTTGCATAACCATATTATGGTGGGAACTAAGAAGACTAAGGATGTCCAGTTTTATGTGGAAGTAATGGACGTGGTCCAAACTTTAGGAGGGGCAAGAAGGTCCATGTATGATCTCGATGAAATTGAGAAAGAGCAGCAAGAGAGGCACATGAAAAATAAAATCAATGGAGAGTTTGAAGGGTTTGTTAAACGAGTAACAGAGCTATGGGAGCAGCCTCATCTAAAAGATTTTGAACTGGAGTTTGATATACCATTTAGAGAGCTAGGTTTTCATGGAGTTCCTTTCAAAGCCTCTGCTTTTATTGTTCCTACCATAAACTATTTGGTAGAGTTGGTGGAATTTCCTTTCTTAGTAATAACCATTAGTGAGATTGAGATAGTTAACCTTGAGAGAGTAGGACTTGGGCGAAAGGCATTTGATATGGCTATTGTTTTCAAAGACTTCAAGCAGGATGTACTCCGCATTGATGTTATTCCTCAATCTTCTCTTGATGGCATCAAAGAATGGCTAAACTCAATGGATATAAAGTATTATGAAAGTAGAATGAACTTGAACTGGCGGCCAATTTTGAAGACCATTACAGATGATCCGGATAAATTTATTGAAGATGGTGGCTGGGAATTTCTGAATTGGGAAATCCATCTTCCATTTGGGTGACAGAATCCAATAGATGCTTCAAAATGTTTGAAGTTCTTTCACCAAGCTTTATCAAATGGATCTCTCATGAGAATGAATGGAATAGTTAGCACTCATTGGCTCTAGGTGATTCTTACAGAGGTGAAGCACCGGGACTTCCTAGGAGGTCATCCATCCCAGTACTACTCCAACTTGAGCGCACTTAACTACAAAGTTTCCTCCCTGGTTAAACCCACTCTACTTGCATCCTCATTTGCAAAACCTTCACCAAGTGTTGTGCCTTATGAACCAGTTGATGAGCTTAAGGGGATTTCTAATCGATGGTTCATAAGGCACAACACTTGGTGAAGGTTTTGCAAATGAGAATGCAAGCAGAGTGGGTTTAACCACGGAGGAAACTCCGTAGTTAAGTGCACTCGAGTTGGAGTAGTACTAGGATGGGTGACCTCTCGAGAAGTCCCGGTGCTTCACCTTTGTGAGCATCAGCTAGAGCCAATGAGTGTTAAGTGTTCCATTCATTCTCATGAGAGATGGGTTCATGTGAACCACTACTCATGAATCACGGGTCAATGAGTTTGACTCAAAAAACTACACAGTTGAATCTTGATAGCAATATCACAATTTGACTTGCTGTGGAAAATATCTCCTACTTATTAATTGACAAGCTTAAGGGGCTTTCTAATGAATGGTTCATAAGGCATAACACTTGGTGAAGGTTTTGCAAATGAGGATGCAAGAAGAGTGGGTTTAACCATGGAGGAAACTCCGTAGTTAAGCGTGCTCAAGATGGAGTGGTACTGGGATGGATGACCTCCCAGGAAGTCCCGGTGCTTCACCTCCGTAAGCATCACCTAGAGCCAATGAGTACTAACTGTTCCATTCATTCTCATGAGAGATCCATTTGATAAAGCTTGGTGAAAGAACTTCAAACATTTTGAAGCATCTATTGGATTCTGTCACCCAAATGGAAGATGGATTTCCCAATTCAGAAATTTAGAGTTCTTTTCATTAACCTGTGATTCATGAGTAGTGGTTTACATGAACCCATCTCTCATGAGAATGAATGGAACAGTTACCACTCATTGGCTCTAGGTGATGCTTACGGAGGTGAAGCACTGAGACTTCTTGGGAGGTCATCCATCCCAGTACCACTCCAGCTCGAGCACGCTTAACTACAGAGTTTCCTCCATGGTTAAACCCACTCTGCTTGCATCCTCATTTGCAAAACCTTCACCAAGTGTTATGCCTTATGAACCATTCATTAGAAAGCCCCTTAAGCTCATCAATTAATAAGTAGGAGATATTTTCCATAGCAAGTCAAATTGTGATATTGCTATCAAGATTCAACTGTGTAGTTTTTTGAGTCAAACTCATTGATCCGTGATTCATGAGTAGTGGTTCACACCAAAGAATCAAAACTCAGACTCAGCAAGGCCGACTCAACCCGTGACTCGCCGATGACTTGGCAACGACTCAACTATGACTCGGCAAAAAAAAAAATAGAGATTTCTTAAAATTTAAAACTTGTTTCAGGCACCCATTATTGAATAAAGCTTAAAAACACATCACATCACATCTAAAGGTCAAATAACATCTAAAGGATATGGTTAAGAGAACAAAGTATAATCGATAATGAAGGGAACGAATGGTAATTGTTATGAACAGTCATGTCACTTCATTATGAACTAACATGTCATTTCTAATGTGAACAGTCACGTCTTTTCTTATTTGCTAGTTCAATATATATAGATATTCAAATGTGTAGATTCAATCAATAACCAAGGCAATTTGATCACTGTTTTTTCCATTACATTCACTATCTTCATTCCATCTCTCCAATTTGAATCTTGTGGATCATTGATTCTTAGCATTTCAATCTTCATTGTCCCAGGGCGTTTGTCCTACTGTTCCCTTTAACAACTCATGAATGCTCATTGATGAATCATGGCTGTTCTAACTGATATTCTTGTGATACATCGTCAGCTGTTCTCATTTCTTTATGATTCTTTTTATTTATTCATTGGCTAACTTTTTTGACATTCCTTGGACTGCTCTTCATGACCTATCATTTACTTACTATTCCGATCCTTATTGTGACTGCTCTAACAGTGAATTTCACTGTTTCTAACAGTATATGTCATTGTTTCATCATGTAATCACTGCTATACATCACTACTCTGATTAATTTTCTTTTCACTGCTATCACATTGCAAAACACTGCTTTTAATCATCTTTTATCAGTGACTTTTCATGACTAATGACTGCTTTAGGATTCATTCTTCTGTTTGTTGTCTTCTTTCTTTGAACACTGTCCTTGAACACTCACTAAAGACTACTGTCATCAGAAATTCATGAAGCCTACTATCATTAGAGATTCATGAAGATGATCAATGTCCTTAGACATTGATGTGACTATTTGTTAATTATCATGTCCTCTCATAATAGTCATGATTTTCACCAATATTCTTCTGCATTTCTCCATTTCTGATCACTGTCATAAAAATGAAAGCCACTGTCCTCCAGCATACTATCTTCTACATCCTTTTGTTTGCTGCTCTCATTCATGGATTATTGCTCATATCATTGTTATTATGACTGCATCATTGGCATAGTCTTCCTTCTTGAAACAGCAGATTATTGTCTTGTTCTAAGTGATTGTCACAATTTTTCTCATCCTTCAACAACATGTATATCACTGTTGTTGACAAGTCTATGGCTCGGGCCTGCCGCGGCGCGGGTCATGAGGCACGGACCCACGAGTTATGGCCATGACCTGCTGACTCGGCAAGTCACGCGGGTCATGCCCCATAACTCGGCCCATGACTCGGCCGGGTCACCAAAACCTGGGAGCCATGGCTCGACCCGCGAGTCAGGATAACTCACCTAACTCACCACGGGTTTTGATACTCTGGTTCACACGAACCCATCTCTCATGAGAATGAATGGAACACTTAGCACTCATTGGCTCTAGGTGATGCTCACAGAGGTGAAGCCCCAGGACTTCCTGAGAGGTCACCCATTCCAGTACTACTCCAACTCGAGCACACTTAACTACGGAGTTTCCTCCCTGGTTAAACCCACTCTGCTTGCATTCTCATTTGCAAAACCTTCACCAAGTGTTGCGCCTTACGAACCAGTTGATGAGCTTAAGGGGCTTTCTAATCGATGGTTCATAAGGCACAACACTTGGTGAAGGTTTTGCAAATGAGAATGCAAGCAGAGTGGGTTTAACCACGGAGGAAACTCCATAGTTAAGTGCACTCGCGTTGGAGTAGTACTAGGATGGGTGACCTCTCGGGAAGTCCCGGTGCTTCACCTTTGTGAGCATCAGCTAGAACCAATGAGTGCTAAGTGTTCCATTCATTCTCATGAGAGATGGGTTCATGTGAATCACTACTCATGAATCATGGGTCAATGAGTTTGACTCAAAAAACTACACAGTTGAATGTTGATAGCAATATCACAATTTGACTTGCTGTGGAAAATATCTCCTACTTATTAATTGACGAGCTTAAGGGGCTTTCTAATGAATGGTTCATAAGGCATAACACTTGGTGAAGGTTTTGCAAATGAGGATGCAAGCAGAGTGGGTTTAACCATGGAGGAAACTCCGTAGTTAAGCGTGCTCGAGCTGGAGTGGTACTGGGATGGATGACCTCCCGGGAAGTCTCGGTGCTTCACCTCCGTAAGTATCACCTAGAGCCAATGAGTGCTAACTGTTCCATTCATTCTCATGAGAGATGGGTTCATGTAAACCACTACTCATGAATCACAGGTTAATGAAAAGACCAAATTTGAGGTCAATAAACATGGCAAACTGAATCAATGACTTGAAAGAATTTTTTTAGCTTGCTACTACAGGCTGACTGAACTCCACATTTTTTAAGTGCTTGGAACCCATGAACAGTTCATTGCTTCTATCTTCTAGCCATATTAATCTTTGATGTTCATGCATCTCACATCTTTTTCCATTCTACTCACATCTTTTTCGCTACATTCTTGATATCGATTTCTTTTGGGGATTTGTTAAACAGCTCACTGGTTTTTTTGTACGTCCATATCTTGCTTACATACTGAATTATTCCTTATTACATTACAATGACCTTTAGACTTGATTATGAATTTTGCTTTGAATATTGAGTCTAACATTGCAATTGAACATCTCTGAATGCCATTCCACTCCTGGGCTCAGGTGCCCTGCTGGATGCCCCTGCATCATCAACCAAGTGGTACAAATGATCAAATCCCACAGACGGTTTGTAGCTATGATAGAGTCTAAAAAGGTAGAGAGACCTACACTGGTGACTCAGAAGAAACTTTAGCTTTCAAAAACAAAGCCAATTAGGTTGGCAGACTTGTGGATCGGGCCGACAGTTGGTGGAAGAGGAAGAAAGATTACTAGAACTCTGGAGGCCCACTATAATGGATTTTGGTATTCAACCATGAGAGTAGAAGAGAGAGCTGATATCATGTATCAAAATATTAAACACGCATTCTTCCAGCCAGCAGAGAAGGAGATGATTACTTTACTTCATTTTCATTTGCATAACCATATTATGGTGGGAACTAAGAAGACTAAGGATGTCCAGTTTTATGTGGAAGTAATGGATGTGGTCCAAACTTTAGGAAGGGCAAGAAGGTCCATGTATGATCCCGATGAAATTGAGGAAGAGCAGCAAGAGAGGGACAGGAAAAATCAAATCAATGGAGAGTTTGAAGGGTTTATTAAACGAGTAACAGAGCTATGGGAGCAGCCTCATCTAAAAGATTTTGAACTAGAGTTTGATATACCATTTAGAGAGCTAGGTTTTCATGGAGTTCCTTTCAAAGCCTCTACTTTTATTGTTCCTACCGTAAACTGTTTGGTAGAGTTGGTGGAATTGCCTTTCTTAGTAATAACCATTAGTGAGATTGAGATAGTTAACCTTGAGAGAGTAGGACTTGGGCAAAAGGCATTTGATATGGCTATTGTTTTCAAAGACTTCAAGCGAGATGTACTCTGCATTGATGTTATTCCTCAATCTTCTCTTGATGGCATCAAAGAATGGCTAAACTCAATGGATATAAAGTATTATGAAAGCAGAATGAACTTGAACTGGCGGCCAATTTTGAAGACCATTTCAGATGATCCAGATAAATTTATTAAAGATGGTGGCTAGGAATTTCTGAATTGGGAAATCCATCTTCCTTTTGGGTGACAAAATCCAATAGATGCTTCAAAATGTTTGAAGTTATTTCACCAAGCTTTATCAAATGGATCTCTCATGAGAATGAATGGAACAGTTAGCACTCATTGGCTCTAGGTGATGCTTAGAGAGGTGAAGCACTGAGACTTCCTGGGAGGTCATCCATCCCAGTACCACTCCAGCTTGAGCATGCTTAACTATGGAGTTTCCTCCATGGTTAAACCGACTCTGCTTGCATCCTCATTTGCAAAACCTTCACCAAGTGTTATGCCTTATGAACCATTCATTAGAAAGCCCCTTAAGCTCGTCAATTAATAAGTAGGAGATATTTTCCATAGCAAGTCAAATTGTGATATTGCTATCAAGATTCAACTATGTAGTTTTTTGAGTCAAACTCATTGACCCGTGATTCATGAGTAGTGGTTCACACGAACCCATCTCTCATGAGAATGAATGGAACAGTTAGCACTCATTGGCTCTAGCTGATGCTCACAGAGGTGAAGCACTAGGACTTCCTGAGAGGTCACCCATTCCAGTACTACTCCAACTCGAGCGCACTTAACTATGAAGTTTCCTCCATGGTTAAACCCACTCTGCTTGCATTCTCATTTGCAAAACCTTCACCAAGTGTTGTGCCTTACGAACCAGTTGGTGAGCTTAAGGGGCTTTCTAATCGATGGTTCCTAAGGCACAACACTTGGTGAAGGTTTTGCAAATGAGAATGCAAGCAGAGTGGGTTTAACCAGGGAGGAAACTCCGTAGTTAAGTGCGCTGGAGTTGGAGTAGTACTGGGATGGGTGACCTCTCGGGAAGTCCCGATGCTTCACCTCTATGAGCATCAGCTAGAGCCAATGAGTGCTAAGTGTTCCATTCATTCTCATGAGAGATGGGTTCGTGTGAACCACTACTCATGAATCACGAGTCAATAAGTTTGACTCAAAAAACTACACAGTTGAATGTTGATAGCAATATCATAATATGACTTGCTGTGGAAAATATCTCCTACTTATTAATTGACGAGCGTAAGGGGCTTTCTAATGAATGGTTCATAAGGCATAACACTTGGTGAAGGTTTTGCAAATGAGGATGCAAGCAGAGTGGGTTTAACCATGGAGGAAACTCCGTAGTTAAGCGTGCTCGAGCTGGAGTGGTACTGGGATGGATGACCTCCCAGGAAGTCTCGGTGCTTCACCTTCGTAAGCATCACCTAGAGCCAATGAGTGCTAACTATTCCATTCATTCTCATGAGAGATGGGTTCATGTAAACCACTACTCATGAATCACAGGTTAATGAAAAGAACTCTAAATGCACCTTACGTATGTAACATTTTTTTTTAAAAAAAAATAGCATTGGTCAAAATTTTGACCAATGCCACCAAAAACCTCCACCAAAGGATGGTCAAAATTTTGACCAAAACAACAAAATTTCGACCAACAAAATTTTGACCAAAACAACAAAATTTTGACCATCTCATCCGTCGAACGTATAGCATCTCGGTCGAACATTTGATGTTTTCATCGAAATTTTGACCAACGTTTGGTGGAAATTTTTGCTGCCACTGGTCAAAATTTTGATCAATACTAGGTGGAAATTTGTTCGACAATTGGTCGAAATTTCGACCATTATAAAAAAATGACAATTTTGAAGCATGGACTCAGTCAAATTTTCGACCTATGTTTTAGTTGAAATTTTGACTGATTATAAGTACGTCAAAAATTTGACAAAAAAAGACCGACGACAATGTTGGTCATAAATTCGACTAATTTCGGTCGAAATTTTGACCAATTCTTGGTCGAAATTTGAGGCCAAATTTACTAGTGCCTGTACCACCAATAGCTTTATTTTTTTCCATATCTTGTAAAGAAACTAATGAGATCTTTCATTCTTCCAACAGGTTTCCTTTCCACAAGAAGTCCTTAATTAATTTTTTGATTTGTTTAGTAATTGAAGGAGGGGCCTTAAGAATTGCAATATAGTAATTTGGAATAGAAGATAATACCACCTTCACTAAAAGAATCATGTCTTCAAGTGACAACCATCTTTCTTTCCATGCTAAAATCCTACTCTTTATCAATTATGGTAGACCAATAAAACACTTTATTAGCTCCTATGAAGAGAGGAAGTCCTAAATATGTAGATGGAAGTTTCTCCACTAGGAATCCTAAAGCATTAACTATCTTGCAAGAAACTCTTTTGGCGACATCAAATAAGAACATCTTTGACTTCTGTGAATTAACCTTTTGACCTGACACTGACATACATAGATCCAAAGTGTCCTTAATATTCATTGCTTCCTGAATGGATGCTTCCCCAAATAACAATGTGTCATCCACAAAAAGAGAATGTGTAGTCAAAATAGATGTGTCTGATATTTTTACCCCTTTCCAAAGACCAAGACTATGTTTAGATTGAATACTTCTACTTAAAGCCTATGTCATGATAATAAAAAGAAATGGGGAGAAGGGGTCACCTTGCCTAATCCCCTGCGAGGATTGAAAAAAACCCACTGAAACCCCATTAATAATTACTAAAAACTAGGCTCTAGAAATGTAATCCTTAATCCACTAACACCATGCTTCCGATAAACCATATTTACAAAGGACCTTGAAGAGGAACTACCAACACACTCTTTCATATACCTTCAACATATCTAATGCAGTCAAGGATTGTGGATCCAATGAAGGACAATCCAAACCTTGTAGTCAACAAAATTACATAGCGGAATACTCAACACAACAGATAACACAACAATTATTTCCAGTAATTTGCATTAACATGCCCGACTGTAAGGCCTTCTGGGTTAGGGCCAATTACAAATATAAACAATTCTACAAGATCCAAATAGATGCAATACAATCTCAGCTAGTTCAGCTCTGAAGAAAATCAAAAGTTGATGGAAACTCTAAGGAAGATCTAAACTTGATCTCACAAGCCTCCAAGTAATCTCCTTGTCTCCAAGTGTGTAAGCCACTAGCTCTACTACAAACAACTACCAGATAACAATCTAATCTGCAAGATCAGGAAAGACCTTTCCACAACTTCACCAACTTTAGCTTTCAAAACCTCAAATCTGATTCAATAAGCCTTCCAAGTCACGAACTTCTCTAAGATCTCCTAATGATCCTCTGATCTCCCCTAAACATCTACCCAAACATCCTATAAATACTAGTCATCAGCCACAAGTCAGCTGAATGAAACCATTAACTCCCCCCAACAAATAATTAAATTCCATACCAGTCGGTTTACAATTGTATACAAAAATTTAATTCAGCATGTCGGCCTGTAACAATAGCTACCAACAATAAATGCACCAACTTGGCCCAACAAATCACACAGAACTCTAGTCGGTAAGCTAGAACTACCAAGTGACAGTGAATTAACCGAGCACGTCAGGCAGCACTGAGCACCAATGTCGATCGAGCATCGAAGGCATGACCGAGTAACACTTTCACTAAGCACTAGAGACTACCGAGTTCCTTCAGTGACCAAGCTTCCTTCAATGACTGAGGTTGTCGGTCTAGGCTGCAACTGAGTAACACCAGCCAAAATACAAACACCCATTCAGTTTCACCGATGACAAAGAATGCCCCTACCTTAACCTTGGATGCCCCTACATTAGACACCCCAGGTTCCAAAAGATGTTCATATGTGAGAAGAACATCTTCTAGGATTCAGCACATAAATCCCAAACTGGTTCTTCACATACAAGTCCTCCACCTTTTCTGTTTGCAGATTCTTCCACTTTAGTTTCATTTGTCTCTTCAAGTCTTTTATTGACAATATATAGGTCGGTTCTCCAAACTGATCATTCATTTTCTCTGGATCCATGATCTCAACTCGGCTACCAATACTCAGGCTTCTCCTACCGAGTGTTGTATCCAGTAAAGGCATCAGGGAAAACTTCCTGTCATCCTTCTCAATAGTAAACACATTTCTTACATAGTCATAAATAGCTCTACAATCATATTGCCAAGGTCTACCGAGTAATATATCACAACTATTCATCTTCACAATGTCACATAACACAAGATCCTTGTACTGGTCAATCTGAACATCAATGAAGCATTGTTCTCTTACTTCCAGAGCATGAACATCTTGTAACCAGCCAATCCTATAAGGACAAGGATGCTTCATTCTATTCAACCCAAGTCTTTGAACCATGTCCTCAACAAAAAGGTTATCAGTACTACCATTATCAACAATAACATCACAGATTTTACCTTCAAACTTGCATCAGGTTCTAAACAAGTTACTCCTCTGACAAGGTTCCTCCTTTGTACTGAGAATTGTTCACCGAAGTAGAAAGTTCTCTGATTCAGGTTCATTCTAAATGTTCTCATTCATCATAGCAGTTTTTCGGTTAACCTTCTTCTGTGTACACTCAAAAGAATGGTATCCTTCCTCTCCATAGTTATAGAAAGTACTCTTAAAGATAACTCTACCTATCTTCTTCTTCGGTTCCACAGGTTTCTGTTCATCTTCTGCATCAGTCGGTTTATCCTTCACCGAGTGATCAATCTTTTCCTTCCCTTGGGGATTACTATGTTTTTTCCTTTTCAACTTATCTTCTGCCTTCAAGGCATACTGATAAGCATCTTCAACAGAATCAATCTTCAGCATACCAAGTTCATCCTGAATATTGAATCTCAGACCATTCACATACTGAGCTACCTTTTCCTTACCAATCTCTCGGTGTCCAGACCGAATAGTAAGTTTGTAGAACTCCTCTGTATAATCTTCAATAGACAAATCCTTCTATTTTAGATTCTGCAACTTCTTAAACAAGTCAAGCTCATAGTCAGAAGGTATGAACTTAGCTTTCAACTTAGTCACCATCAACCTCCACCGATTGATCTTTTTTTCACCTTCATCTTCTCTATCTCTTTGTAGTTCTTTCAACCAAAGACCAGCATGTCCTTTCAACTTTGTCTGTGCTAATCTCACCCGAAGAGGATCTTCAATTTCTTCCAACTCAAATAAATCTTCAAGTTCACCAATCCAATCAATCAAATTGTCAGGCTTCAAAGTACTAGACAAAGTAGAAACTTCCATTCGGTAACCATTACTAAATCGAGCTCTAGATCTATGCAACTGAGTAGTTCTATCTTCACCAGATCTGTTCCTCTGATCATCACCACTAGATCCAACAGTTTCAAATTCTTCACCAGCTTCTTCATAGCCATCTTCAGTACCAACATTCTAAGGTACACCAGCAACAACTCTCATGATCTCGGTGACCATGTCATTCTTCATCAATTCTATCTCAGATCTGACATCTAAACTGACTTTATCAGAAATATTTGATTCCATAGCATCACAAAGATCTACAATAGCTCTAGGGTCCAATCTTCTCAAAGGCATCCTTAAAGATATTCAAAAACCCTCTACAACAAACCCTCACCGACCACCTTGTGGCAATCTCCAAGTTGTGTACAAGTCAGATCTCAACCTGCCACCTTGAACAAACAACTAGGGAAAGATCCACAAGTACAGTGCTCTAGATCTATAATCCAGATTGTGCACAATCTCTACTCCAACAAGATCAAATTCACAAGATCGGCCTTGCTAGGTTAACCTTTTCTCCACCAGATCAACTATCAGCTCCAACAAGAACAAACCTTCGCTCTGATACCACCTAACATAGTCAAGTATGGTGGATTCAATGAAGGATAGTCCAAACCTTGTAGCCAACAAAATTACACAGCGGAATAATCAACACAATAGATAACACAAAAATTGTTTCAAGTAATTTGCATTAACATGCCCAGCTGTAAGGCCTTTTGGGTTAGGGCCAATTACAAATAGAAACAATTCAGAAGCTGATGGAAACTCTAAGGTAGATCTAAACTTGAGCTCACAAGCCTCCAAGAAATTTCCTTGTCTCCAAGTGTGCAAGCCACTAGCTCTGCTACAAACAACTATCAGATAACAATCTAATCTGCAAGATCAGGCAAGACCTTTCCACAACTTCGCCAACTTTAGCTTTCACAACCTTAGATCTGATTCACTAAGCCTTCCAAGTCACAAACTTCTCTAAGATCTCCTAATGATCCTCTGATCTCCCCTAAACATCTACCTAAACATCCTATAAATACTAGTCATCAGCCACAAGTTGGCTGGATGAAACCATTAACTCCTTGAATAGGTGTAAAATGGATTCACCACTATTCAAATAGAAAGGGGGTATATGAGATCTATTCTCAAACCCAAATTCCCAAAGAAGAGATCCAATTTGAACAACCAAGAGGTTAATACACAATCAAATCAATTTATGAGGAATATGGAAGAGAGAGAGAGAGAGTAAATCCAATATTTCCCTATGAATGAAATTATGCTTGGAATATGGAATAATTGAAATACAAATACTAACCTCAAATTAGGGCAAATTTGGAAAATTTCAAATTATGATGTCTGTGTATACTTTTAGAAAATTTTGCAACTTGTTCCAGATTGGAAATGTCGAGACAGAGAAAACCTAAAAATATTTCTCCAAGATGAGCTCAAGTCAGGTTTGACCCTCATAAAAGGTCAAATACTACATTCTTTATTTGAAGTCCGATTTGAATTATGTTCGCAGATCTTAGAAGTTTGCCGAAAAGGGTATCCAAATTCGCTCTCAGATCCAAAATTCCGCACCTATACTTGCAAGAAAATGGGGGTTTTGTTGTATGGGGGGTTTGCCTTGGTCAAACCCCAATTTAGGAATTAACCTTGAAATTGAATTGAAATATAGTGTGCATAAACAAAGTAATTGAAACAAATCACCTTGCTTATGTTGAAGTCCTTGTAGAGGATTCAAATCCTCAAATCCACAAATAGGAATGCTTCAATGGATGTAGGATGAATGTAGGATGTCTCCAATTAATGGCATTTGATCTTCAACACCAATCTTGACTTGATCTTTGCATATGAGAAGTCTTGAATTAATTTAGAAGGATGGATCATCAAAGGGGGCTCCAAAGAGATTGAATCCTTCAATAGCTAATAATGGATCTCTTTGGTGGATGAATGCTTGAACACTTGAATGCTTGAAGACTTGAATTCTTGAGAGTGCTTGAGCATGAAAACTTGATGGAGAGATGTGAATAATGGATGTCAATTACTTGATTGTGGATGTGAAAATGAGAGAGGAAGGCCTCCTTTTATAGTGAACTAGGGCACAATCCTCTAGAGGGGCCACCTTGGAGAATTAAATCCCAATTAGGTCCTAACCTTTAGAAAATATACCTAGATTAAATGCAATTAGAGGATTTACCATCCCAAAACTCAAAATGGCTAACCTGGAGGCGAGAAAATAAACATCCTGAAAGCCCAATGCCCGAAAATCCAGGATTCTAGAAATTTAAATGAGGGGGGAAAAATCAAGGTTGGACCTAACCTAGTCAGGTTCAACCTCGATCCTGACCTATTCAGGATTAATCTCAAATTTGACCCTAGGCCCAGATTCAGTCAGAACCAGGTCAGGAGGTCCCGGGGATGCCCAGAAACCTAGAAATGATATCAGAACAGGATAGAATGTTAGGGATAGACATAAAATCCTATGATTACTATGATGAAGGCTAGGAGGACCTATTTCTAAATCCTACCTAGAAAATAGAGCCATGGAAGAGGGAAATTAAGGAGAATCCTCAGGATCCTAACCCTAATTTCACCTAGAATGAAGAAATCAAGTGTCGAGAAGAACTGGAAAGTGGGGAGAAAGCCAAATACATGAAAAGACCCGATCAAGGTGCTCAACATGACCCCAAACCACTTACTCGGAGGGCTAAATGCTCTTAACATGGAAGTGCTTCCATTTTAAGATGATACATTAAGCCCCCACTTTAGCAAGAGTATGGACTCGATGCAAACTCTTGGTAAAGGAGATCAGAATGAAAAGATAATCTTATTGTAATCCAAGGGACAAAGAGAAACCTTAAGCCCCCAAGGACTCAAGTCTTTTTCGACTCCTAGATCACAATAAGGGAAACATCTCTAGAGAGAGAAAGAAGGTGTGATTACCTTGCCCAATGAGAACTTATGTCCCATTGTGAACCACACAAAAAAATGGCACAACTGGAAAGATGGAATTGAACCGCCTAGTGAATGTGGCTACTCACTAGTCAACCCATCAAGGATTTACCCTTAGGAATATTCTATTCCATAAGAATAAAACCAAAAAAAACTAAAAAGAGATCCAGACTTAAGGACACCTCCGACCTTAAGGGATCAAAATATATTTGAAACTAGAGTGATCAAGAGATCCTAAAATATAAACCCATGCTTTAAGGATTAATTACTAATCCAAAAAGGGAAAAAGTATCTTGAAAAATATGTGTGTGTATCGAAAAGTGTGTGTGTGCAACAAGTGAGTAGAGCATATGCCCCCACGTTAAATTCATTGCTGACACTTTAACAGGAGCAATGGCTTTAACGGAAACTTAAACAACTCCACTGATTACGTTTCCACACGAGATGCCCCTAGACGAAGACAAATCAAGGGAAATATCACATAAACATATAGAGAACACAGAAGGGATCTACCTACTGTGGGGTCAGTATGATCATAAGATAATATTTATATGATATTATTGCAAATGAATTGACATCATTCCCCAAAGAAAGTAGAACTACAATCACAAAGGAGGAAAGATCACATAAGATATATGAAGGAGAATCTTTTCAGGCCATGACATGGAGACCAAAAAGAAATTAGTGCTACCATATCTCGAATCCAAGTAGATTACACAAGGAAACATTTACGAACAATAGCACAATTATGACATAACATTGAACAACACATAGAAGAATAGAGATACATATAGAAGAATTTGAACAATAGTTTTTATTCCTTCATCACTTTGTACCAACTGAGTAACAAGGATCGTATAAAAAAATCTAAAAACATTTATTAAACACATTATAGGAGAAGCATAGTACAGCAGGCAAAGACACAAAAAAGCTACCACGAAGGACAAGCCGATCAAGCGTGCCACCTACTTTCCCCATCTCATTGTATATCATTTAGGGAAGGTGGGTAACTCATAAGAGGGACTATATCCAACATAGTAGGGATGATAGCCAGTTCCAAACAAGGATCCTCTTGAGAATCACAATGTTCGACACTAGGTGTAAGAGTTAATTGTGATGAAAGCATATTAGGTAAATCAATGTCAATGTCAATAATTTCATATTCATCATTAACATCATCAGTATCATCAAGAGTATCTTCATCCAAATTAATCAAAATAGGATCTAAGATATGAATAGAATCATCATAATCATGCATGTGAACATCATTATTAGTAACAATCTATTCTACCACATTATGCATAGGTTTATCCATAGAAGGTAGAGATCTTTGAGCTTTAGCATGAGCACGACGCTTTTTACGACGTTCATTAGAAGATCGATTACATTTTTCTTTACTTGAAATATGTTGATAACTAGGAGGAACAATTATAGGATCCTTCATAGGTTCTTTAGGAGGATCAATAGGATTATTAACCATAGGAGAAACAATCACATGATCTTTGATAGGTTCGGTGGAAGGAACTTGATTAACAGAGCTAGAAGTCATAGTTAAAGGAGGTATCAAAGGTGTAGATAAAAGGCCATGATTAAGATCCCTAGGAGGTGAACTTAATTCAATAATTTTACAATGTTTATAAGCTTGATATGATCAAAAAAGATTAGCAGGTCGAGGAGGACATGAATTAGGTAATGAAGGCCAAAATAAATCCAGAGCAGCACAATCTCTAGGCCTAGAAGGTTGATATAGACTATGATTAATCATCTTCACTTCTTCATCATGAATGAACTTAAGACATTTATGGATAGGTGAAGCAACAGCATGCATGGCAATTAACCAAGGCAAACCTAGCTTAACTTGAAATTGATCATAAGTAGGAACAACAACAAAGGTAGTGTTCACAATTTTTCCACAAAGTTCAACTGGTAAAGTAATAGAACCAAATGATGGATAAAGAAAACCATTGCAAGTTTGAATCCACACATCTGATGTATCATAAAAGTCACGTTGTAACATTTTCATGAAAAGATTTTCTTCGGTGATAACATTGACTAAGGATGTAGGATCAACAAGACAACCATGAGTAGGTTTCTGAGCAATCCTAGCAGTAATGTAAAGGGGACCATCAGGAGCTTTAATAGTCTCAGAGTCATCAAAGGTAATCAAGAGTTCTTGAGGTCTCTTATTCTTAAATTATTGTCAAGGTTTAGGTTGAGTTTTCATTTTAGGTTTAGGTTTTGGTTGAGGTTGAGATTGAACTTGAATCTGAGGTTGATATTGAAGTTGAGGTGGAGGTGGAGGTATAGATTGATCAACATGCTCCACTTGATTAACAACGTGATTGAGATCATCCATCTTTGAATCATACATAATTTCCATAGTAGATGGTTGAGCAATAGTATTAGTATCATGAGTAGGTAAAGGGTTCGTATAGATTTGAAGGTTCTGATTAGGAGGAGAGACAGATTTATTCCCACTACTATCCAAATTATCAACAGATAAAGCCTTAGAATCGATTAGATCTTGAACCTTATGTTTTAAAGAATAACATTTCTCAGTATCATGACCATTCTGACGATGATATTGACAAAAGGCATTTTGATCAAAAGATTTAGATGCAATCGTAGTAGGTAACAGAGGTCAAATAGGAGGTAAAGTAATCATATTAGCAGCTAACAACCTATTCATAATAGCATGTAAAGATTCAAAAAGAGGAGTAAACACATGATTTAATCGAAAAGAAGTGGATGCAGAAGTGGCATGGTGAGATGCAACAACAACTTGATCAGCAACTACATTCACTTGTTTTTTTATCTTGACATAGTTGTTGAATTTTTGAAATTTGTTTGAATTAGGAGCAGCATCACTCTTATCAACTGGAAGAGGAGCCATTGGAGTGTTTCTCTCAAATTGACTCACTTGTAATTGATAATGATGAAGTGTTGCACAAAGTTGTTGAAAAGAGGTAAATTCAATAAGCAGAATCTTATCTCTAATATCCTTTTGCAAATTTGAAATAAACATACGTTGAATATCAATATTAGGAACAGGATAGGAAATCTAAGCATACAAATGCTTAAATCTACCAATAAATTCAGTCAATTTTTCCTTAGCACTTTGTTTACAATGCATCAAATCAGTCAAAGACACTTGCGGGCCAATATTATTTTGAAATTGTTGAATAAAGGCATTAGCAAGCTAAGGAAAGGAATCAATAGAATAAGGAGGCAAGGAACAATACCATTGTAAGGCTTTGTCACGGAAGGTTCTAGCAAATAGTTTGGCTAAAATCCTATGGTCATGAGCATAATCACTACAAAGGATTTGGAATGTTTTAACATGATGAACAGGATCTCCTTTTCCATTATAATTCTCAAGATGAGGCATCTCACCTTGCTGAGGAATAGGAGTACGAATGATGTCTCGGGACAAGGGACTTCCCATGTCACATGTAGGAATACTAAACTTGTTTTAAGTTAAGGAAGCAAGTTGTTATTGTAAGGATGATACAGTTTGATCCAAACTGATGATTATTGAATCATTAGAGGAAATAGGAGGATTAGCAACATTAGACACACTAGGTAAAGTGTAAGAAGCTACAGGAATAGAAGACACAACTAGAGGAACACTAGAAACCACAGTTGGAAGCGGATTGGAATAAGTGAAAGGAACATTATGATATGAAGGTTGTGATGTAGGAAGAGACACATGAGGAACACTCATAGGAATAGAGGGAACCATCATAGTCACCAAAGAAGGAGTATAGATAGGAATACTAGGTAAAGGATTAGAAGGAGGTTGAACACTAGTGATAGGAGGAATCAACCCTAAATCTTGAGCTTCTTGAACTAAAGGTTTAACATTTGAATGCACAAGGTGAGTAATACCATGCAAGAGGTTAACACCTTGATCACTATCATGGAGAACTTTCTTAGGAGCCTCTATAGCTTGAATGGAATCTTGATTATGGTTCTCTTGAAGAATCCAATTACCCATTTTATCAAGTTCAGTGGAAATTTTTTGGACTTGCTCAGGAGGAACTCTTAAAGAGCCATCCTCATCATGAGATGAGTGAGAAGAGTTTTTCTCCATAGTAGGATTGGAATCATGAAGAATCAAGTTATGATTCGGGATCCTAAGGAAAGGAGAGGAAGATTCAGGATCAAAGGCACCCATGAGTCTACGACTTCTTCTAACTAGAATATTATAAGTAGGACTAGTGGTAGTAAAGCTCATAAACCAATGTAATGCAAATGAACTAAACTAAGGACACATAAAGCATGAATATGAAATCTAATTAACATGCAAGATCTAACACAAAGGAAAAATCTAATATTAACAAGATAAAAGGAAAGCACAATAAAGCATCCAATTCTACAAAAGAAAAGAGAGTAAGTATGTCGGGTTCACCAAAATGAATAGGTGTAAAATGGATTCACCACTATTCAAATAGAAAGGGGGTATACAAGATCTATTCTCAAACCCAAATTCCCAAAGAAGAGATCCAATTTGATCAACCAAGAGGTTAATACACAATCAAATCAATTTATGAGGAATATGGAAGAGAGAGAGAGAGAGTAAATCCAATATTTCCCTATGAATGAAATTATGCTTGGAATATGGAATAATTGAAATACAAATACTAACCTCAAATTAGGGAAGATTTGGAAAATGTCAAATTCTGATGTCTATGTATATTTTCGGGCAATTCTGCAACCTGTTCAGGATTGGAAATGTCGAGACAGAGAAAACCCAGAAATCTTTCTCCAAGATGAGCTCAGGTCGGGTTTGACCCTCATAAAAGGTCAAATACTACATTATTTATTTGAAGTTCGATTCGAATTCTGTTCGCAAATCTCAAAAGTTTGTCAAAAAAGGTATCCAAATTCACTCTCAGATCTAAAATTTTGCACCTGTACCTACAAGAAAATGGGGGGTTTGCCTTGGTCAAACCCCAATTTAGGAATTAACCTTGAAATTGAATTGAAATATAGTGTGCATAAACAAAGTAATTGAAACAAATCACCTCGCTTATGTTGAAGCCCTTGTAGAGGATTCAAATCCTCAAATCCACAAATAGGAATGCTTCAATGGATGTAGGATGAATGTAGGATGTCTCCAATCAATGGAATTTGATCTTCAACACCAATCTTGACTTGATCTTTTCATATGAGAAGGCTTGAATGAATGTAGAATGATGGATCATCAAAGGGGGCTCCAAAGAGATTGAATCCTTCAATAGCTAACAATGGATCTCCTTGATGGATGAATGCTTGAAGACTTTTTTGAATGCTTGAGAGTGATTGAGAATGAAAACTTGATGGAGAGATGTGAATAATGGATGTCAATTGCTTGTTTATGGATGTGAAAATGAGAGAGGAAGGCCTCCTTTTATAGTGAACTAGGGCACAATCCTCTAGAGGGGCCACCTTGGAGAATTAAATCCCAATTAGGTCCTAATCTTTAGAAAATATACCTAGATTAAATGCAATTAGAGGATTTACCATCCCGAAACCTGAAATGGCTAACCTGGAGGTGGGAAAATGAATATCCTAAAAGCCCGATGCCCGGAAATCCAAGATTCTGGAAATTTGAATGAGGGGGGAAAAATCAAGGTTGGACTGACCTAGTCAGGTTTGACCTTGATCCTGACCTAGTCAGGTTCGAGCTTGATCCTG
Organism: Chamaecyparis obtusa; assembly: GCA_027943335.1. Classification (NCBI taxonomy): domain Eukaryota; kingdom Viridiplantae; phylum Streptophyta; class Pinopsida; order Cupressales; family Cupressaceae; genus Chamaecyparis; species Chamaecyparis obtusa. Next base: position 215,353 of record BSBK01005328.1, read on the forward strand.
ACCTAGTCAGGATCAACCTCGAATTTGACCCTGGGCCCAAATTCAGTCAAAACCAAGTCAGGAGGTCCTGGGGATGCCCAAAAACCCAGAAATGATATTAGAACAGGACATAATGTCAAGGATAGACATAAAATCCTATGATTACTGTGATGAAGGCCAGGAGGACCTATTTCTAAATCCTACCTAGAAAATAGAGCCATGGAAGAGGGAAATTAAGGAGAATCCTCGGGATCCTAACCCTAATTTCACCTAGAATGAAGAAATCAAGTGCCGGGAAGAAGTGGAAAGCGGGGAGAAAGCCAAATACATGCAAAGACCTGATCAAGGCACTCAACATGACCCCAAACCACTTACTCGGAGAGCTAAATGCTCTTAACATGGAAGTGCTTCCATTTTAAGATGATACACTCCCCCCAACAAATAATTAAATGCCATACCAGTCAGCTTACAATTGTATACAAACATTTAATTCAACATGTCGGCCTATAACAACAGCTACCAACAATAAATGCACCAATTCGGCCCAATAAATCACACAGAACTCTAGTCGGTAAGCCAGAACTACCAAGCAACAGTGAATTAACCGAGCATGCCAAGCATCACCGAGCACCGCAGGAATGACCGAATAACACTTTCACCGAGTGCCAGAGACTACTGAGTTCCTTCAATGACTGAGCTTCCTTCAATGATCGAGGTCATCGGTCAAGGCTGCAACCGAGTAACACCGGCCAAAATACAAACACCCATGCAGTTTCACCAAGGACAAAGAATGCCCCTGCCTTAACCTTAGATGCCCCTGCATCAATATCTAACTTAACCACAAAACTAGGTGAACAGTTGTTATGAATAAAATGTAGATTCTCATGATAAACTAATGTTCCTTCCATTGTCTCTCTACCTGGGACAAATCCAACTTGTTCTGGAGAGACAATACATGGGATGAACTAGTGCAATCTCATATATTTCATAAAAAAATTATAAACTAAATTACATAAAGAGATGGGATGAAAGTCTGCAAAAGTCTTAGGAGATTGGACTTTCGAAATAATAGCTAATTTTTTTGTATTAAAATACCTTAACATAGCCTTTCTTCTCCTAGACTCTTTAATAGATGCTAGAAGATCATCACTTATAACATCCCAACATTTTTGATAAAATAATGTTGTAAAGCCATTTTGCCCTAGAGCTTTATCGGCACGAAATGAAAATACTACCTCACACAATTCTATGTTCGTAAAAGGAGTCATTCATATTTTGTTATCCTGATTTGATATTAGACACAAAATTGCCTCCAATAATTCTTTCACCCTATCCTCCAAACCCAAAGAAGAAGATGGAGACGATAAATTTTGGAAGAACCTAACCCCTTCTGCCTGAATGCCCTCAATATCTAATATGAAATTACCATTATAACTATCTACAATTGAGAATATTGTATGAGCTTCCTATTTTTTCTTTGTAGAAGCATGAAAGTAAGAAGTGTTTTTATCCCCTTCTCTAAGCCATAACTCCCTAGATTTATGCTTCCAATACTCTTCTTCCCAACAACATAGTTCAACTCATTCTTCTTGAAATTGCTTTTGCTTCAAATACAACTTTGTAGACAATCCATGTTGAATAACACGTTCATTAACATCTGATGGCTATTTTGGAACTCTCTCCTTCTCATGGAAAATATTTGTAAAGATGTTTGAGTTCCATTCTCTAATTTGAATCTTTGTATGCTTAAGCTTGGCTGCAAATTGAAACATCTTTGTACCATGCACTGTTGGAGCACTCACCCACCATTCCTTAAGCAACAAATGAAAGTGAGGATTCCTAAACCACTTTCATTCAAATTTAAATGAAGACTTATGATAACACCCTGACACAGTACTGGATCCCTTACTAAAAATCAACATGATAGGAAAATGATCAAATTTTGAAATGCTAAGAATATATGACTCAAAAGACACGCCCTTTAAGCTCCACAGTTGATAAACAAGAAAATGGTATAATATTTCTGCAATCTGCAAAAAATCATCTCTCTTGTTTGTCCAAGTGTAAGATCCATTTTTAGGCACCACATCTTGTAAATTGTTATCTGAAACAAAAGCCACAAATTCCTGCATTATATTAAGGGGTGGTGCTATTCCCCCACATTTCTCAGATGAGTTAAGAATTGCATTAAAATCCCCTGCCAAGATAAAATGGTGATCATCCTGAGGTTGGATATTACGTGTAAGTGCATCCCACAAATTTTTCTTGTCTTGGGTCGAAGTTGGCCCATACACATTAATAAGAAAGAAAACCGAATCAAACCATGAAAACTTAATCAATTGAAAATTAGTATCCTATTGAATACATTCTTCTTGAATGATATTAGGGTTCCATAATACTGCTAATCCACTGGAGGCGCCCATTCCTAGACTATGAAAAATCTTCCAATGCACCCACTTATCCATAGTTTTTAAGAAAGTAACTTGTGACAACTTAGTCTCATGTAAAAGCACTACATCTACATGAGAAGAATCAAGCACTAACTTGACTCTACGTCTCTTGTTAGAGGCATTAATTCCTATGACATTCCAAGATAGAATCTTCATTACTGACAAGGAGAACCCTTAGTTCTCCTTGTCATTATTTTTACTGACAATAATTTCTCATAAAGAGTACTTTGAAGACCTTCAGCCACCTCTTCTTTTGTTTTAGCACTTTTTGGTTTCCTCCCTTCGGGCTTCAAGATTTTCACCCCACAATCACCACTAGCAGGAGACTGCATAATAGACAATGTCTAAGAAGGATCAAAAACAAATTTTCCAGCCCTAGAATCAATTGAAATCATCTGGTCTTTAGATTCTAACCTATTTGAACTATCTCCAGTTGAACCTTTTCAACGATCTAGCTATTGCAGAACAGTAGGCCCCAAATCATTAAAGTTGTCCATGTTGTCAGCATCCCTCACTAGCAATGCACAACTCCACTCATCTTTACCCAAAATCTTTTTAGCTTGTGATTCTAGCACCCCATCAGCATTATTTATCACATCCATTATTAGTTCATCAAAATCCTGACTCCCACCAACTTCCTTACAAACCATAGAATCAACACACCTAATCCTGTCTTGAGAAATTGTTTGAGTTTCTTGGAACAACTCATCTCTACCAAGCACTGTAGTATTTAGGAAATCCCCCTCAGCAACCTGCCCTACACTTATAGGCATATTGTCATTCCGCATTATTTGGCAATCTTGATAGGGACACTCTTCTGATAGTGCACAAACTCCCTCCTCAATGGCTATTTCCTCAATCATGGTGGACGCAAGTGACTCCAATATGTTCTTTTCTATCTTTTCCAAATGTTCCTCAGAAAGCCCCTTAACTTTGAGATCTAAATATTTCAAATGAATTTCAATTGGTTTGTCCTGAAACATAAGCTCCTTTATGACAGAGGCAATTTCATGTAAAGAAGCAGTAATACCTGGGCTAGCCTTTTGATACAAAGGAACAAACAATTCCATGGGTTCCTCTTGACCTTCTGTGATTTGAAAATTTGTAATTGTGAGATGAGGATTCCCATGCATACATATTTAAAATGTTCAATAACCATAATTCACATTAAAGATTATAATATATAATAAAAAAATTAATTTAAATTAAAAAATAAAAAATAAAAAATAAAAAGCATTCTAAAAAATGTCAAATTTTCATTCTTTATTTAAAATTATTTATCTAGAACATATATGTTACATGCATAAGATGTAGATTGAATCCCAATACGAATTTCTAACTATCACTGGAATATTTGTAGCTCAATAAGTGATGCAAGTTATGAGTTCTCTATATTCTCAAGTAAATGTCCCTATTTTAAAATCGATAATTTGGAAGAACTTGCCTAGTAACATTTTCCACATTCAAAAAACAAAATATATAAACAACATTTGGAAAACACTCCTGAACACATGCAAGAGACATCCTTGACAAAATAATTATGCACACACCTACTTCCCAATCAATACTTATTGATTTTCATTTTACTTAGAATAGTGAAAACAAAGTGTAAAAGTCAATATGTTTTGCTCATTTAGAACCATTCAACTTCACTAATAGACCAAAGACCCATTGACATTTTTAAGACATTTTAGATAACACCATATTATATATATATTTTTAACACTTATTATAAAATAAATAAGTGGACAGTGCATGGAATATTACATATAATCATTCAAAATGCTGGGCAAGATTGGTTAGCAGTTGCTTTCCCGAATATATAAAAGGCGAATGAGGAACTTGCAGTAACATACAAGCCATGGGATTCTTCAAACCGCAGTCTTCACTCGCAGCTCAACATGTCACATTTAACATTCCAAACCCTTCTCCAATACTAACCTAAAAATGAATCCCCACCCCACCAGCGTTAAAATATAAAACAAAAGACAAAAGAAATAAGCCTTTCAGTAAACAGTTTACAACGGTTGCTTGTTTGTGGAATGAAAAAGAATTGTAATTCACGCTCACCCATCTCACACAAGTCACCATTTCTCTTAAGCTATCCCTCAGTCATTTCATTATCCCCTCGTCACCAGACTTTCCAATATTTTCAAGATGTATTTGATTAATTTATTTAAATATTGTTAGATGTAATAGTCAAATAATTAATGATATAGAAGAGTTGTAGTTCGAATTTGTGAAGATGATGGTATATTTTTAATTCTGTTATGGTCAGAAATATGATGTAAGAGATGATGTTAGAATCATAGACTTTAATAGAATGGATAATCATCAATTCTTCAATCTTAAAATTGAGATCATATCACAGATAACTTTAATGAAATAGAAATTTCTCAATTCTTCAGTCTTAAGATTGAAATCATGTAACAAAAGATTTTAATAAAAATCTCTCACTTCTTCAATCTTATCCAAAGAAATATGTTTATAACCTTTTACTCCCATATTAAATTGCAAAACAATTTCATAAAATCCTTCATAAACATACTTAAACCTTATTTATATCAAAAACATACTTATCCTACTCTTATTGATCAAAACCAGAGCAATTGCAATGATACCTAATCGAAGACAACTTTTAGGAGCTGACACGGCAAAGTAAAGAATCTAGCAAGCCCAAATTTTGACGTATGGTAAGGAGTTATTTGCACGCCAATTCATACTTTTTCATGGAAGAAAACCAGGATATTCGTAGAAAAAACTCCATGTTAAGACTTCCAAGCAGCTATATTTATACACCTTTCCTAGTACTCGAAACAAGTTTTCTTCTTCACAGAAAAAAAAATGGAAGGTTTTGGGGGAGGAAAGATCTTGTTTGGAGAAATTGAAGCAGTCCAAGTGTCTGCCATGGAGAAAGTATGGAGCTCCCCTGATAACAAAGGAGCCACCTTTTACAAGCCCCTGCAAATTCCAGAGGGCTTTTTCATCCTTGGCCATTATGGGTATCCTAATGCTCAACAATCCCTTAACTCACCATTCCTTCTAGTTAGTGTTGCACAAGATAGAAGTGAGGGGATCATATCAGCAGCTCCACCATTGCAGGAGCCTTCAGACTACAATTTGGTTTGGAGTAGCCATGAAGGGCAAGCTTATTTTTGGATTCCTGAAGCCCCAGAGGGATATAAAGCTCTTGGGTGTGTTGTTACAAACACTCCTGCAAAGCCCACCTCAAAGGACTTGGTGATGTGTGTTCACTCTGACCTTACAGACACCTGCCAAATAGAGGAACCCATTTGGAGCAACAAATCATTCAGTGCTTGGAATGTAAGGCCTAATGTTAGAGAGACAAAAGCTGCAGGGGCCTATGTGGGTGCATTCTACTGCCAAACTGGTGGAATGGCATTGACCCCTAATGATCCTCTACCTATTGCCTGCCTCAAGAATTCTTATCTTGAAAAGTTCAGTGCCATGCCAAATGTGGAGCAAATCAATGAACTGGTGCACAAGTATGGACCTACTGTCTTCTTCCATCCAGATGAAAAATACATGCCTTCATCAGCGAACTGGTTTTTCCAGAATGGGGCACTCTTGTACACCAAGGATTCAAATCTTCCCCAACCCATAGAGACAAATGGCTCAAATCTTCCTCAGGGAGGTGACCCAAATGATGGGAGCTACTGGTTGGATTTGCCAAAGGATGGTGCAGCTGCCTCAAGGGTAAAACAGGGAGATCTACAGAGTGCTGAGGCCTATGTGCACATTAAGCCCATGTTGGGAGGTACATGTAGTGACATAGCAATGTGGTTATTTTATCCTTTCAATGGTCCTAGGACCCTCAAGGTACAGGTTTTTCATAACATAAGTCTGGGTAAAATAGGGGAGCATGTGGGTGATTGGGAGCATTTTACTGTTAGGATCAATAACCTCACAGGCAAGTTATGGAGAGTTTATCTGTCACAGCACAGCAGTGGGCAATGGTTGGACACTTCAGAGCTGGAATACATTGAAGGAAGTAGTGATAGAGCAGTCATCTATTCTAGCAAGGATGGCCATGCAAGTTATCCTAAAGAAGGGGACTTCCTTCAAGGGAATACAAAGCTTCAAATTGGTCTGAGGAATGATGCAAAGAGAAGCAAGTATTTTTTAGACACAAGTATAAAATTTGAGATCATATCAGCAGAATACATTCAGCCTCAACCTCTGCAAGAGCCTCCATGGCTGCAATATATGAGAAACTGGGGACCTAATGTTGTTTATGATACAAGAGCTGAGCTAGACAGAGCATTGAAGATCCTACCCTCTAAACTGAGACATTCTGTAGAGGATTTCCTCAATAAAGAAATTCCTGAAGAACTTTATGGTGAGAAAGGACCTAGTGGACCCAAAGCTAAAGGAAGTTGGGAAGGTGACGAAGAGGAAAGAGCATAACCTATTGTCGGCAAGGTGATGTTGTACATCTATAATATTTCTTTCATTTTCTCAGCAATACTACCAATAACTTGAGCTCTTTGGGGAGGCATCTTTTACTAAGATTTGATGTAAACGTCCCCAGATCGGCATTGTGTCCATAATTAATCCTATAAACTCCCTAATAATTAGTGATTTATTTATATAAAGACCTTAATTTTGTTATAGGTTTGCAAGAAAAATGATTAAGATACTAATTTTATATCTTAATACTAGTTGATTCAATGGTACACATGAAGGATTAAATGAACAAATATCTAATTATACGACCAATAAGAAACTATATAATAAAATTTTAATTAAACAATAAAACAATAATGAAACTCTTATCCATATACAATCATGAATGAATTACAACCTACTACAATAGGAATCCAACATGTTATGCCTCCATAATTTAGTTACAAATGGGGACAATTATGTGTGAATATAGAGTTTAAATGATATTGAGTAATGAAATGTTGAAATGTTGAGCTAAAATCCTAAAAATAATTATCTAAGTAGAAATAACTCGATCCATATGATCATGAAGAATTTTTATATAGCATTTCATAGTCTTAGGAGTGATCTTGATAAGCCATAAAATGTTACAAAGCTTAATACTAAATATAACATGGAGTTAGTGAAACATGTGAAATAATTTTAAAAAATAAATGCTTTTGATATAATCAACAGGAAAACAAGGGTGTTGGCCCTTTCAAAGATAGACCAAAAAGGTCATTTACAACTTGCTCAAGAATAGGCCTCAAACAGTATAGGCCAAAACAAACCATTTACAACACACTAGCATAATAGCTAGTAACCAACATCAAGAGTGGGTAGACGATTTACCCACAACATGGAGAAGAGAATGAGAATATGAGGAAGAAAAATCTTTCCTACGTCGATGGACAATTGTTGAGGCACTACTATCATTAGGATCCCCCCTACAAGGGGGACCAAGTGGGGAAATCCTCTTCGTGAGATTGTCAACGCAAGGGGCAGGGTGCTGACAAGGTTGCACGTCATTTGTCAAAGGTTGGAGTAGAACATGAACAATAGACAGAGAAGGGTCCAGACGGGCAGAGGAAGTCGTACCAACAACAAGAGATGGAGTAGGATCCATAGGGCCAGAGGAGGCCAGAGTCAAATAAGCAACAAAAACATCATACTAGGAGGAGACATAATTCGCCTATGAAGAGTCATCAAAGAAAGAATCAAATGCCAGGACGAACAGGTGATCACCATGAGTGTCCTTATACCAAGTGGCAACACCTTTACAGTGCAAGGGATAACAATTTGTGGCCAAGTGACTTGTAGAGAAGCATTGACGACATCAAAAGGGAAGACCCTCATAATTTAATGATTGAGTCCATAGCCTATCCCCAACCATGAGAACCACATCCCTAGGAAGAGGTAAGGAGATTTAAATATCTGCTAGTATGTATGTAAAGACAAAGATCCATGGAGACTGTGGCATCATCCACCTTTAAGAAATGACCTATAGAATTGTTGATAGCCCCAAAACAAGAATTCTCCCAAAATTGAAGTGGGTGATTAGGAAGACTAACCCATAATGGACACACACTAAGTGGTCTAGTAAGAGGATTGAAGGAGACGGTTGTTGCATGATAAATAATTGATTCTCAATGTGGTTCATATCAAAAGATTTGTGTACGCTTTAGAAAGGTATCATAAGGGTCAAATGATGAAACAAAATGATATTTTGTTTTGTTTGTTAGTAAGTCAAATATTAAATTATACATATTTTGTGATTAAAACACCCTCAAATTTGGATGCAATATTTTAGGCTCAATGTGAAACAGGTAAAATAAGCAAGTCAAGTAAATTGAGGTAGGATTTGACTAGAATGTTGTTAAAGAAATGTAAAATTATAAATAAAAAGAAAATAGTTTTGGGTGATATGAGATTGTTTTTACACCCAAGGATGCTAATGCATCACAATGCTAACCAACTTGGATAGATAGAATGTCAGCTTCAATTTCTAGACATTTGAATGTAGAATCAATATCTTTGTTCTATTATCATTATTCTTTTTCATCTGATGTGTTCAGGACATGACCTTGGCAAAGAAAGTTTATGTTAGATAGAGAGTTAAAGTCTTGATAACATCAAAAAAATCTAAATTTCAAAATATTGGTACCCAAACCCATCATCATGTAGAGTTTGACATAAGACCAATTATAATCAACACACATGTTTAGAAGGATGATTTTTTTTTTAAATTAATACTAGTAGGTCTCCATTTTTAGAATTTAAATCATCTATTCAACATGAACATAATATGACCCACTATAATTGCTATGCCAAAGCTTATCATAATTTAAACTTATTTGTAGTAAAAGGATAGGCTTCCTATACATAATTTTAGATAGACAAGCCTAGAAGAGAGATAGAGAGATAGAGAGACACATAGATAGAGAGCTCAAGATAAATGAATATTTTAGATTATATATTTAAATATTATCTACTAACCACACGGATTGAACCCCAATGGTCTATCTCATCAAATGTTTGTTCACTAAACTAAGTTATACTTTCACTTTAAGGACAATCATTAAAATTCTAGGGTACAACACGCTTTAGTTAACCTAGCTTGGATATTCCTTTTACATAGTTTAAGATCATTTCCATTGATTTAAAAGTCAAACATTTCATTACATTCCACACATTCATCAAACATGTCAAATTTGTTTCCTAATTGTATATTCTAATTATTTCACCTCTTAAAATCATAGAACTTCCTACAACTTGATAATCTATAAGGACTAGAGATGTCTCTCCTCCCCCTCTATATATAAAACTAGATTATTAGAGAATACAAAATAATTGAAATAATTGAAATGGAAATAGACCTTACCTCTTTACCACATGATATTATTCTGACCATTTACAATATTTATAAAACATTTAATAAACGTTTGATAAAAATAAATAAGTGGACAGTTCATCGAATATCACATATAATCATTCAAATGCTGGGCAATATTGGTTACCAGTTGCTTTCCCAATATGTAAAAGGCGAAAACTTGCAGTAACATACGAGCCATGGGATATAAAAGATCATTCAAACCGCAGTCTTCACTGAGAGCTCAACCTGTCACATTGAACAAAGCTAAATTTTCCAAACTCTTCTCCAACACTAAACGACGAATCCCCACTCACCAATCTCACACAAGTGACCACTCCTCTCAAGCTGTCCCTCAATCATTTTATTACATCTTTAACACCAGGCTTTCAAATACATTTTGATCAATCATTTTATCACACCTTTATCACCAGGCTTTCAAATACATTTTGATCTTTTTATTTAGATATGGTGAAGTGTGATAGTCGGTAATAATTCAATTGATTGAATAAAATTGATAAAAGATATGGTATATTCTTTTATTCTGTCATCTACCATTCTACCATCTACAGGAATTTGAAATGATCACAGTCATGATGATGTTAGAAATGAGGCTGAAATAATATCCAAACTACTTCGGTGAAATAGATACCCAGAATATTCATAGAAGAAACTCCATGTCAACATTTCCAAGCAGCTATATTTGTACACCTTTACTAGTAGTTTTAAGTTGTTTTCTTCTTCACAAACACAAAAAAAAAATGGAAGGCTTTGGGGGAGGAAAGATCTTGTTTGGGGAAATTGAAGCAGTCCAAGTGTCTGCCATGGAGAAAGTATGGAGCACCCCTGACAACAAAGGAGCCACCTTTTACAAGCCCCTGCAAATTCCAGAGGGCTTTTTCATCCTTGGCCATTATGGGTGTCCTAATGCTGAACAGCCCCTTAACTCACCTTTCCTTCTAATTAGTGCTACACAAGATAGAAATGGGGGGATCATATCAGCAGGTCCACCATTGCAGGAGCCTTCAGACTACAATTTGATTTGGAGTAGCAATGAAGGGCAAGCATATTTTTGGGTTCCTGAAGCGCCAGAGGGATACAAAGCTCTTGGGTGTGTTATCACAAACACTCCTGCAAAGCCCACCACAAAAGACTTGGTGATGTGTGTTCGCTCTGACCTTACAGACACCTGCCAAATAGAGGGACCCATTTGGAGCAACGCATCATTCAGTGCTTGGAATGTAAGGCCTAAAATTAGAGGGACAAAAGCTGCAGGGACATATGTGGGTGCATTCTACTGCCAAAATGGTGGGCTGGCATTGACCCCTAATGATCCTCTACCTATTGCCTGTCTCAAGAACTCTAATCTTGAAAAGTTCAGTGCCATGCCAAATGTAGAGCAAATCAATGAATTGGTGCACAAGTATGGACCTACTGTCTTCTTCCATCCAGATGAAAAGTACATGCCTTCATCAGTGAACTGGTTTTTCCAGAATGGGGCACTCTTGTACATCAAGGATTCAGATCTTCCCCAACCCATAGAGGCAAATGGCTCAAATCTTCCCCAGGGAGGTGACCCAGATGATGGGAGATACTGGTTGGATTTGCCAAAGGATGCTGCAGCTGCTTCAAAGGTGAAACATGGAGATCTACAGAGTGCTGAGGCCTATGTGCACATTAAGCCCATGTTGGGAGGGATATGTAGTGACATAGCAATGTGGATATTTTATCCTTTTAATGGTCCTAGGACCCTCAAGGTGAGGCTGTTGAATATAAGTCTGGGTATAATAGGGGAGCATGTGGGTGATTGGGAACATTTTACTCTTAGGATCAATAACCTCACAGGCAAGTTATGGAGAGTTTATCTGTCACAGCATAGCAGTGGGCAATGGTTGGACACCTCGGAGCTGGAATACATTGAAGGAGGTACTGATAGAGCAATCATCTATTCTAGCAAGGATGGCCATTCAAATTATCCTAAAGAAGGGGACTTCCTTGAAGGGGATACAGAGCTTCAAATTGGTCTAAGGAATGATGCAAAGAGAAGCAAGTTTTTTTTAGACACAAGTATGAAATTTGAAATTATTTCAGCACATTACATGCAGCCTCAACCTCTGCAAGAGCCTCCATGGTTGCAATATATGAGGGATTGGGGACCTAATGTTGTTTATGATACAGCAGCTGAGCTAGATAGAATATTGAAGGTCCTGCCTTCTATACTGAGACATTTTGTAGAGGATTTCCTCAAGGAAGAAATTCCTGAAGATCTTTATGGTGAGAAGGGACCTAGTGGACCTAAAGCTAAAGAAAGTTGGGAAGATGATGAAGAGGAAAAAGCATGACCTGTGTGATGTTGCACACCTTGAATGTTAAAATATTTACTATTTTGTAGTTTGATGTTAGGAATATATTTTATGTATATGGTCTATTGAGGGAGTTGTGGTTTACTAAGTATATAGTCAATTGGGCTTAGTAGACGAACATACATAATATTTTTAACCGATTGTAGAATGACTTCATTATTATAAAAGTATTTAACGCTTAGGACATATGTTTCAAGTCAAACTGATTTGAAGAAGTAGAATTAATGTGCACTATGTATATTGCTTGGGTATTAAGTAAAGACGAGGATGGTAAGAAGCTTCTAGTGAGTTTTATCTTTACTTGTGATTCTCTTAGCACATGCCTATAAATTGAAAGCTTGGGATGAAGACATTCATCACTTAATCATCTTGTACTTTTACTTGCTCGTTTTGATAGAGAATATAAAAAAGCTCTTAAAGTTGCAAATTGAAAGAGTGAAAATCAAGGGAGAAGACAAAAGAGGCGTATATCTTTAACCTTTATTCAGAGGAAGATCAAGACTTTGGTGGAAGATCAAAGAATTTAAAAATCGAAGTAATAAAAAGTGTCAGTATATGAGTGAGGCAAGGCATTTTGCTGGGTAAAAAGAAACAAGAGGGAGTGGCCCAAGGGAACAAAAGATAGTTTTTAGCATGGAAATTAAGACCACCACCAAAGGTTTGTTACGCCGGACAAATAGAGAACAGAGTTTCAGGATGAACAACAAGAAGAAAATACTCACTATTAATTTGCTGTACAAATAGAAAAGAATAGTGGAAATGGATGCAAGCAAGAACTGCTGTGCAAGTCAAAGAGAAGGAAGAAAATGAATGGGCAGAGGAGCATATAAAAACAACAGAAATTGGAGAGGCAGTTGTATAGTATTGATGGGAGATCACATAGGAATGAGTGGAAGTTTAAATATTATAAAAGATATTAATGTTAAATGAATTTTTGATTTTTTTGGTGAAATTGAAAGATTTTTAATAAATTTATTAGGGATCAAATTTTGTTGAGTCATATTGAAAAAAGGGATGAGGCTGGGAGTGTCCCGATGAATTTGGCAAAATGAACACTCCTTAATCGTTGACTCTTTGTCAAAATGATGCAACCTAAGATTCATGCTCCTGTATTAAATAACTAAAATTACAATGTGAAACCACTATAAGCAATAAATATTGACAAAGAATTAAATCTTACATCAATAAAAACAATGAGTTGCTGCAATCTTCCCTAGCCTGATAAGATACTGGGTAACTTGTATGTGTTAGATATTCGATAATGGACCCCAAAATCATAAAATCTGATAACCTCCCAAGTGCTAATGGTGTGAACTCCAGAGGAAGATTACCACAAACTATATTTAGCTTAGGCTAAGATCTCCTACACTTATAGTTCTACAAGAGCTAATCGATGATGCTATCATTAAACATTTTCCTTGCCACAAACTATACCTCCTTGAACAAAGTATTCAATATTAGTGTCACAATATACCTATATTCTAGTTTTCTGGCTCCTCTGCAGGTGTTGAGGTTGTTTTCTCCTCTTTAATGGCGGCTGGGATCCCGTTTGGCTGGAAGGCTGGATCTGTTATTGCATCGCCTCCTCCTCGACAGACCTCTAATGTGTAACTGCCCCTGCCATGTAACGGCTACGGCAGTCTGTGTGAAGCCCAAAAGACTTACCTACTGCTGTAACTGCTAACTCCTTGACTTCCGCATAATGTTATGACAGAATGCTTGACAATGTAATAGATAAAGAATAGCTTAGAGCTGCTGGACATTGTAACAGACATTTTTTCAATAGAGATATCTGCCTTGCTTGAAAGTGGACGTAATCTAGAATAGCTGGATGAATCACTATAAACACTATGTCTCTTATCTGTGCATTTTTTATCTTTTATATTCTGTTCTGTTTTCGGTTCTTTAATTAGTTTTGGGTCTGCAATTTACTTTTAAAAATTGGTATCAGAGTTGGTTAAGCTCGTTCGATTTTTTCTAAAAATCGGTGAGGTTTTGCATGCGCCATGGATGAAGTAGACAAATGGAAGATTGAAAAGTTTTCAAGGTAGAACTTTGGATTATGGAAAGTACTTGAATCTCTGCTTATCAAGCAGGATTTGTAACTCGCATTACTTGGAAAAACGAAAGGAAAGGGTTCAATGTCGGATGAAAATTGGGAGAAGATCGATTAGAAAGCAAAGGCAACAATTTTCTTATCTTTATCAAACAACGTGCTCTTCAATGTTTCGACAGAGCCGACAATGAAAGAGCTGTGGAATAAGTTATCCTCATTATATGAGATAGCTTTAGCATCGAACAAAGTATTCATCATCAAGAAATTATATAATCTGAAAATGAAAGGAGTGATATCGAATCATCTCAATGAGTTCAATATTTTAGTTACTCAGCTGATTTCGGTTGGCATCACATTAGATGATGAGATAAAGGCGATCTTATTATTATGCTCACTTCCAAACAGCTGGGAAGGAGTTGTAATGGCTGTGAGCACTTCAACTCCAGCCAAGAGCAAGCTGAAATTCGATGAAGTCGGAGCCACATTACTTAGTGAAGACATGCGAAGAAAACATCAAGAACCCTCTTCTGGTGATGCTCTAACAGCTGTGAGCACAAGCAATAGAGGTAGAAGTTGTGAGAGAGGAAGAAATAATATTAATAACAATGGAAGAGGCAAATCGAGTCATCACTCGAAATCAAGAGGAAGAAATGGCAAATGCTAGTTTTGTAGAAAATCTGGGCACACAAAGAAGCAATGTTGGAACTACAAAAGGGCTCAAAATAACGTTATCAATGCTGGTGTTAATGCTGCAATTGATGGAGCTTTGGTACTTGCAACTGGTGACACGGATTCAAGTTCGTGGGTTCTTGATTCCAGTGCCTCATTTCATGCAACTCCATGTCAGAGTGCTTTCACAAATTAACATGAAGGTATGTTTGGCAAAGTTTTTCTTGGGGATAATAAAGAATGTGATATAGTCAGCAAAGGGGATATTTTATTGTCACTGAAAAATGGAAGCAAATGGATTTTAAAAGATATTAGGTATGTTCCTACACTTAAGCGTAATCCGATTTCTGTTAGTTAGTTATATACACAAGGTTGCAATGTTAGTTTTGATTTAGCTTCTTGGAAAGTGTCCAAAGGTCAATTAATTTTAGCAAAAGGGCAGAAAACTAGAAGTTTATACACATTAGAGTGTAATGGTGAAGTGGGAGCAGCCATGGTGGTTGCAGATAGCAATGCCGAACTTTGGCATAAGAGGCTCGATCATATGAGCAAAACAGGGCTTGAAGTTATGCTTCAAAGAGACCAACTTCCGGGTCTAAAATCAGTTGATTTGGAATTGTGTGAGCATTGCCTTTACGACAAGCAAAATCACACCAGCTTCATAAGGACGAGCCATGAGAAGAAATCATCTCCATTAGAGCTCATTCATTCGATGTTTTCGGTCCTACGGAGGTAACTTCTATCGGCGGTGCTAATTATTTTGTCACATTTCTTGATGATTACAGTCGCAAAGTTTGGGTTTATATGCTGAATAAGAAATCAGAAGTTTTTTCAAAATTTAAAAGCTTTAAGGCTAAGGTGGAAAATCAGATTGGAAGAAAAATAAAATGTCTACTAACAGACAATGGTGGTGAGTTTTGCTCTTTGGAGTTTGATCAATTTTGTGCAGATCATAGTATTCGACGGATTAAAATAGTCCCGTATACATCTCAAGAAAATGGTGTGGCTGAGAGGTTGAATCAAACTATTTTGGAGAGAGCTCGGTGTATGTTGTCTAATGCTAGTTTGGGGAAGGAATTCTGGGCAGAGGCATGTAATACAACAGTTTATTTAATAAATCGAGCCCCTTCGTCACGTCTAGATTTTGACATTCCAGAAGAGAGGTGGGCTAGTAAGAGAATTTATTTTTCTCATTTGCGTGTTTTTGGATGCGATGCATATGCTCATATTCATAAGGAGCAGAGAACAAAATTGGATTTTAAATCCAAAAGATGTATATTTTTGGGGTATGGTGAGGATGAATTTGGCTATCGACTATGGGATTCAATCACCAAGAAAGTGATACGGAGCAGAGATGTTGTCTTTAATGAGAAATCATTCTCATGTTTGCACAATCAGAAGTCCACTTCTAATGATTTCATCAATTTTGATTTGTTTGACAATGGCTATAAGGTACAAAGAACTCCCCGGGTGACATTCCATCCCTCTACTGCTGTTATGCCTTTAGGCAATATAAATTCCACCCCAATCACTACTCCAATACTAGTTCCCGTGACCACGCATCCTACCATAGTCTCCACGTTGCCAATTTTATCTAACTACACTGGGCCTCCACTCATTCCTACCGCAACCCCTTCAATCTCCTATCACAGTGAGAGAATAGAGCAGGTGGCTCTGCCTCCCACGACTTTCCAACTGCAGATGCCTAATTACATTTTCCCCTTGTCTCCCCATGCCAATACACCTCAGGCTCCCCTGATTACCTCTCACGTGGGGGACCACCAGTAGTCAACACCCCTACCGCAAGCATCCTCCCCTGTGTGGAATTCCCCGCTACCTCCTTTAATCCACGGGGACTCCACTACTACTTGTGTGGACTCAATTGCACATTGTGTGGAGCCTCCCCTGCACTTTGAAGGGTCTATGCATGCCCCGAGTGAGTAGCATACGCTACCGAATCTTCAACCTGCGGCAAGTCACATACAAAGGTCGCCGACTCTCCAATTCCCACCCGCGGTAGAAAATTGATGGGAGGCAGGGTGTCCTCCACATGAGGCAAGTCAAACAGTTGGCCACATGCCTACCATTCCAATTATAGAGGATTCAAATGATGCCACACATCAAAATATTTAGTTGAGGAGGTCCACTAGAGAGAAAAAAACATCCAAGAAAATATGATGACTACGAATTGTTATTTTTGTTGTGCTCTAATCAGGCAAAGCCACAAACTTTCAAGCAAGCCTGTACCGATGTCAATTCAATGTTCTTGATGGATGCAATGAGAGATGAAATGGATTCTTTACACATGAATCAGACATGGGATTTGGTCCCCCTTCCGCCAAACCATAAAGCATTGAAAAATAAATGGGTATATCGTATAAAAGAGGAAGATGGAGGACGAAAGAGATACAGGGCCAGATTGGTAGTGAAGGGATTTGCTCAACAAAAAGGTGTGGACTTTAATGAAATTTTTTCTCCAGTGGTTAAAATGCAGACTATTCGTTTGGTACTTGGCATGGCAGTAGCATGGGACCTCAAGCTTGAGCAACTCGATGTCAAAACAACATTTTTACATGGGGACATTGATGAAGAGCTATATATGGAACAGCCGAAAGACTTTGTAAAACAGGGGCAGGAGCATTTAGTTTGCAAGTTAAAGAGGAGTCTCTATGGGCTGAAGCAAGCCCTGCGTCAATGGTATTTAAAGTTTGATAACTTCATGACTCAGCAAGGTTTTACTCGCTGCGAATCAGACCCATGTGTATACTTCAAAAGGCTTCCGACTTGTGAGTTTGTGATCTTGCTATTGTATGTCGATGATATGTTGACTGCTGGTAACAGTATGAGAGTCATTCATGAGCTGAAGACACATTTGTCTCTTCATTTTTCCATGAAAGATTTAGGGGCAGCGAAGAGGATTCTTGGGATGGATATAATCTGAGATAGACATAGGAGAGAAATAAAGTTATCTCAAGAAAAATACATTCTTAAAGTTTTAGAGAAATTTAATATGACAAATGCAAAATCGATTGCCACTCCATTGGCTGATCATTTTCGATTGTCTTAAAAAATGTGTCCTTCTACTCAGGAAGAAAAACAAGAGATGGTTGGTATTCCTTATTCTTCAGTAGTTGGGAGTTTGATGTACGCCATGGTTAGCACACGTTTGGATATTGCTCAAGCAGTGGGAGTTGTGAGTGGTTTTATGAGTAATCCTAGTAAAACTCATTGGCAAGCAGTTCAATGGACTCTTCGGTACTTGAGAGGTACTTCCTCTCATGTTTTATATTTTAACAGTAAGGCCCCTTATATTTGTGGATATGCTGATTCTGATATGGTTGGAGATTTAGATACAAGGAGGTCAACAATAGGCTATGTGTTTACTTTTGCCGGAGCAGCAATTAGCTGGACTTCTTGGAAGCAACAAGTGGTTGCTCTTTCCTCCACCAAGGCTGAATACATTGCTCTCGTTGAGGGAGCTAAAGAGCTGATATGGTTACAATGATTGTTTGGAGAGTTGGGATTTAAACAATCCACATTTACTCTATTCTCTAATAGCAACAGTGCCATTCATTTGGCCAAAAATTCAGCTTTCCACATTCGCACAAAGCATATAGAAACCAGATTTCACTTCATTGGTCATGCTCTTGAAGAGGGAAGATTACAGTTAGAGAAGATTGACACGAAGGTTAATCTGGCTGATGTGTTCACCAAGATAGTACCTTGAGAGAAGTTCAAATTCTATAGAGCTTCTCTCGGCATTGTGACGACATAGTCATAAGCACCAAGTGGGGGATATCTCTGAGCAGCTCACCTCGTACCATTGTTTGGACTTCAAGTGGGAGATTGTAACTACCCCTACCATGTAACGGCTACGACAGTCTGTGTGAAGCTCAAAAGACTTACCTACTGCTGTAACCGCTAACTCCTTGACTTCCGCATAATGTTATGACATAATGCTTGACAATGTAATAGATAAAGAATAGCTTAGAGCTGCTAGACATTGTAACAGACATTTTTTCAATAGAGATATCTGCCCTACTTGAAAGTGGACGTAATCCAGAATAGCTGGATGAACCACTATAAACATTGTGTCTCTTGTCTGTGCATTTTTTATCTTTTATATTATGTTCTATTTTTGGTTCTTTAATTAGTTTTGGGTCTACAACTTACTTTCAACATAATGTAAATGGTTCCAGATTGTGCTCTCTCATACCTGCGACGGTCGCCCTTCATTCTGCCTCTACAACCATAGATCCACCAATAGGGAAGCGTTTCAATGGAGCTAGGACTTCTTTTTTGAATATTGTCAAATATGGCACTCACTCAGGACCAGATCTACATTTTAAAGTGAAGGATCTCATAGGTTATGATAGGAGTGTTCATTTTTTTGCAAAACCCTTAAAATTAAAATTCGATGCCAATTTAGTGAAATAGTTGGAGGAAAATGAATATTTCTATATAGAGATTAATGGATGTTTGACTCATGAATGCCTCTCATGGTAGATAAATTTGAAATCTATTCGTGTACCAGAGGCTTTTTACCGCGGTCTTTGACAGTAAGAAAGATAGAAATGTCATTTAGAGTTGTGCTTGGTCATGGGAACAAAATATCAAAATTATGGCATGTACATTTCAACTCAGCCACTGAAACTTTCTTAATCTGAGTATCTCGGCACACCTGTCAAATCTCCCTCTACATTACTTGTTTGAATCTTGTTTTGCTGCAATTAGCAATTCCATTGGTAATTCTGTGTCTATAGATGAAGATTTGACATATTTCATTTGCACTATTTTGCCCTGATCTGGTGGAATTAGACATCTCCAAAGACCTTTTGACAAAAATTAATTTGAATTCCAATGGGAATGAATGGTTGCAACCAGTGGACTATGAAGGATGCAGGAGATTCTATCAAACTGACCAGATATTATTGTAGAATGTCCTCTCATTAAAATCCAGTCACAGAGGTTTACTACATGGTGGAGAGATACCTGAGAAACACCAGAGATAAGATACTCGATGTTTGAGAATGCATGCGAAAGATTCTTCTCTCCTTTGCCTTCCAATGAGTGGAGTACTCAAACATGGAGGTGATGCTTGTGTTGATGGGAATGTGGCATTTTCTAGCCTTATTAGTACTTGTTGATAGGCTAGCAAGTACTATTGCATCACTTTTTGGATTTCTTGCATTAACTAGTGATTAAAATCAATTTTTTCACCAATTATAATTTAGTATTTTCTTATTTTGTTAAAAATAACACATATTCTATAGTCTAATGTGTAATTTGTATCATATTATATTAAAAAAAAAATTGACTATTTTTATTATATTATAAAATATTAAATTTTTTTGAATTTATTTTAATATATATTATATAAATTTAGATTTAATAGAATAACACTATAATATTGCTGAAAAATAGTTATTTGGCCTAAATATTTAATATTAAAATTAATTATAAGTAGAACTATTTTATAATTTAAATTAATTACAATTCATATTTTATAATTATTTATAAAATTAAAAAATATTATTAAAACTATAATTATTTATAATTAAATAATTACTTTACATATAAATTCAAATTCAAATTAAACTTAGTTATAAATTATTATAATTTAAAATTCACTTTACATATAAATTAAAATTAAAATTAAATTTATTTATAAAACTAAAGGCAAGTACTTGGCCACTACGTGGCACTTGTTTCTAATTTTATTCATTAGTTTTTAGTTTCTTTCTCAAGGTTTCGATAGGGATTCTATGAGGGGTGCTTAAGCTCTATTTTTGTGGTCTCATGAAAACAAATTGTTTGGCTACAAGATTATTTGGAATCTTTTCTTTCAAAATATAGGAGCTCCTACTTTTTAGCAACCAAGTGGAAAAGGGGATGATTTTGGTGGGAAAATAGATTCTTATTTATTTTTTTAATGCACAGTCGCCAGCTTCCTTAAATGTTTAAGTTTAAAATTTTAAACTCAATTAGACTACAAAATTGTAGACTACAAAATTCATGGGACCACCTCTTTTAAAAAATTCCTAAAATGTAGCAAGCAGCTCCAGCTCTATTTTTTTAGGAAGCCCTCTTCCATAGGACCCCAGCCTTTTCTACTACACGCTATAAAACTATAGACCATGATAGAACTTAATTGGTTATTAATAACATTTTTTTAAAATCAATGAGATCTAAGATATTTTGAGAAATATTTATCTTAACAAAAGTAAAGATGTATAGTTCTTAACAAAACTTTTCTATAAAAAAAAAATTTCCACATTTATTGGCCAAAAGGTTTTCGCGATATGGACAAGGAAAAATTAAAAAGAACACATAAAATGGTAGAAAAACATCTTTACCAACCACAAAAAATTAATTTTTTACAAGGACATTACTAAGAAGTTTGTTGCGGGGTGGGCTAATGGCAGAGTTAATCTGATGGGTAAATCCTTTCCTCTTTCTTTGAACCTCATATCTGAGATTACAGGTATGCTTGTGGATGGAATGAAGTTTTACAAGAACAATAAGCGTATGGGGTCTCAGGGTTTAAAACTTTTTCTGAAAGATGAGGAAGAAGAAGCAATGCTGGTGAAGTTCTTGGGGGATTATGTGGAAATGGATAGGATCAAGTTGATTTGGGCCAAAGTCCTAAAATTTATGATGGAATACTTCACTCTTGATGGACCCTACACGAAGGTGTATAACTTTCATTTTGTGCTAGTTAACCATTTCACCTGTACTAGAAGAAAATCTCTTTTCCCTATTACCTGTTAAGCTCTTTGAATAATAGTATTCTGGAAAATAGGAAGAAGCCTAGTTACCCAGTGTTGCATGAAGGGTTGATTTTACTTATAGAAAAATATGCTAGGGATAATATTCCTGATTTTATTTCGAAATTGGTTAAAGGGAATAAAAATAAAGCCAAAATGGAAAATTACGGGGTTAGTATCTAAGAAGAAAGAAAAGAAAAAAAGTAAGGGCAAAGGAGAGTTTAGAGAGGAAAAAGAAGATGACAATTCTTCTATTCAGGAGAATGAGGAAGGGATGGTGCCAGAGGATACTATGGAGGATGTTCCTGTGGAAGAAGAAATTGATTCCAAGACCTACTGTAAGGGCTCTACTTCTAAGATTAAGAACAAGAGGGAGAACAAAAATTGGAATGCTAAAGATTTGGGTGAGGAGGAAGAAGAAAATAAGGTGGAAGAAGAAGCTGATGAGGAAGAAGAGAGGGAAGAAGAGGGTTCAGAGAAGGAAGAGATAACTGAGAAGAACAACAAGGAGAAAAAAAGGAAGAAAGAGGAAGGGATTCTGAACAGAAAGCCTAAAACAAGGGCCAGGAAAAGAGAAGAGAAAAGGCAGAGAGCAGGGAAGGAGAAGGAAACTTTGAATGGCTTTGCTATTGATGATCACATTCTGTAGGAGGTTAGGAGTATTGTTGGACATGGAACCAACATCGAAAAATGGCTTAGTAAGGATATGAAGGAAATGGGTCGCAACCTGAAGGTGCTGGAAGAAGAAATGAAGGCTCTTAAAGAAAGACTGGATAACTACACTGAAGAGGTTTTGATGAAGGTAAATACTAACAATAATGATGATAAACTAAATGCTAGAATTTTTGTGATAGTGGATGAAAAGCTAAAGGATATTAATGAAAAAATAAGCTATAATGGTTATTGTATAAGAGAAATTTTGAAGCATAGCAATGAGGGCCTCAAGGTCTCTGTTATGAACCTAAAAGATTTGTATGCCTACCTGGAGAGTAGTCTGTTGGAAAAAACTAACAGTATGGTGGTTGATGATGTTGGGGGTAAAGGTCAGTCTTCAGGACCTGATATGAGAACCAGAAGCAACCTCAAGAGGAAAGTTCCTGAAATTCCCAAGGAGCTTACAGGCCTCAAATAGTCCATTATGAAAATGGAGGTAATGCAGGAAGAGGCCGAAAAGGCCACTGAAGCTAAGATGTAAACTATGCAGGCTTTTTGCTGGAGGGTTGCTGGTAGTTTTTTGTCGACTGTCTTTTTTGTCTTCTTATGCTAGTTTGATCATTTGCTGTGTGTATGTTTTGGGTCCTCCTTTTTTGTTTCTTAGCAGGTGTTCTCTATTTGTATGAACTCTATTGAATATTTTAAGAATCTTTTGTAAATGGTTCTAGGGCCCATTCAAAACCTATATTTACCTTAATCAAAAACATCTTTACCAACCACATAAATCTCTTTATGGAACCTAAAATAAAGATGATATCTCATGTGGGGAAAAAATCCCCTCAACACTGCTATTTGTGTGGGTTTTGGGATAATCTTCCAAAAATCATGCCATATCATCTACAAATGCACTGCTATTTACAAATGTGGCAGAACATTTTAACTATATTACACAATCCTGGGGAAATATACAAGAACAAATGAAGGCGGAATTTACCTTTTTGTTATAGGTATCATATTTATCAATTTCAATTCTGATTTATAAGTTTTTGTTTTGTATATTATTGAAATAGACCTTTTTTGTGTTATGTTACAAGCCTATCGATTCCCAACTTGAAACTAGAGACATGCATTTTAAGAAAGAAAAAAGTCATTAAACATATTTATTTAGTTTGGACAAAACAACAGACCAAAAATATTTCTTCATAATTTCTTAGGGAGTAAAAAGTCTTAGGATCTACATGTTTAAATGAGAAGTCGGTGGGTATTTCAATGGCCAAAACATTGTGATGATTATGGTAAGAGTTAAAACATTAGAAGCCGACTAAAACACAAAGTTCGTGAAAAATATCAAGTCCTTGGAAGAAACACGAGTAAAGTAGAAACAAATTTTAGGTAAGTAGGGACCTAAATTTCCCATCTTCACTTTGATTTTTTCAAGATTTTTAAGAAAACTATATGATAGATTATGCATCAATCAATAATTTGACGAATATACAAAAAGGTGCAGTACTAACATTAGATATAGTACAAAAATATAAAAATGTTAAATATAAAAGCAACACATTAACGTTTCAAAAATTTATAGATTTTAAGAGTTGAAAGTATAATTTCCAAAGTCTGTATAGAGGCCTACTGACATTTCATTATAAAGTTTACTAGTTTTTTTTATACTTCCAAACTCTTTTCTAAAGTTTAAACAATCCTGCCAACATTTTGGCAAGAACTTCATTTCTCTACAGCCTTGTTTAACATGACTTTCTAGCATTTCTCTACCTCTTGGAACTTAGCTAAATTTATTTAAAAACACATGCATATGTATATCAAAGGTTTTATTATAGTTGGCTATTTATTTCATTTCAAATCATTAGCATTCACATTCAAAATAAAATATAAGAATTGGAAAAATAAAATTTATCCGTGATAAATTATTTTCTTCAAATTATTATAAAAATACATTTCTTATTAGATAATTGAGAGGGGAGGTGAATAAGTTAAATCAGTTATCCTATAGTCCCAAACTCTCAGATGTATTTTTCCAAACATTTTCAACAGGATAATCAACTCAGTAAGCTATTAAGATTAACTTTCTGTTCATTTACTGAATACTAGTAATTTCCAAAACTGTGTTTATTGATTAATCAAATATGAAATATGTAAAGTATGATAGCAATCCAATCACAAAAAATAATACATAACACAAAGATTTAACGTGGAAACCCTTCTATGGGAAAAACCACATGGGACCGATAACCCAAAATATTTTACTCTTCTGAAGTGAGCTCAGTTAGTAGCCAACCCTGTTAAAGGTTACAAAACACATTGTAAAGTGTGACTTTGTTAGAGGATTTATCACTAATAGTTCTCCCTCGACCAACATTCACTATGGGGTCAACAAGAAAACAATTAACATTTCTTGAATGTCATATTGAAATATAAAAAGACTGTTAAGTTCACTCGGTTAAGATATTTAGCTATAAAAATGGTTAAACTGATACAGTAGTGATCCGATTCAAATACAACTCAATTTGAAAATATTTAGATCTATGCTAAGCTCAATATAACTCTTTTGATCAATAATCAATTCACTCCATTACATCCTCCAACTTACTTCACTCGGTGTATAATTCTCTGACGTTTGGTAGTACTTGCAGTCCATCTCAATTCTGTCTGTAACCAGTTTGATCAATGGTGCATGAAAAATGTCTTCATGTGAATTCTCCTACAATCTCTATTCATTTGAGATATTCAACAATGAATCTCATGTCTCTTAAATAGACATGTAAATTGTTTTCATCTCATCCATTAGATTTTGCCTCTTAATCTCCATCGTTCATTTTGCCTCATTAAGCTTCCTCAGTAGTTGTATCAATAACATGTTTCAATCTCTTCCCTTTGATTATCTCTAAATTTTGTCAGTCATTGATTTTCATAACAAACTCTATCTCTTACCTCAAAATCATAAGCATCATCTAGCTCATCAATTTCAGTCGGTTGTTATAAACATTTAATGTTTTCATCCTATTCGGTTAATACAAAATGCATCAATGATAACTAACTCGATTATTACTATCACTCAATATACACAAGACTGACTCGGTGTATACAGAAATATCTAATTGCCGACCACATAAACTTGTTCACTTCTGATCTCTTCTTCATAATAGAATGATGTAACATGCTCAAGTCAACAATATAATGCCATAGACTCATCAATAAGTCACCCAATTTATATCTTATCCATATCTGGCATATTCATCTTGTCCTTATGTAGATATCTCTTTTTTTCACCATTTCTTCCTTCTACAGATGTTTAGATGTTTATAATTATCATGATAAGTATAGTCAAAACTAGTTGACATCAATGACAACATATTGACTGATTTAATCATTTTACATATTACTTTAACAACTTGGTGACCTCTTGAATCTTCATCAAGATATTCAATCAATTGTAGGTTAACATTTCTATGTGTAAAGTATATGTATATTCATATGCATATACATGTACATATACATATACATGCATGTGTGTATGTATGTATGTATATATGTATATATGAATATGTATAGAGATATATGTATATATGCATATACATGTATGTAGGTATATAAAATAGGTTAAAGAAATTAATATTATTAATGTGAGCATAGATTCACTCTTTTGAATCTAAACTCTTTATTTTGCAAGTAGATTTTTGTAAATTGAATAGAGAATTATTATTCTTACATACAATAAACTTCTATATGCAACTTAGGGAAGTAATTAAAGAACTAAGAACTAAGAAATTTTGATGGTTTCATCGTAGAAGAGGTTCAAGTCACATTTGATTCAAATAGATGGATTTCACAAAGACATACCAGCATACATCTTATTTTCTTATCATGTAACAATGTAGATAAACACTTGAAAAAGTTTCCAATGTGTGAACATGTCTCAAGACCATCAATTGTTTTTTGCATGTATCCTATGCATTCAAATAAACATCTATAAATATATGCTACATAATTGACACATAATATATTAATTAACTAACATGAAGACATTAAATTACACCAAGCATATTTACATTCTACAAAATTATAATATTTAATTCATAACTCAATAGTTATATCACATTATAACATAATAACTATGATATAAAATAAGTATGATTAACCATAAAAGAATTATAATCAGTTGAGATCATAATAGTTTAATCGTAAAATTATAAATACGTCTCATATATGTGTGTGTTTATGTGTTGATATAAATAAATGATCGCCATATAAAATATGGAAGATCATAGATGTAAGCCACTACAAAATAAACTTGATGACCATGATAAAGGAACAACACTAAAATCTCTACTAAATACATGATAGAATCATATGACCAAGGAAACTCTTTATATTCCACTCCCACATGCCTAATAATTATTTTTTATCAAATTCATTTTAATGGTTTGAAGGTATTGAAGCCTTTTATGTAGTTTATGAGCTAATACCTTCCCTTGATTTTAATGATGATGACCCTTACCACAAAATTCTCTTCATCCATAAGAATACTTGTTTAAGATAGTAAAGCAAAATTACCATATATAAAGTTCATTAGTTCTACCAAAATCCACCCACATTTGACTAAAAGACACAAGAATGTCATAAATACTAACTAGGAAATTAATAACAAACCAAACATAACATGAAAATAGTTAAACATGTGGTAAAATAATTGGAGAGGTGATGGGGAATCCAAGCATACCAAATTGTCATTTATTTTCCAACACTAATGCAAGTTACTAATAAAAAAAGGGAAGAAAATAATATTTTAGCGGTTACTAGCTATTAAAAAGTTTTCAAGTCCTTTCCCTTTTTTCTAATAATTATTTATTAATGAACTAAATGAGGATTATGATTGAAATAATGATTTTACAAATCAATTCTACACTATTATATATCATTAGATCCTTTAAAGTCTACTTTAAATAATCAAGAAGTCTTATTCAACCTAGGTTTGCTATTATTCCAAAGAGGAAGTCATAGTGATCATGTAAATAACTACCTTCCACTTTTTCACATTTTTCATATCAAACTATATAAATAATCTCATTTAATAAATTGTACTAAAAAATAACTAAATAAAAACACCACTTCCTCACCATCAAATCTTAGTTAAAATAATTAAAATGAGAAACATGACCACTATTTATACTATGTCCCATTTATCACCACTACTTACAACACCAACCATAATGATTATGCTATCATGAAACATAACTTCAATAATTTGTACTACTACCACATCCAGTCTCATTGAAGTACCATTCCTCAAAATACCTTTACCATCCATTATTGAAATGTGTATATACATGTGTGTGTGTGTGTGTGTGCATGCATGTATTTGTGTAGTTACATGTGTGCATGTAAATTGTAGTGCCCACCCATAGTTTTCTTTTTTCATTTTTATATTGTCAAACTCTTTTAGGCTAGTTTCGTGTGTACATTGATTATTTCAACTTTATTATGTGGTTTTAGATGTATGACATTACATGGTGATTTGATATTGGATAGTCATGAGATATCATATGTTTACAATTAGATGATGCTAGTACTTTGATGATGATTATTTATATGATTAAATATATTTTTTATATTCATGATGTAACTTACCCCATACTTGCATGTGTATGGCTATCATGCATGTTTTACCTCTCTATTTGACGTATTTGATGTGGTTGAGGGATGGAGTCATAGTTACCTACTTGTGGGATCCACACGATGTCTCGATCCATGTCATTGCTTATTGTGTGTGTGTGTGTGTGTGTCTATATATATATATATATATATATGTGTGTGTGTGTGTGTGTGTGTGTGTGTGTGTGTGTGTGTGTGTGTATATGTATGTATGTATGTATGTATATATGTATGTATGTATGTATGTATGTATGTATCATCTTAAAATGGAAGCACTTCCATGATAAAAGATTTTAGCCCTCCGAGTAGGTGGTTTGGGGTCATGTTAAGCACCTTGATTAGGTCTTTGCATGTATTTGGTTTTCCCCCCGCTTTTCACTTCTTCCCCGCACTTGATTTCTTCATTCTAGGTGAAATTAGGGATAGGATCTTAAGGATTCTCTTAAATTTCCCTCTTCCATAGCTCTATTTCTAGGTAGAATTTAGAAATGGATCCTCCTAGGCTTCATCACAATAATCATAGGATTTTATGTCTATCTCTGACATTCTATCCTATTCTGGCATCAGTTCTAGGTTTCTGGGCATCCCTGGGACCTCTTGACTTGGTTCTAAGTCAACTTGGGACTAGGGTCAATGTCTAAGGTCGACCCTAACTAGGTCAAGGTTGAGATCGACCCTAACTAGGTCAGGGTCAAGCTCGACATTGACCCCTTTTTCTAAATTTTCAAAATCCTTAATTTTCGGGCTTCGGGCTTTCGAGAAATTTATTTTCCCACCTCCGGGTCAGCCATTTCGGGTTTCGGGATGGTAAATCTTTTAATTGCATTTAATCTAGGTATATTTCTAAAGGTGAGGACCTAATTGGGATTTAATTCTCCAAGGTGGCCCATCTAGAGGAGTGTGCCCTAGATCACTATAAAAGGAGGCCTTCCTCTCTCATTTTGACATCAAGTTTTCATATCACATCTCATCCAAGAAAGCTATCATCAAGTTTTTCAATCAAGCATCTAGAGCTCTCAAGTGCAAGTGCAAGAAAGTCTTCAAGCATTCAAGTGTTCAAGAATTCATCCATCAAGGAGATCCATTGTTAGCCATTGAAGGATTCAATCTCTTCAGAGCCCCCTTTGATGATCCATCCTTCTCCATTCATTCAAGCCTTCTCATATGCAAAGCTCAAGTCAAGATTGGTGTTGAAGATCAAATATCATTGATTGGAGACATCCTATATCCATTGAAGCATTCCTACTTGTGGATTTGAGGATTCAAATCCTCTACAAGGACTTCAACATAAGCGAGGTGATTTGTTTCAATTACTTTGTTTATGCACAATACATTTCAATTCAATTTCAAGGTTAATTCCTAAACTAGGGTTTGACCAAGGCAAACCCCCCATACAACAAAAACCCCCATTTTCTTGCAGGTATAGGTGCGGAGTTTCAGATCTGAGAGCAAATTTGGATACCCTTTTCAGCAAACTTTTGGGATTTGGGAACAGAATTTGAATCGGACTTCAAATAAAGAATGTGGTATTTGACCTTTTATGAGGGTCAAACCTAAGCTGAGCCATCTTGAGGAAAGATTTCTAGGTTTTCTCTATCTCGGCATTTCTAGTCCAGGACAAGTTTTAGGTTTTCCTGAAAGTGCACACAAACATCAGAATTCAACATTTTCTAGATCTACCCTAATTTGAGGTTAGTACTTGTATTTCAGTTATTCTATATTCTAAACATAATCCTCCACATAGGGAAATATTGGATTTACTATCTCTTCCTACTCTTTTCCATAAATTGATTTGATTGCGCATTAACCTTTTGATTGATCAAATTAGATCTCTTCTTTGGGGAATTTGGGTTTGAGAATAGGTCTCATATTTCCCCCTTTACATTTGAATAGGGGTGTATCCATTTTACATCTATTCATTTTGGTGAACCCAACATACTTACTCTCTTTTCTTTTGTGGAATTGGATGCCTTATTGTGCTTTCCTTTTATCTTGTTAGTATTAGATTTGTCCTTTGTGATTGATCTTTCATGCTAATTAGATTTCATATTCATGCTTTATGTGTTCTTAGTTTAGTTCATTTGCATTACCTTAGTTTATGAGCTTTACTACCACTAGTCCTACTTATAACATTTCGGTTAGAAGAAGTCGTAGACTCATGGGTGCCTTTGATCCTGAATCTTCTTCTCCTTTCCTTAGGATCCTTGATGATAACTTGATTCTTCATGATTCCAATCCTACTATGGAGAAAAACTCTTCTCACTCATCTCATGATGAGGATGACACTTTAAGAGTTCCTCCTGAACAAGTCCAAAAACTTTCCACTGAACTTGATAAAATGGGTAATTGGCTTCTTCAAGAAAACCATAATCAAGATTCCATTCAAGCTATAGAGGCTCTTAAGAAAGTTCTCTGTGATAGTGATCAAGGTGTTAACCTCTTGCATGGTATTACTCATCTTGTGCATTCCAATGTTAAACCTTTAGCTCAAGACGCTCAAGATTTAGGTTTGATTCCTCCTATCACTAGTGTTGAACCTCCTTCTAATCCTTTACCTAGTATTCCTATCTATACTCCTTTGGTGACTATGATGGTTCCCTCTGTTCCTTTGAGTGTTCCTCCTGTGTCCCTTCCTACATCACAACCTTCATATCATAATGTTCCTTTTACTTATTCCAATCCACTTCCAACTGTAGTTCCTAGTGTTCCTCCAGTTGTGTCCTCTATTCCTCTAGCTTCTTACACTTTACCTAGTGTGTCTAATGTTGCTACTCCCCCTATTTCCTCTAATGATTCAACTATCATTAGTTTGGCTCAAACTATATCATCCTTACAACAATAACTTGCTTCCTTAACTCAAAACAAGTTTAGTATTCATACATGTGACATGGAAAGTCCCTTGTCCCAGGATATTATTCATACTCTTGTTCCTCAACAAGGTGAGATGCCTCATCTTGAGAATTATAATGGAAAAGGAGATCATGTTCATCATGTTAAAACATTTCAAATCCTTTGTAGTGATTATGCTCATGACCATAGGATTTTAGCCAAATTGTTTGCTAGAACCTTTCATGACAAGGCCTTACAATGGTATTGTTCCTTGCCTCCTTACTCAATTGATTCCTTTCCACAACTTGCTAATGCCTTTATTCAACAATTTCAAAATAATATTGGCCCGCAAGTGTCTTTGACTGATTTGATGCATTGTAAACAAAGTGCTAAAGAAAAATTGACTGAATTTATTGGTAGATTTAAGCATTTGCATGCTCAAACTTCCTATCTTATTCCTGATATTGATATTCAACATATGTTTATTTCAAATTTGCAAAAGGATATTAGAGATAAGATTCTGCTTACTGAATTTACCTCTTTTCAACAACTTTGTGCAGCACTTCATCATTATCAATTAAAAGTGAGTCAATTTGAGAGCACCACTCCAATGGCTCCTATTCCAATTGATAAGAGTGATGCTGCTTCTAATCCAAACAAGTTTTAAAAATTCAATAATTATGTCAAGATAAACAAACAAGCGAGTGTAGTTGTTGATCAAGTTGCTGTTGCATCTCATAATGCCACTTCTACATCCACTATTTTTTGATTAAATCGTACATTTACTCCTCTTTCTAAAACTTTACATGCTATTATGAATAGGTTGTTAGCTGCTAATATGATTACTTTACCTCCTATTTGACCTCTTTTACCTACTATGATTGCATCTAAATCTTTTGATCAAAATGCTTTTTGTCAATATCATCGTCAGAATGGTCATGATACTAAGAGATGTTATTCTTCAAAACATAAGGTTCAAGGTCTAATTGATTCTAAGGTTTTATTTGTTGATAATCTAGATAGTAGTGGGAATCAATCTGTCTCTCCTCCTAATCAGAACCTTCAAATTTATACGAACCCTTTACCTACGCATGATATTAATACTATTGCTCAACCATCTATTATGGAAATTGTGTATAATTCAAAGATGGATGACCTCAATTATGTTGTTAATCAAGTGGAGCATGTTGATCAGTCTGTATCTTCACCTCACCCTCAACCTCAAATTCAAACTCCGATTCAACCTCACATTCAATCTCAACATCAACCAAAACCTAAACCTAAAGTGAAACCTCAACCTAAACCTCGACAACAATTCAAGAATAAAAGAGCTCAGGAACTTTTGATTACCTTTGATGACTCTGAGATTATTAAAGCTCCTGATGGTCCCCTTTACATTGCTGGTAGGATTGCTTAGATACCTACTTGTGGTTGTCTTATTGATCCTACCTCCGTAGTCAATGTTATCACTGAAGAAAATCTTTTTATGAAAAGTTTATGTGACTTTTATGATACATCGGATGTGTGGATTCAAACTTGCAATGGTTTTCTTTATCCATCATTTGGTTCTATTACTTTACCGATTGAACTTTTTGGAAAAATTGTGAGCACTACCTTCGTTGTGGTTCCTACCTCCGATCAATTTCAAGTTAAGCTATGTTTTCCTTGGTTGACTGCTATACATTTTGTTGCTTCACCTATCCATAAGTGTCTTAAGTTCATTCATGATGGAGAAGTGAAGATGATTAATCATAGTCTATATCAACCTTCTAGGCCTAGAGATTGTGCCACTCTAGATTTCTTTTGGCCTTCATTACCTAATTTATGTTCTCCTCGACCTGATAATCTTTTTTGATCATATCAATCTTATAAACATCATAAAATCCTTGAATTAAGTTCACCTCCTATGGATCTTAATCATGGTCTTTTACCTACACATTCAATACCTCCTTTAACTATGGCTTCTAATTCTATTAATCAAGTTCCTTCTACCAAACCTATCAAAGATCCTATGATTGTTCCTCCTATGGTTGATAATCCTATTAATCTTCCTAAAGAACCTGTAAAGGATCCTGTGATTGTTCCTCCTAGTTCTCAACCTCTTTCAAATAAATCAAAATGTAACTGATCTGCTAATGAACGTCGTAAAAAGTGTCATGCTCATGCTAAAGCTAAAAGATCTTTACCTTCCTATGCATAATGTGTTAGAAGATGTTGTTACTAATAATGATATTCACATGCATGATTATGATGATTCTATTCATATCTTAGATCCTATTTTGATTAATTTGGATGAAGAAGATACTCTTGAAGATACTGATGATGTTAATGATGAATATGAGACTATTGACATTGACATTGATTTACCTAATATGATTTCATCACAATTGACTCTTACATCTAGTGTTGATCATAGTGATTCTCAAGAGGATCCTTGTTTGGAACTGGCTATTATTCCTACTGTGTTGGATATAGTCCCTCTTGCAAGTTACCAACCTTCCCTAAATGATATACAATGAGATGGGGGAAGTAGGCGGCACGCTTGATCAGCTTGTCCTTCATGGTAGCTTTGTTGTGTGTTTGCCTGCTGTATTGTGCTTCTCCTGTAATGTGTTTGCTAAATGTTGTTAGATTCTTTTATACGATCCTTGTTACTTAGTTGGTACAAGGTGATGAAGGAATCAAAACTATTGTTCAAATTCTTCTATATGTATCTCTATTCATCTATGCATTGTTCAATGTTATGTTGTAACTATGCTGTTGTTCGTACATGTTTCCTTGTGTAATCTACTTGGATTCGAGATATGGTAGCACTAATTCTTTTTGGTCTCCATGTCATGGTCTGAAAAGATTCTCCTTTGTATATCTTATGTGATCTTTCCTCCTTTGTGATTGTAGTTCTACTTTCTTTGGGGAATGATGTCAATTCATTTGCAATAATATCATATATATATATATTATCTTATGATCCTACTGACCCCATGATAGGTAGATCCCTTATGTGTTCTCTATATGTTTCTATGATATTTCCCTTGATTTTTCTTTGTCTAGGGGTATCTCGATGTGGAAACATAATCAGTAGAGTTGTTTATGTTTCTGTTAAAGCCATTTCTCCTGTTAAAGTGTCAGCAATGACTTTAATGTGGGGGCATATGCTCTACTCACCTATTGCACACACGCACTTTTCAATACGCACATATTTTTCAAGATACTTATTTTCCCTTTTTGGATTAGTAACTAATCCTTAAAGCACAAATTTATATTTTAGGATCTCTTGATCCCTCCAGTTTCAAATATACATATATATTGTGATCCCTTAAGGTCGAAAGTGTCCTTAAGACTAGATCTCTTTTGTTGTTTGGTTTTATTCTTATGGAATAGAATATTCCTAAGGATGAATCCTTGATGGGTTGACTAGTGAGTAGCCACATTCACTAGGCAGTTCAATTCCATCTTTCCAGTTGCACCATTTTCCTGTGTGGTTCACAATGAGACATAAGTTCTCATTGGGTGAGGTAATCACACCTTTTTTTCTCTCTCTAGAGATGTTTCTCTTATTGTGATCTAAGAGTTGACAAAGACTTAAGTCCCTGGGGGCTTAAAGTTTCTCTTTGTCCCTTGGATTATGATAAGATTATCTTGTTATTCTGATCTCCTTTACCAAGAGTTTGCATCGAGTCCATACTCTTGCTAAAGTGGGGGCTTAATGTATCATCTTAAAATGGAAGCACTTCCATGATAAGAGCATTTAGCTCTCTGAGTAGGTGGTTTGGGGTCATGTTAAGCACCTTGATTGGGTCTTTGCATGTATTTGGTTTTCCCCCTACTTTTCACTTCTTCCCTGCACTTGATTTCTTCATTCTAGGTGAAATTAGGGTTAGGATCTTAAGGATTCTCCTGAATTTCCTTCTTCCATAGCTCTATTTCTAGGTAGGATTTAGAAATGGATCCTCCTGGGCTTCATCATAGTAATCATAGGATTTTATGTCTATCTTTGACATTCTATCTTGTTCTGGCATCAATTCTAGGTTTCTAGGCATCCCTGGGACCTCTTGACTTGGTTCTGAGTCAACTTGGGACCAGGGTCAATGTCTAAGGTCGACCCTAACTAGGTCAAGGTTGAGCTCGACCTTGACTAGGTCAGGGTCAACCTCGACATTGACCCCTTTCTCTAAATTTTCAAAATCCTTAATTTTCAGGCTTCGGGCTTTTAGGAAATTTATTTTCCCACCTCCAGGTCAACCATTTTGGGTTTCGGGATGGTAAATCCTTTAATTGTATTTAATCTAGGTATATTTTCTAAAGGTGAGGACCTAATTGGGATTTAATTCTCCAAGGTGACCCATCTAGAGGAGTGTGCCCTAGATCACTATAAAAGGAGGCCTTCCTCTCTCATTTTGACATCAAGTTTTCATATCACATCTCATCCAAGCAAGCTATCATCAAGTTTTTCAATCAAGCATCTAGAGCTCTCAAGTGCAAGTGCAAGAAAGTTTTCAAGAATTCAAGTGTTCAAGAATTCATCCATTAAGGAGATCCATTGTTAGCCATTGAAGGATTCAATCTCTTTGGAGCCCCCTTTGATGATTCATCCTTCTCCATTCATTCAAGCCTTCTCATATGAAAAGATCAAATCAAGATTGGTGTTGAAGATCAAATATCATTGATTGGAGACATCCTATATCCATTGAAGCATTCCTACTTGTGGATTTGAGGATTTGAATCCTCTACAAGGAATTCAACATAAGCGAGGTGATTCGTTTCAATTACTTTGTTTATGCACAATACATTTCAATTCAATTTCAAGGTCAATTCCTAAACTAGGGTTTGACCAAGGCAAACCCCCCATACAAAAAAAACCCCCATTTTCTTGTAGGTATAGGTGCGGAATTTCAGATTTGAGAGCGAATTTGGATACCCTTTTTGGCAAACTTCTGGGATCTGGGAATAGAATTCGAATCGGACTTAAAATAAAGAATGTGGTATTTGACCTTTTATGAGGGTCAAACCTGAGCTGAGCCATCTTGAGGAAAGATTTATGGGTTTTCTCTGTCTCGGGATTTCCAATCTAGGACAAGTTTTAGGTTTTCCTGAAAGTGCACACAGACATTAGAATTCAATATTTTCCAGATCTGCCCTAATTCAAGGTTAGTACTTGTGTTTCAATTATTCTATATTCTAAACATAATCCTCCACATAGGGAAATATTGGATTTACTATCTCTTCCTACTCTTTTCTATAAATTGATTCGATTGTGCATTAACCTTTTGATTGATCAAATCGGATCTCTTCTTTGGGGAATTTGGGTTTGAGAATAGGTCTCATATTTCCCCCTTTACATTTGAATAGGGGTGAATCTATTTTACATCTATTCAATATATATATATATATATATATATGTGTGTGTGTGTGTGTGTGTGTGTGTGTGTGTGTGTTGGCAAAATGGTCAGCGCTCCCCTTGGGATTTGTGACATGGCTTAACCACCTCATGTATCTTCTATAAGTCTAGTGGTTGTATAGGGCATTAACAGGTCAATCTTTTGGTGCAACACCAACCACTACTTGTACCAATATATATATATATATATATATATATATATATATATATATATACATATATATATATATCTATACATATATATATATATATATATACATACATACATACATACATATATATATATATATATATATATGTATATATATATATATATATGTATATATATATGTATATATATATATATGTACATATATATATATGTACATATATATATATATGTACATATATATATACACATATATATATACATACATACATACATATATATATATATATATATATATATATATATATATATATATATATATATATATGCTTGTCTTTTATGTAGGTTTGCAGGTACCAGGCATTGACTTCCCTAAATTGTTAGGATGAGCATGCCCTATCAAATTCCTTAATCTTTCATTCAATTCTTCAATTACTTGCTCAAGAGTGTTTCATTTTTCCATGGCGTCGAACTTAGGACCTTTTGCTCAAGTTGTTAGACTTTCCTTCAGAGTACCAAAGATTTGATACCAATTGTTGGGTATTGATCACAATGTAATGCATTGAGAGGGGGGTGAATCGGTGTAGAATCCAATTCTACAAATTAAACTAATTTTGATCACTAGTTACAAACAAAATAGTAAACTAGTCATTTTTGCATTAACCATTATTGTTGATCACACTCATAAACATAAAGTAGTAAATGGAAACCAAACATCACAATCATAAACACATGTGAAACAATTATTTTGGTATCATGGAAACCCTTGTAAGAGGGAAAAACCACAGTGGGGATGAAACCCACAATCTTCTCTACTACAGTGTGGAAGGTGCCCTGTGAAAGGCTTACAAAAACTCTTTCTAAGAGTTATTCATCTTGTGAGAGATGTATAGTACACTATAAGATGGAAAATAAAGACCTTTTAAATTCTACCTCGTGTGAGGATTGAAACCTCAATCTAGATATTCACCTTGTAAAAGGATTTAACAACTAAGACTTGTAAGAGTCTACCTAGTGAAAGGATTTAACTTGCTGCAGTTGTCAGAAAACAAGTAATTGATATGTAGTAGCACTCCTTTCTTGTAAGATCCTTTATGTCATGTAGCTTCTTATACTTCTATTCTATCTTTGACTCAAACCTCTCCTTCCAATCTTATCACAAACTTATGTATCAGTCGCTGATTGATCTTGTAATTGTCTTTCTCCACAAAACTATCTAACATTTTTCATCCTTCTCAGAGATAATCTTTTATATGATTACTTACTATTTTTGTCTCTTAAAAATCACCATTGATTTTTCCTCTTAAGTATTTATCTCTCCTCTCGAGCTCAATTCACCAATCTCAAGATAGTAATATGTTTTCCTCTTAGAATTCAAACTTACTTTTAGGTCATTTTACACTTGAGGTTCAAATCCTTGTAGAATGTTCCAGATCATTGTTAAACTTAGATAAAATTGTTCATACAAGTAAACCAATGAAATCTTGACAACTCAAATAACTTTCATAACAAACCTCACCTTAAAATCTGTGTTGATTTGTCATTTAGCAATCAAATAAATAATGTTACAAAGTTTATTCCAAAATATTGATTAATCATTCAAATCCAAATAATATATTAACATTATAAGAGTTGGTTGTACAATTCATCTTTAACATGTTGTATTAAATCATCTTGTGAAATCGCTCTTCGTATATTTAATCTTCACATACATTCATCAGTTTTCCATCATATTTTTGTTTGTCCTACTTACTGGTTATCTCACTTAGTCAATTTTAGATTGTTCAGATTATATTCTTCATTATCGGTCATTGTCAATTGTGTTGATAGATTGTTTAGTGTGTTTGACCAACAATGCCAATATTTGATTAGACAGGTATCATTTTTTGTTGTCTTTCCCAGTTAGTTGATCAATGCCAACAATCGCCCCCTCTGGCATTGATGGGAAACCTTGTCAATTTCAAGATTGTACAGAATAGTGAAATAAAATGAAAAATTACATACCACATTGTTCAAAGTGACTCACAAAAAAACTTCACCAAAAGATTTTCATTTCATGAATTGATAGTATTCCATGTGTACAATATTTTTCCATTCCATTGCTCCCCTTTCATGATACTTCAAAAAAAAGTCATAATAGACATGATATATAAAGCATGTTCACATTTACATTTTCACTATATTGTTTTGTCCACCATTCTCCCCCTATTTTCATCAAGGAAAAAGGTGTAAATCAAAATTTTAGTCCACATTCCATTTAGTCAAATGACTCTACAACTTGTCAAATATAGCTTTGTAAGTTGACTTTGTTGTACTCAAAGTAGTAGCCCAATTTGTCCTTAAGTGTATAAGTGCAACATTCTAACCCATAAGATTACCTGCTAAATCTTCTAATTTGTCTAGTGTAGCTGGCTTAGGTTTCCTAATCAAGTGCCCAACATTATTAACACTGACTACCATTAATCAACAATAGGGGCCATAAATGATTTCAAGTGAAATAAAGTGTTTACCTTTTATTCACGCTCATCCTAGATTTTCTTTATCTTTCCTCCCATCTCTCCGACTTTAGCTGCATAAACTGTAGCACTATTAGAATTTACATCATACTTCTCAATTATTTCATACAATTCCTTCTAAAATTCTTTTGCCTTCTTGTCTATATCAATGGTTAACTCAAATAGATTTGACACTTTTGTGACTATTCCACCAATAATTTCTAGGTTACCTTTTGTAGTATCGACTTCTCTTTGCAAATTTTCTTTGTCTTTTCCAATCTTGGCCTTTACATTTTCTATCATTTTCTTCTCATAGGCATCTTTAGCTATAGACATTGAGACTTTATCCAATAATGATGTATCCTCTAGTATTATCATTACTAGCTTGTCCAGTTGATCAATGATATTATCATTTTCATCAATATCAACATCAAGTACTATGGTGTGCAATATCTCCTTTTATGTTTTGATCACTCTCTCCTTCAATCTTGCTTTGTACCTCTCAGCTAGTACCTTTAACTTATCTGATAGTGCCATCATTTCCTTAGGAATCAATAGTTTAAAGTCTACCTTTTCTAAGTACATTCCTTCAATGACTTCCACTTCCTCAGATACTTTAGGAATCCGTATACTTATTCTTCTCCTTTTCTTTACTGACTCATTAAGTTACAACTTTCTCTTAACTAATTTCTCTTCTGATGTTGTTGTCAAAACATTGGTAGGGGTTACCAATTGTATAGTTGAATGTGTAGTAGGAGGGGTAAGTGTAACTCTTGGTGATCTATTTACCTCCTCATAAGGCATTTCCTCAATAACTATCTCATCTTTCTTTTTCTCCTCTATTTTTTTTTCTTCTTGCCTCTCTATTTCCTCTACCTGTGTAGGGATGGCCTCAAGAACTTGCTAAATTACCTCTGATGGAACATAAGTGCTAGGCAAAGAGGGTGAACCAGGTGTTTTAAGGATTACCACCTCATCTTGGTCTAATTCCTCTTCTTCTTCCTCATCAAAATGCCCAAGTTCATCACCTTCTTTCTCTTCATCTCCTTCCTCTTGAGGTCTTTTGGATCTATCAATATAATCTTTCCAAGCTTTACTTGTTTCTTCATGAAGATCCTGTGTTTCTCCTAACATAATCCTAGTGACTCTTATTTTTATAGGGAAAGCATCCTTTTATGCATAAAAAAAAGATTTAATTTCACTAACATCTAATCCAGTATTACACTCCATCAATTATTTCTCTCTTACTTCATTGTCAATGCGTAAAGCAGTCTTCCATCTCCTATGTATTATGTCAAACAAATTTTTGGAAATATGACCTCTAATTTTTGTAGGACTTGTATTGAACCTTTGCATACTCTTTATAACTATAGTTTCCAATATTCTCTTGATTTCATCACTATGACATAAATCATACTTCCTAGAAACTCCACCTAATCCTCAAGAAGTTTTAATAGCTTGTATAAATTCATCAATGGAAATGCCTTTATAATTTTTACCTTCTTCCTTTACCTCTTTCACTTACTTATCCAAAGGGGTTTCCTCACCATCATCCTTTGTTGACTTATCCTTTTGTCTAGCTGATGAAGATTCAGTGCCTTTGGCTACTCTTGTTGGTGGTCTTCTTGTAGGCATCGGTAATGAGGTCTTTGTATGAGTCTTCTTAGCTTGTTGCTTCACCTTTCTCTTATATATTTTATTGGGTGTTTTTTTTTGTTTCCTCTACTGGTTGTGTAGATGATGTTGAAGGGTCCTCTAGTGTTTCTTGAGATGTAGGACTTTCTCCTCTGAATTTAGCCTCTAGCCTTGTTATCATTTTTCTTTTTTTTTATTTCTATTACCGGCTTCTTAAGTTCAAACATAATTCTAGAGTTGGCTTCTTCAAATGTTCCAAACCTTTTTCTTTTTTTTGTCTATAGGTTTACTTAGAAACACCTCTACATGTCTATCAATCTCATCTTCGTAGATTTCATAACCTATTGCAAGAATCTAGAATATTCTGGGCACAACAAGTTGAAGTATACATGTGCTTGTATCTACTAAGAAACATATTTCATCCTTATACTTTTGAACCTTACCTAGTGGGATCCTCCACCTCTTGTGCATTGAAATTTGGAAACTTTTAAAACACTCCCATATATGAGTATCTAATTGGTCTCCCAATTCCTTGATATAATTAGAGATCTGTGTTACTACAAGTCTATCTTCATCCCATTCAACCTGACCTTTCCTAGGGAAATACTTTTGAAAATAAAAGAAAATACATACAAGAAATGACCCATACTTGAATAATTTATTCTTATCATTGGTAATATTTTCCCTATTAACAACCATATGACTAGCTAGAAATTCACATAGGTTGTATGGTACATTTTCACTTACCAATTTATAAGTAACATATACCGCTCCATGAGGAATGTTGTTGTATTTGCTTGACTAATAAACCTTATAACCAACAACCGTCACTGCAAATCTTATTGCATCATCAGGGATATCCATCATAGTCATGGCTCTCTTGTCTATGTTGGAAATTTGGATAAGTAGGATATCAGAATGTTGTCATTATGGCAACATATACTCAACATGAAGATAGCATAATCGAAGGAAGCAATTTTTTATGAGTGCATTAGAAAATTGTCTAAGTACAATAGTGTTTACCAGTCTAATCAGAGATAGTTTTAATTAGCGACATTCACAGAAGAAGGTTCAGTGCATGCGCACTTGAACATGGATCATTCTATGTATATCAAAGCCACATATGAGAGAACAAGTCTATATGACATGTACGGAAGAAGATATTAAAAATTTATAGAGATAGTGTTGAGCCAACCTAAACAGAGCAGAAGACAAAATATGATTACATTGAGCTAAAGGATTATTTTGTTTATCAAAATAATGACTTGACTAGTTAGGGATGACATCCTAGATGTTCACCCTAAGGCAACATGAATTGATTTTATATTTTGAGAAGAGTATAAGTATTGTAAGCTGACTGAAAGTTATTTATTGTAATAACTTGTATATATATAAGTATTATGTAATGCAAATGTACAAGTTACAAAAAGCAATTGTAATAAGTTGATATATGATGCAAAGTTGTATATTGTAAGAAAAAATAAAGTAAGAACTATATATGAAAGCGAAGAGCCTACAAAGCTAGATCAGAATAGGAAAGCTATTCGACAACAATAAAAGGTTTTGTATTTTACCTTTGTATCAGAAGCTATTATTGTAAATTGCATGTTTGAGCAGTGAGCTCATCTTGCAAACAATCTATTTTTTAATAGAAAATCCTAACATGATTGAGGCTTCTAACAAGGCCTAGAATCCTTTAACCAGGATAGAGACACTGTATGTATGTAATATACTCCTAACATTGTCAACATCCTTAACCAGATGCTTTTGATTAGTGGATCAGTTGTGGGTATCATCCCCGCCAGGGTTTTTCCCTTGGCTAGGGTTTCCTTGAGAACAAACATGGTGTTATGAGTTCATTTGTTTTATTGC
This sequence comes from Chamaecyparis obtusa, assembly GCA_027943335.1. Classification (NCBI taxonomy): domain Eukaryota; kingdom Viridiplantae; phylum Streptophyta; class Pinopsida; order Cupressales; family Cupressaceae; genus Chamaecyparis; species Chamaecyparis obtusa. Next base: position 257,653 of record BSBK01005328.1, read on the forward strand.
TATGCTTGTTATTCAGTTTACTTAGTTTAGTTTCTTATGCAAGCTTCAAGTTAATTTCTTATATCCATAATTGGGCAAAAGTAAAAGCTTGTGAAATACTAATTCACCCCCCCCCCCCCACTCTCAGTATTCCTATTTCTAACAATTGGTATCAGAGCATAGTTACTCAGAATAAAGTTATTTGGAGAAAGCCTAATAGCTTGAGTAAGATCTCTATGGATATGGATCAGTTGCAGAAGAATCTTGATGAAGCTCTTGAACAAATTGATATTCTTACTAAAGAAAGAGATACTCTCAAGGAGAAATATGATGATGCAAAAAACTACATTGAGAAACTAAAAGAAAATATAGAAGATCTAAAATCAAAGAAAGAACCTACAATTAAAGTCAAGGATTGTGATGAATTTTCAAAATTGAAGAAATAAAATGAGATCCTTAAACATGAACTAAAGATTTTAGATCTGAAGTTAAGCTTGAAAGATGACAATAGAAAAGATGAATCAAATCTGAAATCTGAGAATGTAGATCTGAGATCTAAACTTACCAAAGTGACATATGAACTTGAGAAAACAAATTTGTAGTATGCTAAACTTGAGAAGTACAATACAATTGTGAAAGGAGAACTAACTCAGTCTAAACAACATCTTGAGAAATTGTATTCGAGTAGTGAAAAGATTAATGAACAAATGTCTTATTAGAAACCATCTTATGATAAAAATGGTCTTGGATATCTTGAAGATACATTCCCAAAGAAGATTGAGGAGTGCAAGGAACCAAATCCAAAACACTCTGAGAATAAAGATGAAAAGAAGCTTGATGAAGCTAAGAAATCTGACGATATACCTAACCCACCTAAGTAAGATGAACCACCTAAAGAAATGCAAAGAGAATTCAAAGGTAGATGTTTTTCATGCAATTCTTTTGGACATATGAAAAGAGATTGTATAGGTAAGCAATTCAAGCCTATATCTAGTTATTGTTATAATTTTCATGGTTTTCGACATAGAGCTATTGATTGTAAGAAACCTAGATCTAATGATAATAATAATAATAGTAGAATGTTTAGAGATAATAACCCTATAGATAAGAGACTTATTGGAGACATGCACAAAAGGAATGGAGTTGTATGCTATAGATACAACAAAATTGGACATATTGCCAGAAATTGCAAATCACAAATCAGTCAGTCAGGATCGAGATATGGAAACAATGGAGTAGTTTTTCACATATGCAACAATTTTGGTCACACAACAAGATTTTGTAGAATGAACAACATGAGAAACCCTAATCCTAGAAACTACACAAGGAGAAATATGAGCACCAACAATAGTAAGAGAGAATGTTGCAGTAACTTGGAAGAAGTTGAGTTTTTTAAAGCCACAGATCAAGAGAGCACACTCAGTATACTAGGAAACTAGATAGGTGAAGTACTTGAGAGTATGTGTGAGTCATTTCATAATTCATCTCAAAGCACTTAAGCATTTATTTCATGAATTATGTATTAGAGCAAGGCATCAGAATGGTGTAAAACTTAGAATAGATTGAATTAAGTCTTGTGAAGTTAATATAAGATAGTATATGACATAATGAAGCTATGGTTAAGAGCGCATGAATTTATGAACATGTATGTGAGTACACGAAAAGAATGAAGTTGTGGAGGTAACCAGGAACAACTTTTTGGCATGAAGCACTTCAGAAATTTAATGTGATGTTAGTATCCTGAAAGATTTGAAGGATAAAAGAAGATTATTAGTATTAGTTGATCATTCAAGTGATAACAAGTGATATAGAAAGCTAGCCAGTGGAGATTAAGAGCAGGTTACAAGATTTGGAGACAGATTTCTTGCCAGATCTACACAAAGCCCTAAATCATGATTTTGAGGTATTTTACTAAGTATTCACTATCAAAGAAGTTGTATATTAATATAATCATGGATGCATTACTAGTTCACAACATCAGAGATTTAGCTAGACCTAAAATAAAGAAGGAACCTATAGAACCCTTGGAAGAAGACCCTAGTCTAGCCTTGTCAACTGTTCCAGATGGAGTTTTGCATTTGGAAGATGTGAAAGGTTATCTAAAATGTAAGTTTGAGACTATAGGATATGGTATTCTAATCATGGAGTATGATAAGATCTATAAACAAGATATGTCCTATAAAGAAGGGTTTGAGCATTTGAGTGAAATAGATGTTATCAAGTATACACTTCACTATGAGTTTCAAAATGATGAATGGACCAAGATAATATTGAGAAGAATTCATAATGGAAATTTTTGGTTAGATAATAGAGTCATAGACATGATTGTAGACCTTATTCATGAGGTAATAGGATTATCTAAGTTAGGAGTGATTCCTTTGTGTTGGTGCTCAAAAACACTGGACCGTTTTGAGGCCAACTGATAGGCACAAACAAGTGCCTCTGCAATTCTGACTCAATTGAGCCAAGGTTGGTAGGCCTGAATTTGCCAATGCCCTATGCTGCAAAAATGCATGCACAGACAAAACAATAATTCCTTCCAAAGGGGTAAACAATCCTTGGAGGAAAAAACTATAATCTCCTAATAGTTAAATTGCTTGAAATCTAAACTAAAGCTTAAAAGTATTACTAAAACCTAATTGAATGCTTTGTAAAGAGAGATATCAGATTTAAATATGTAAACTATAGAAAGAACCAAATAATAATTTTAAATGAAATGAGATCAGTGCCTGATGCAAAATTAGGAATAGAGTCAATTACATTCAATCATACATATAGTCAGAGACGGTTTTAAGGTAACTCACTCCTATAAAGTGAGACCATCACCCTATAGGATTCCATTGAATCATGAATTCAAAATAATTTATACAATTAGTCCTATCAATTTTAACCCAAATTAAGAGCCTGAAAGGAACAACAATAGGTTCACAGACCTTGCAATTGCTATTCAAATTGTACAAATTAACCATAAACAAATGAATCAAAGAAAGAACACAGTAGGATACCTTGGCTCATAGAGTAATTTGAAAAACTAATTGAAAAATAAGAAACTCTATAATCTCAAAGCATAAACACTTATTTGTCATTTGCACTTGAAAATTTGGACATTAGGTTCAAATCTATAATTCGGGAGAGTTTTCCAATTTTTGTCATGATGTGATCATGTCCTATTGTTTACAAATTGAATTAATATAAATACATTTTCCAATGGTTCTCTATGAAAAGACACACCCTTTCATAGGACCTAATCCTGGCAACTAACCCTATAAAATATAAAATAAACTATAATAATGGTTTTAGGGAAATATTTCCCGTACAACAAGTTTGATTTATTATATTTTAGGTGTTTGTGCATAATAATCAAGCGTTTATTTCCTGCACAAAAACACACCAGACATTAGATAGTCCTTTAATAAAACCTAAAATCAAAATATATTAGGCTTTTAATAGACCATTATCATTTATTTACTAATTAATAATTAATTGAAATAAATTCATGCCATCATTTATAAATGTATTTGATAAATAAAGTGGAAAATAAATAAAAATTAAACATTAGTCATAAGTTGCCCACATTAATTATCAAAACATAGGAAATTTCATTTATAAGATAACACTTAAAACTTTAAATAAAAATATGACCTTATGTTTAATTTTACTTTTATTTTCAAGATAAGACATAAAGCATTTATATTTATTTTTAAAATATATCTATTCATAAACATAATGCAATGTAACATAGAAATATAAAAAACATTAGGGTAAATAATTTTATAATTCACCCTTAAAAGGGGGTAGTTACCCTAAATTCACGATAACATTTAAATAACTTCACATAGGGTAAGTGTAAATTCAATAACAACCCTAACATTATAAATACTTTTAATGTAAAACCATCTAATAGAATAAATTTTAAGGTTTTTTAGAAATAAAATATTTCAAGACACAAACCCTAAAAATAAAGGTGAGAAATCAATTATTATTTACAAATAAATTTTAATAGTAATGCATAATTATTTAAGCCCTTTTACACTACAAGTTAAAATTTTAAAATTAAAAATAAAATTACAACAAGGTAAAATTATATAATTAGAATTAGGCATATGAAAACTAAAACTAATATCAAAACTATTTCACAACCCTAAAACATAGTAATCTTTATCGCATACACATATTAAAAAAAACAAAATATTCATTCTCTTAATAATTTATTTCAAAAAGGAGATAAGATTATCTTTAATTTATACATTTATTTATACCTACACTCTCAAGGAATAACATAGAGTAATTGGTAGGGGTAGAGTCAGGTAGTTAGGTAGGAAAAAGGATGGGTCGAGAGGTCGAGTGTTCAACTCCCTCTCCCCATCCTTTTTTCTAAAATTGAAAAATGAAAAATACATGGAAAAATAATATCTTCATTATTTAATTTGAAAAGTAATTAAGGAAAAGATTACTCCCTGTATAAGAAATTGTATTAACTTCTCACCTGTACATGGAAACATAGATAAATTAGTTTCTCCTCCTAATCCTCTTGAAGAAAATAAATAGACTAACTGGTTAGGGGGTAGGAGAGTAGGTAGATAGGAAAAAGGTTGGCTTGAGAGGTCGAGTGTTCAACTCCTTCTCACCACCTTTAATTTATAATTTTTTATAATTATTTTATTTCACAATACATATGCATTAAATTTATTGAAATAAAATAGCTAACAACCTATTTCATGAACATAAAATAATGACAAGTATTTATGCCCTTTTAATCATTTTCATTTTTTAACATAGGGAAACTATATAAGAATTGAAAGTGTAGATTATACTTCCCTAACTTTTGCGTATTCAGAACTTGACTTTTTAGGTGTCAACACTTTTAATGAAAAGAATGTTAAGAAAACGGTGTTAGATAACACCAAGTCTTCATATAATGGAAGATGAATTGTTAGAAGAGAGATTGAACAAGATGATGTTAGATATGTGTGTAAAATATTGATTTAAAAATTATGTGCGAGCTCAAGAGAAGATGACATGGCAGTTGGGCAACTTATCTTATGTGTGTAGATAAAGTACAAGTAGATATGTGAGAGATTTATAGGATACAGTTGAATAAAAATCTTGAGAAGATGAGAAAGACTAAGAATTCACAATTTAGATTCTCATCCCTGATCACCTACATGTTTTTCCATTTGTTAAGAAGATTTCCATACACTATAGGAGTTGATTGGAATGATAACAAAAATTCTATGGATAGGATTAACAAAGTATATTTGAGACACCCTATTGATAAAGTGAACGAAAGTGCTACTTTAGTAATAAATACTTTTCAAAATGAAATGAGGAAAAGATCAAGGATTCCACCATCTATTGTGGAGAAGTAAAAATATGACATATACTTCTTAGTGGACACAGACTTTACCTACATTGAAGTAGTTGAGCCAAGAGTAGAATTTTTAGATCCTCTTGAGTATGAGGTTTCAAAAGTTGAAATTGAAGGTTATGTAAGAAGGTTACTTAAGAGTAATTTGGATGCAAAGAGTCCTAGATTTAGGACACATGAAGAGAACTTCAATTCAGCACAAACATCAAAAGTACATAAAATGGAAAAGAAGAGAGTTGACAGTACTATCAAGAAAATATTGAAGGATACAAGTATGACCGAATATGAGTTTGGCATTGTGAAGAAGACAATAGTAGCAATTAGGGACATTAGACAAAAAAATTATTATCAGTTCCACCCTTGGCATCCCATGCAACCCCTACTAAAGAAATTTAGGAGATCAATGAAGAGATTGAAGAAGTGGAAGTACCAGAAGTGAGGAAATCCACAAGATCCTCCTCCACCACACTGACCAGGAGAGTGAAAGAGATGGAAAGTGGACAAGGTAAAAGAAAAAATACTATCTTTACCCCAATAAAAAGGAAGAGACTAGTAGTTAAGCCACAAACAGATGAAGAGGCGGGTAGCAACAAAAAGAAATGGAAGCTTAAAATAGACAAAGTGAACCCTTTGATCATTAATGAAGGGGATTTCACCAAGTTGAACAAGTATTATGAGATGTATGATAACTTTGAGAAGTTAAACCTAGAAAATATAGTTGTCAAACATATGATCCTTGTAGACAAGAAATTTGAAGACATAAAAGGCAAGATCCCTGACAATCTATATGAGAAAATGATAAATAGGAAGAAGAGAGCTACAAAAGAAGATAAAGGAATAAGAGAAAGATTTGTAAGAAATCTTTGTGAGATAAAAGATTAAGATCATTTTGAAGAAATAATCAAGAACTTAAATACTCATCTGAGAAGGAAGACACAGACAGTATTGATAATGGGAGGAACCTATGAGGAGATAAACAAAGAAATAGAGGAAGCAGTTATGAAGGTAATGACCTCTGGACCAGGTGAATTGATTAGTGAATCTAATCAAGCAGTTGAAGTAGAACACCAAACTGAATAATCACTAGCTCCACCACCCTCCATCAATATTATAGATGAATCTATGAACATTGAAGGAATGAATATCACCTTAGATAGTGAAGAGAACCCATTCAATGACCAAGGAGCCGATGTTGGCAATTTGATATAGATTGATGAGTAGAAGGATGTTGTAGAAAATAAGGAAGAAATAGTAGAGACAAGGCAGGAAGAAGAAAAAGAAGAAATTCAGACTAAAATAATAGAAGAAGAGCCTGTAGTACAATAGGAATAGTCAGTAATTATTTCTAAATCAAAGGACATAGTAGAAGCATTATAGAAACCAACCTTTGAATTAGTGTTTGCAAGCTTAGGACAAGAAGATGATGATGATGATCAATTAGAATTGATCTCATTTTTGAATAAGATAATAGGGAAGAACAAAAAGGTAAAAAATCTTGGAAGGAGCACTACTTGAGGTAACCAGTAAACTCCAAAGTGTTATATCAAGTCAAGTTAGTGAGGTTGATCCCAAGAAAAATCAAAAGAACTAATGAAAGCTTTTGACATGGAACTTATAAATTTATCAGATATTGCAACAGTCAAAGCCCAAGTAGCCCATGATGCACAAGTATTTCAAGTTGTATGCTAGAATATTAGAAATGATTTAGATAACTTGGATGTATGCATAAAAGAATATAGAAGATTCTTAGAGAGAGGAAAAGAATTGTACATTCAGTGTACAAAATCCCACAACCACACATCTGAAATATCAATGAAGTTGAAGAACAAAGAAGTAGAACTACAAGTGATAGTAAATGACTTGCAGAGCCCTAATACAAAGATCTTAGAAATTGAGAGGGAATTAAGAAAAATATATGATGCCATGAGACTTATGAAGGATTAAAAGGAGAAGAAATTGAAGAAAATCTCTCTACTCATAGAGCATTTATCATTAAAAATTAGTATTGTGGAGAGTCAGCTAGAAGTGATGCAGGAGCATCTCAGGTCCTTGGCAATCCTGTGTCACCAAAAAGAATTTGGAGTTTTGTTTGTGTTGCTTAGTTTCTGCTTTGACTGAGTTGGTCAGTAGTTGGTCAGTTTCCTTTGGTGACTGAGCATGGTTGGTTCTCTCCTGGGTGGTTGGTTATTTTGTTGGCACTCGGCATTACCTGTCTACTGCTCGGTCATCTTTCTTACCGATGGGTCTAGTTTTATTTCCTATTGTGGCTGACTTGTGAATTTATATTGGATCATGGAATTAATTTTTGTGTCCATCATTGAGAAGTGTGTAGTCCTAGATTTGATCATTACTTCTATTAATTATGGATTGGAAGGCCGACTCAGTTCAGTAGCTTCTTGTATAAATATAGTTGTTTGGTTGTAGTTTAGGGAGTCAGTTTTGGATAGAGGATAGTAGACATTAGATTGGAGATTTGTAACAGATCCTCACATGTTGAGGACTTCTAAGATTCATTGTAATATTAGGCCATAACCAAGAAGGCCTTACAGCCTGACATGTATGATTCAAATTGATGATAATATATGAAAGATGTGGCATTCTCTCTCTCATTGTTGTTGTTTATTCCTTCCACATGTGTTGTGTAGGATTGGATCATTAGGGTGCACCATCCTTTGTCCCCTCTTGCATCCTACCTTGTGTCAGGTGGTATCAGAGTGAGGTGAGATCTTGATCTAGTTTTGCAGATCTAGGTTTGCAGGTTCCTCTTGAAGCCCTAGTTGAATTGTTGTGGGGTAGTAGATTGTGATCTGACCTACAATTGTAGAGGGTTGTCAAGATGGTTTGTGGGAGGTGAGATGCAGATCTAGGATTGGCAGATATGCTAAGTCAAATTGCTACTAGGTTAGAAGTAGTAGAAACAACCCAAAGAAGAGGTAGACATCTTGAAGATGTAGTAATGATGAAATTGAAGAAGAACAGGTGAATGCAGAACTTGCACCTATTATGGATAAGGGTGAAGAAAGATTTTTGAAGGATTTGACAAGTCTGAAGATAACACCATAGTTCAATCCTCCTGAGGATGGTGGAAAGCTAGATTTTGATGAATTGGTGGACTGGATCACTGAGATGGAAAAGTATTTTGAATATGAAAACATTCCTGAGGATAAGAAGGTGAAGATTGCAAGCACAAAGTTGAAAATTCATGCATCCTTATGGTGGGAACACTTGTAATTGGATCAGAAGAGGAAAGGAAAAAGAAAAAATCAAGGTATGGAGTAAAATGGTGAATAAGTTGAAAGGAAAGTTCTTACCCTATGATTATCAGATTAACCTAGTTTGACAAATGCAAAGTTTGAGGCAGAAAGATAGCTCAGTAAAAGACTATACTGAGGAATTCTATAGATTAGATATTAGATTTGGACATGATGAAGATGATGTGGAAAGAATTAGTAGATACTTGAATGGTTTGAGAGTTTCCATCCAAGAGAAAATTAGTATGGTCAAGTTGGAGAACATTGAAGATGCTTATCAATTTTCTTTGAAAGCCGAGGAGAAATTGAACAAAAGACATGAGAAAAGACAAAGAGGTCATGGTGGTAGATTCCCTAGACAAATCTGGACAAAGGTAAGATCAAGTGGAAAGGTGAAAGTTCTAGAGGTAGAGGTAGTAACTACTGAGGTGGTGATGGAAGAGGAAGTTTCTGAGGAACTTGTTATAATTGTGGAGAAGAAGCACATAGATCTTTTGAATGTACACAAGCTAGTAAGAAGGCTGGTAGCAGTAGGAATGCTCTAGTGCAAGAAGAGCCACCGAATGAACCTAAGAAAGAAAATAACTTGATGGTAAGGAGAGCACTGTGGAATGAAAGCAAGAAGGAAGATCTAGAAAGGAAAAGTTTGTTCAAGACCAGATGTAGAGTTTTTGACAAATTTTGGAAGGTAATTATTGACAGTGGTAGCTTAGAGAACCTAGCATCTAAAGAGATGGTCACAAAATTGCAGTTGGAAAGGTTGGTACATCTGAAGCCCTATCAGATTTCATGGATCAAAGATGAGCATACACTCATGGTAAGTGAACAATGTTATGTGAATTTGAAGATTGGAAAGTACTATGATAAGGTGTTATGTGATATAATGCCTATGGATTGTTGTCATATTTTGTTGGGTAGACCTTGGCAATATGATAGGCATGCTATATATGATGGGAGATTACATAAGTATACTATTGTGGCTAATGGAAAGAAACAAATCTTGTTACCATTGATGGAAGAACCTGTTAGTAATGTTTTCACATCTATGAAAATTTTTTTGATGGAAGGAAGAAAGTTTGTTAACTCATTGAAGAGGAATGATGTATGTTTTGTTGTGATTCCTAATAAGCTGAGTAAGAAAATAGAGGATAATGTCCTTGAGGAGATTGATAAGTTACTCACCAAGTATAGTGAAATCATTTCTGATAATGTACCTGATGGTTTACCACCGAAAAGAAGTATTGATCATTGTATGGATCTAATCCCTAGAGCTAGTTTATCGAATAAGGCACCTCATCGGTTGACACCTACTGAGAATCAAGAATTGAACTGACAAATTCAAGAGTTACTGGAGAAAGGTTTGATCAGAGAAAGTTTGAGTCCTTGTGTGATACCTGTTGTATTGGAACCAAAGAAGAATGGAGAATGGAGAATGTGTACTGATTCCAAAGAAATCAATAAGACAACAGTGAAGTATAGGTTTCCTATACCGAGGATGGATGATATAATGGACAGTTTGACTGGAGAAAAGTATTTCACAAAGATTGATTTAAAAAGTGGGTATCATCAAATTAGAATCATAGAAGGTGATGACTGGAAGACTACTTTCAAGACAAAGGAAGGTTTGTATGAGTGGTTGGTTATGCCTTTTGGTTTAACTAATACACCAAGTACTTTTATGAGGTTGATGAATGAAGTTTTGAAGAAATTCTTGGGTAAATTTGTGATTATATATCTTGATGATATTCTAATATTCATTAAGACCAGAGAAGAATAGTTGTTGCATGTTAGACAAGTTTAGCAGAGGTTAAAAGAGGAAAAGTTGCTGATAAATCTGAAAAAGTGTTCATTCATGAAAGAAGAGATTGTGTATTTGGGATTTGTTATTTCAACCAATGGTTTGAAGATGGATCCTGAAAAGGTTGAAGCTATTTTGAATTGTCCTACACCTATGAATGCTAGTGAAGTAAGATCATTTCATGTTTTGGCAAGTTTTTACCAAAAATTCATAAGGAATTTTAGTTCAATTTGTAATGCTATGACCGAGACTATGAGAGGAGACAAAAGAGAATTCAAGTGGACACATGGAGCTGATATAAGTTTTGAGACTCTAAAGTAGAAGGTTGTTGAATTACTTGTTTTAGCATTACCTAATTTTAGTAAAGTATTTCAAGTAGAATGTGATGCAAGTGGAAGTGCAATTGGAGCTATGTTGAGTCAAGAAGGTAAACCTGTTGCTTTCTTTAGTGAAAATTTGAATGATGCTAGAAGGAAATATTTTGTGTATGATCAAGAAGGCTATGCTATTGTTCAATCACTAAAGAAATGGAGACATTATTTGATATCAAGTGAATTTGTCTTGTATACTGATCATAAGGCTTTACAATATTTGGGTAGTCAGAATAAGTTGAATCAGAGACATATGAAATGGGTTGAGTATTTGCAAAGTTATATATTTGTGATAAAGCATAAGAGTGGATTCACTAATTGAGTTGCTGATGCATTGATAAGAAGAAGATCATTGATAATCAAGATGAAAATTGAAGTTCTTGGTTTTGATGAGATGAAAGGTTTGTATGAAAATGACCCTAATTTTTTGAGTCATGGAGAAAGTGCAGAGCACCTATTCAAGATCAACAAGATACTAAATGGGATGAATATTTTATTCAAGAAGGTATGTTGTTTAAAGGTATTCAGTTGTGTATATCGAGAGGAGTAATGAGATCTAATTTGATGAAGGAGAAACATAGTAGTGGTTTGGCTAGACATTTTGGCATTGATAAAACATGGAATTTGCTTAAGGAGAAGTACTATTGGCTGCAGTTGCATAAAGATGTTGAGAAATTTCTGAAAAGTTGTGGTATTTGTCAAATTGAAAAAGGAGTAAGTCAGAATACTAGATTGTATACACTGAATGTTGTTCCTGAGAGACCTTGGATTGACATTAGTATGGACTTTGTTCTTGGCTTATCGAAGATAGTAAGAGGTAATGATTCTATATTTGTTTTTGTGGATAGATTTTCTAAGATGACACATTTTATACCATGTAGTAAGACATCAGATGCAGTACATGTAGTAGATATTTTCTTTAAGGAAATTGTCAGATTGCATGGATTACCGAGGAGTATTATCTCTGACCGAGACAGTAAATTTGTTGGATATTTTTGGAAAACACTTTGAAAGAAACTTGGCACTGAGTTGAAATATAGTTCTACATTTCACCCACAAACTGATGGATAGACTGAAGTTGTGAGCAGAAGTTTGGGAAATCTATTGAGATGTTTAGTTGGAGACGCACCGAGTAATTGGGATTCTGTGTTGGCACAAGAAAAGTTTGCATACAATAATTCAATGAATAGGAGTATTGGAAAGACACCATTTGAGATTGTGAATGGCACACAACCAAGAGGAATATCTGATTTGAGAGACATTGCTGATGAGAATATGAAAAGTGTTGAAGGAGTAAAGTTTGCTGAGTACATGAAGACATTGCATGAAGATGTGAAGTTGAAGCTGGAAGATAGTAATCAGAAATACAAAGACGGAGCTGATAGATCAAAAAGACATAAAACTTTTGATGTTGGTGATGAAGTGATGGTTCATTTGAAGAAAGGTCGATTTCCTGTTGGAACATATGGGAAGCTGAAGATGAAGAAGTTTGGACCTTGCAAGATTTTGAGGAAATTTGACAGTGGAAATGCATATGAGATTGAGTTACCTGATGACATGGACATATCACCTATTTTTAACATTGTTGATTTGTATGAGTATCATGAACCTAATGAAGAGGTGACAGTACTGACAAAATATCCTAAGAAGCAGAATGATGAAGTTGAACAGATTTTGAAGGAAAGAGTTTGCAAGAGCACAAGAGGAAAACAGTATATGGAATATTTGATAAAGTGGAAGAATAGACCAATGGAAGACAGTTCATGGATTTTATAGTCTAATTTGGATGTAGCTCAAACCAAACCTACCAAATGATTTGGATAATCATTTCAAAATAACACCAGGTGTCTGATGCAGGAGCATCTCGGGTCCTTGGCAATCCTTTGTCACCAAGAAGAATTTGGAGTTTTGTCTATGTTGGTTGGTTTCTACTTTGACCAAGTTGGTCAGTAGTTGGTTGGTTTCCTTTGGTTACCGAGTATGGTCGGTTCTCTCCTGGGCAATCAGTTATTTTGCTGGCACTTGGCATTGCCTGTCTACTGCTCGATCATCTTGCTTACCAACGGGTCTAGTTTTATTTCCTATTGTGGCTGACTTGTGCATTTATATTGGATCATAGAAATAATGTTTGTATCCATCATTGGGAAGTGTGTGGTCCCAGATTTGACTGTTACTTCTGTTAATTATGGATCAAAAGACAATGTTGAGCCAACCTAAACAGAGCAGAAGACAAAATATGATTACATTGAGTTAAGGGATTATTTTGTTTATCAAAATAATGACTTGACTAGTTAGGTATGACATCCTATATGTTTACCCTAAGGCAGCATGAATTGCTTTTATATTTTGAGAAGATTATAAGTATTGTAAGCCAATTGAAAGTTTTTTATTGTAATAACTTGTATATATGTAAGTATTATGTAATGTGAAATGTACAAGTTACAAAAAGAAATTTTAATAAGTTGATATATGATGTGAAGTTGTATATTGTAAGAAGAAAGAAAGTAAGAGCTGTATATGAAAGCAAAGAGCCTAAAAAGCTAGATCAAAAGAGGAAAGCTATTCGGAAGCAGTAAAAGGTTTTGTATTTTACCTTTGTATCAAAAGCTATTATTGAAAATTGCATGTTTGAGTAGTGAGCTCATCTTGCAAACATTATGTTTTGTAATAGAAACTCCTAATAGGGTTGAGGCTTCTAACAAGGCCTAGAGTCCTTTAACTAGGATAGAGACACTATACATGTATGTAATAGACTCATAACAAGGTCAACATCCTTAATTGAATACTTTTGATTAGTGATCAATTGTGGGTATCATCCCCATTGGGGTTTTCCCTTGGCCATGGTTTCCTTGAGAAAAAAACATGGTGTTATGAGTTCATTTGTTTTATTGCTATGCTTGTTATTCAGTTTACTTAGCTTAGTTTCTTATGCAATCTTTAGGTTAATTTATTATATCCATAATTGGGAAAAAGTAAAATTTTGTGAAATACTGATTTACCTCCTCCCCCCCCTCAGTATTTCCTATTTCTAATAGTCTCTTTGAGATTTAGTCAATTCTGCAACCAATTCTCCAAAAAATTTCCTCAAGGTAGGCATCTCACCAGTAGCACTAAAACCTATAACTCTTCTAAATTCTTTGCTAGTGATCTTGTAGTTCTCATCCAACCATAATAATTGACCATGAAACCTTCTCAATACATATCTCTTCTAGTTGTAAAAACAATTAGGTAAATGAAGTGCATTCAAAATACCATAGTTCATCAGATGTGCATATTCGTTCTTCAAGATTCCATTTTCACATAGATTTACATATCCTATTTTGATATCTACTTCTTCAAGTTCCTCCATCTTGTTATAAATAAAATAATGAATTTCCTCAACCAATAGGGCTCCAGGTGGGATCAACAACAATACTCCAAATTTGTCAACCTTAAAAACCTTCATAGGATGCAACTTGAATCATGTTCGTGGTTCTTCAACATGTGCAATTAGGATAGGAGTATCAATCTTTTGTGTCATCTTTAAATCTTCTCAATAATCAAAATCACAAACTCAACTTCAATCAATCAAACTATTCACTTCAACTCTTGCTCTGTTTGCATAGGGTTTGGCCCTCTCACTCTCCAAATTCAATTGTTACCCACAAAATTCAAGTAGACGGTCACTCAATTTTAGTTCACACTAGCTTATAAACAGTTCACGTGAAAGAAAAATGTGCAAATGATCTCTTCTCATATATTTATAATTTTACTAGGGTTTTACCATTCATTCCAATTACCCTTGTTCAAATGGTTAACCATCTTACCATTTGTTCATTAAATGCATAATTCTACTATTTAGTTTACTTCCAACAATAATCTTTTACAATGGTTGAAACTTTTTCATAATACCATTAAGGATAGGTATAATTACATCACCTCATATCTTAGTATGCTAATTTTGATTACTTACCAATAATTATTAGGAGAGCAGTGGATAGGACATTTGTATTATTCCCCTCTGGTCAATTACTTGACCTAGTTAGATGATAAATTCTCAATACTCAATGTTAGGATCCCAATTCTGATGAACTTAATCCTCCTTTAATAATCCAAATTTTCTTCATATTACTTCTTACTTCTTCAACATTTACAATCTTCTTTCCCTCATTTTGTTGTGACCAGTTCACTAGACTATTTCTCCAATCTCTTGCTAGATGAACCACTCTATTACATGCATAAAAAATCATGCCTATTGATCTCCATGGTCCATAATAATTGTTCAAGTTCATTCTTCTACAATTTTCTTCTATATGTCCATGAATTCCATAGTTTGCACAAATTACACCAAATTGTTGTTCTCTACCATAAGTGCTCACCGGTGGCTTAGGTGATCTAGAATTATTTAGTGCTAACCTAAAATTTATAGCTTTATGTCCATACTTATTGTAATTGTAGAAATATCCCTTAAATATTTCTCCATTCTTAGCATTAGGACTACATTCACTTGCTCTATGTTCAAATTGATTACAGTTATAAAAATATCCATTAAAATATTGAGTCTTAGGACTTACCGATCAGTATCTACAAACATTTGATGTGTGTCCTATCTTTCCATAGTTGTAGCATGTAGGCTTTGATATTTTTATTCCTTGACTACTGACAAGTGACTTGGATTCTTCTTGTTTCTCTTCGGTCTTTGATGGTTCTCCTGTTTCATGTGTGCTTCCTCTAATATATTCCAATCTAGATGTGTCATTAGGTTTCCTTTCATGATTAAGTTGTTCAAGGATCTTTAGAGTACTATCATGTCCTCTCTTAAGATTTTTCATGTGCCTCCTTTTCTTTCTTAAGTTTCTCATGTTCTTTCTTCATCATTTCATTTTCATCTGCCAATTTTACATTCACTTCTGTCAGGGTTTCAATCTCAATGATGACTTATTCATATTTATCATGTGCATCATGCATATGTTCATATTATAGAATTCTCTTTGTTGATATGATACCACTCTTCTTCCTTTTCTTTCATTGCCTCTTCAAGTTCTTTCTTCGTATCTTCTGCAACTCTCTTTTGTTCAATATATTCACACATAGCTATTGATTGTCCTTCAAATTCCTTCTTCGCATTTGACAATTCTTTTGCCAATTTTTCATTTTCCTTCAGGAATTCATCCAGGGCTTCTTGTGCTTCATCATACATACTACCTTTTGATAGTTGGTCACAATAGTCTTGAGTATATCTTAACCTTTAAGTTAACTTCTTTCTTATAGCAAGGGATTTCCTTAATCTTTCTTTCAATTCTTCAATTACTTTCTTAGGAGTGTTTCTTTTTTCCATGGTGCCCAAATTAGGACCTTTTTTTGAAGTTGTTAGTCTTTCCTTCAGAGTACCAAAGCTATGATACCAATTATTAGGTATTGAGAACTATGTAATGCACTAAGAGGGGGGTAAATTAGTGCAAAAACCAAGTCTATAGATTAAAGTAATTTGGATCATTGGTTACAAACAAAACATTAAACTAGTCATTGTTGCATTAACCATTGTTGTTGATCACACTCATAAAAATAAAGAAATAAATGGAAACCAAACATTACAATCATAAACACATGTGAAACAATGATTTTGGTATCGCAGAAACCCTTGTAAGAGGGAAAAACCACAGTGGGGGTGAAACCCACAATCTTCTCTACTGTAGTTTGGAAGGTTCCCTATGAAAGGATTACAAAAACTCTTTTTGAGAGTCATACATCTTGTGAGAGATGCCTAGTACACTATGACATGTACAATAAAGACCTTTGAAAGTATACCTTGTGTGAGGATTGAAATCTCAATCTAGAGATTTACCTTGTGAAAGGATTTAACTTGCTGCAATTGTGAGAGAACAACAAGTAACTTATCTGTAGTATCACTCCTTACTTTCAAGATCCTTTATGTCTTGTATCTTCTTATACTTCCATACTATCTATGACTCAAACCTCTCTTTCTAATCTTATCACAAATTTCTGTACTGGTCGCTGATTGATCTTGCAATTGTCTTTCTTCACAAAACTGTCTAACCTTTTTTTATCTTTCTCATAGTTAATCTTTTATATGATTCCTTACTAGTTTTGTTTCTTAAAAAACACCATTGATTTTTTTATCTTAAGTGTTATCTCGCCTCTCCCTCAATTCACCAATCTTGAGATAGTAATATGTTTTTCTCTTGGAATTCAAACTTGCTTTTAGGTCATTTTACACTTTAGGTTCAACTCCTTGTAGAATGCTCCAAATCATTGTTAACCTTAGATAAAATTATTCATATAGTTAAACCAATAGAATCTTGACAACTCAAATAACTTTCATAACAAACCTCACCTAAAAATCTATGTCAATTTGTCATTTAGCAATCAAAGAAATAATGTTACAAAGTTTATTCCATAATACTGATTAATCGTTCAAATATAAATAAAATATTAACATTCTAAGAGTCGGTCGTACAATTCATCTTTAACATGTTATATTACATAATCCTGTGAAATCGCTCCTCATAATATTTAATCTTCACATACAATCATCAATTTTCCATCATATTGTTGTTCTTCCTATTTACCGGTTGTGTCACTTAGTCAATTTTAGATTGTTCAGATTAGATTCTGCATTATCGATCATTGTCAATCATGTTGATAGATTATTTAGTGTGTTTGACCATCATTGAATATTTTTGATAAGATAGGTATCATTGTTTGTTATCTTTCTGAGTTAGTTGATCAATGCCAACAAAGTCAAGTTCTAGGTTTGCATGGTTGAGTTTGAGTTCTAGGATCTTTTTCCTTATTAGGAGGGTTTGGCCATTATTTGAGACACACAGATTTGTAGATTTTGGCTCTGAGTATTGAATTGGAAGAAATTGTGAGAGCTTTAGAAATTTTTAAGGTTTTGATTATTCTTTGTGGTTTTTGTCAATTGATGGTTTGAGGTATGGCTTGGAAACCTCATAGATTAAATTCTTTTTTTTTAAAGAAAGTTTGTTTGCTTTATGCATGTTAGATCTTGTTGATATTTATTTTGGAATTTCTTCTCTTTCTTAAATTTATGGATTAAAAGTTTTGTTAGAAGAAATCTAATACTTCAAGAACATTATGGAAAGATCTTATTTTGGATTAGTTAGGGTTTGTTTAATTTTTGTTGTTGAAACCCTAGAGATTCAAATCAGATTTAAACTTCTTTATAATTTTTACATATAGTTGTATTCATTTTGTAGATCTAAGAAGATTATGTTTCATGTTAGAAATTAGTTATTAAACCCTATTTTATCATGTTATATATATATATATATATATATATATATATATATATATATATATATATATATATATATATATATATATATATATATATATATATATATATATATATATATATATATATATATATATATATATATATATATATATATATATATATATATATATATGAGGGGTTTTTCTTTAAGAGGTTATTATTCTGTCTCGGAGAATTTTCTCTAACAAAAATATAAAATAATAATAATAAAAAAAAATAAAAATATTTAAATAAATTATTAAGAGTGGGGATAGGGGTTATTTCTCCCAACCCCTTCCCCTGCATGCGAAAGAGGTCACACAATAGCCTAAGTTACCGGTGTTGTGGGCTATCAGCTACATAAGTTGTTGGGGAAATATGTTGCATGACAACCTATGCTACCGTAGCACCTATCGAGTGGGATCGACCGTTCCCTCCCACACAGGTTGCTTTTCATTTGTTTATTTTTTTAAAAAAATTATAATTTTTTTTTAATATAAATTTTATTTTATAAAAATTTTAAAGTTAATTTTACTTTAATAAATTTATTGATAACTATTGACAATTCAAATATTAATATTATTAATTTTTAAAAATTTTTTTGGCAAAACTTTATATTTATATTAATATCAACTAGTTCAAAAGGGTTCCCGGAGAAAGAACCAGGTAAGAAAACTTCATTCATGACCCATCAAAATACAACATTGGCTTTAGCTCATCTGAATATTACCTAGACTACCCAAAGCCCCAAGGTCATGGATGAACCTGATTGTATCTTGCAAAATAGGATCCCATTACAACATGGAAGAATGTATCTGCATTTAAAATATATGCAAGTTTAAAATCCTAAATTGCGCCAAAATCCAAAGCCAATTTGAAGGCCGAATTATAGTAAAAGTACCCCAGCACCCGATTACAACACTGAAGCACAACATAGTGTGAAAATATACAAGTATAGTCCCAATTACAGTAAGAATACCTCAATACCCATTTACAACTTTAAGGCACAACATAATGAGCATAGTGCATGTGGAGAGACCTGTGAAACCAAAATTGAAGTAGAGGACCATCATGGAGAGAAATAATGACAAAGAGAGAGTCCGATGGGGAGAAGAAAAGGGCATACATCTTCCAATATGCGCTTACCACCTGATATGAAGGTCACTCAAAAACATAGTATTTTCAAAAATCTACAACAAGATATTAGTTGAACAAAAAACATGAACCATGGGATAGAAAACATCATGGAACATAGCCACCACAACCAAATTGTGATGGAGGAGATAAAAATAGGGAGCTCCAAAATCTATCAGCTTGAGAGTAAAGAAGATCTCCCAAACCCAAGGGACCATGAGATGAAGCAGGGGAAGAGGAAGATTCGGCTGACGACATGACCGAAACATGAACCAGAGCCAACAGAGGAGAAAGATCACTATGACGAGAATACACCCACAGGAGGAGGCCCAGTGTCCACACTAGAGGCATGAGAATGTGAAATCAAACCAAGAAGGGCATATGTTTTTGCAAAAGCCTTTCCTCTATGACCCGCATCAAAGGGAGTCTTGTTGAGTAAGTGATCGAGAGGCATGATGGAAGATGTGGCAAGACACTCCTTTACCATTGCTAGCAACATGATGTACTTATCTGAGTTGAAAAGAAGGTGGCTGGGAAAAATACCACCAATATGAGCATCTTCCTGCCAGAAATTATACTTCTGAATTGCCAATAGCAAACCATTATCCTGAAGAAATTGGGGCAAGATAACACAGTTTGCAATAGAAAGAAACAAAGTCCAGGACTAAGAAAAGTCCAATATGCTAGAGAAAAATATTGAAATGATTTGGGATGGGAAGATAATTCTTTTAAAATGGGGAGACAACACCGATTATCCAATCAGCCTTCAAATACATATAGTGCATTTTGGACAATGGAAAGTGAACATGGAGGACAAAAAATCATTTGAAATGATACCTTCAAGAGGGATTTCAAGATAAGGATAGGAGAAGTGGACTCAAACATTCAAAGGCCTAAACTCATCAAAATATCTATTGAAAGCCATGGAAAAAAATAAACAAGGGGCTAGAAGGTAGAGGACTGAATAAAGGAAATGAAAGGGATAGGATAGAATATAAGGAAAGAGAGGAGCCATCATGAAGGAAAATTTCTCAGTTAGAAATGTGATTGAAAAGCAATACCAATTTAAATCCAAATGTACACAAAATACCAAGAAATGATAAAACTGAAATGGTAAAGTACACACACATAAATAATTAATGAGAATCTTATGAAATCATAAACCAAGGATCTCATAGGACATTCACATCCTCACCAATAAAAATAAATTCAAATGGGGGTAACCAAAAAAATAAGATAGACTCACTATGAATCAAGTTAAAAATAGAGGGGTGGGAAGCCAAGGATACTAGAGTGGAGGGATAATATAGGTGAGAGTCATCAGCACCTAAATTAGCAAGAAAATCTGCTAAATAATTACCTTCTCTAAAGATGTGGGTTAAGAAGCAATCCAAGAATGAATCAAGAAGGGACCAAATCTAGGATAGAACATAGTGAATGTGCTTGAAAAAGAGCATCTCTTAACACAAGCATTGATAATTACCGAGGAATCACCTTCAACATGAAGGAATTTAACATTCAACTTCTTAGCTGCAAAGAGACCATGTAAAAAAGCAAAAGCTTTTGCCAAATTATTAGTTCCTGGGGGGACATGGTGAGCCTCAAAGTAAAGAACAGAACCATGATAGTCACAAAGAACAAAGCCAATCCATGACTTACCCAGATTACCCTTAGAGGAACCATCAATATTAAGTTTGATACACCTGGCTTGAGGAGGAGACCATTTAACTAAAGCTCTAGATTGCAATCTATCTTTAGGGTAGAGGGGAAAAGGAAGGGAAGGGAATACCAAACCTTGCCAATTCTTAGAAGTAATAATATCCCAAGAAGAAAATCCCTGATCCCCTTTAAACTTACAAGTATAGGCACTAGTAACCTCAACAATGGAGTGATGAAGCCTATTGAGAACAACATCAATAGAGGAGGGACAATTTCAAAAAATCCTCTTATTTCTTTCCCACTAGATAGCCCATAGGATCAAAGAAGGAGAAAAAATCCAGATGCAAGCACACATAGATTTGGGGAACAAAACTGGCCAAGATTGAAAAAGATCCCACGCAGATAGTGGGAGAGGTATAGGAAAATATAGCTTTTTCAAAACAAATAACCAACAATCTTGGGTAAAGGGGCAGTTAAGGAAAAGGTGATCAGTGGATTCTTGAGCCTGATTACACAAAACACAAGGAAATGCATTGGTAATATTGAGTCTAGACAATCTTTCACTTGTAAGGACACGATTCCTCAAGACAAGCTAGGAGAAACAACCTGCCTTGGGTAAAATTGACTTATGCCAGAAAAAAGTAAAGGCCCTGTGCTTAGTTTTGTTATTTTGAGAAGCTTGAGCTATCTTATATCCCAACTTAACTATGTAGTTTCCATCTGGGGATGGAGCCCAAAAAAGTCGATCGCAAGTCCTAGAAAAGAGAATAGATTGCCTAGATAAAAATTGATTACCAGAGATGGCACCCTAAGGAGCAATAGGAAGAAGGGAAAAATCATTCTATATGACTAATCTAGAATGAATGTAAACTACTGGTACATATTTAATGAGATTGGAACCCAAATGCAAGGAAGCCACTTCCCAAATATCTACGAAAGGTTGGAGAGTGTTTAATGGAGGCAAACAGTTCCATGAGTCAAGCCAAAAATTGACTGACTCACCATTATGGACTTCCCATGACACAAAGGATGTAATAATATGCCTAGCTCTCATCATAAAGTTCCAAATGGTTGAACCTTTTGGAGGATCTAGAGCAGAAAAGACTCTAGACGGGTCTAAATTATCAAAGCATTTCTCTTGCATCAAACGACACCATTTAGTGTTAGGTTGAGAAAATAGCTTCCAAACTAGCTTACCACCAAAGGCCAGGTTGTGAGATGACAAATTATGAATATTATTAATTTTTATTCTAATGTAAGTTGTTTAAGATTCATTATCAATATTTTTGTAATTATATGAGTTCAATAATTATGGATTTGAAATCAATTTATTTAATTCTTTGTATAAATTGATTTTCTCATGTATAAAGAAGAATTTAATTAGGAATATAATTATAGTTGTGTTAGTGATTATTTTAATAAATTAATTTTTGTAATGGTGTTTTACAAATTAGTTTATTATGAATAAATTCTTATGATTGTTTTCCTTCTATGATTGTGGGTTAAGAGGGAGTCTTTTATTTTTATGTCATTTTTTTTAGGATTGTTACTAGAGGTGGGGTTAGGGAAAATTGTGTTATGTTTTTTTGTCTTGCATACTTGTATCGCATTTGATTTTTTTACAACCCAACTTTATGGAAAATCTTGATTATGTTGTGATGTATATGTGATGGAAGTTGGTTATGTGTGTTCTTGTGACATTTTGGAACCAGGTCTTATCATTTATGATCCATAATTATATATGAGATGTATTTTTGAGACTTTTGAGATTAGGGTAGTTTATCTAAGTGTTAGAGGGGAAGTGGCTTTCTTTGGAAGTGTCAGAGCCTAGAAGTGGCTATCTGGGTATCCTTAGTAAGTTACTTAATAAGTAATAATATAATACATTAAATGGGGTTTTAAATTGAATTGATAAGATAATGAATACCTCACCCATGCCTTGAGTGCTAGTATAGGCTAAAGATAGGAGTGGGATAAGATGATTTCCCATCTAGTAGTGACAGTGAGTTCTAGCATGATTGGCTATCCTTGTCTACATGAGAGGATTTTAGGTTCCACATTTGATCACACTTGGGAGTTGGAGTCTAGTGAGATCATTCCAAGGGGTTGACATATGTGATGACACTTCCCTAATTTCATTTTAGGTTTCCTATGTGTGTTGGTTGTCTCTAGATTAGTATGTGTACCTTTGGGTTTGAGTTGTACCTTTGAGATAGGAATTTTTCAAGATCACTTTCTTAGTTCCACCTGATGAGTGATTTTGGTATTGTTATCCAAGTGGGGTTCAATGTTATCTCCTCAACATAGTGGAAGTGGAAGAACAAGGTTCCAAAAGGCTGGGAGGTAGTAATTCTCTTACCATTTGAGACTGTGACGTCCTTGTACCACTATTGGATGATCCTTGTTGCAGTTGTTTCTTATTATTTCATCCTTGGAGATTTGGTCCTATTGTTTCTTTTATTTGTACTTTGTACTCAATTATATTTACATACCCTATGACTTGTGCAGTGTATGTGGTTTATCATGTATACCATATGGTTCAAATGTATTTGTTTATTCTTATGATGATGTACTTTAGTTTCGCTATGAAGAAGATTTCTATGATTATTGTACTTAATAGATTAAATTGTGCTTATGTAATTCTACATCAAGGAACCCTTGATATTTGTAATTTGTAATTGAGATTGTGTTTATGAGTACATATCGACTTTATGTTATTTATTCCACTTTGTTATTCAATATTATTTGTAAAATCCTAAGAAAAAAATTATTTTGTAAACTTAGTAACAGTTTTTAGGTTAATATCTCTTGGGTTCCCTGGTGGGGCATTACACTTGGTATCAGAGCACATGTTTGTACACTGGGAACTCTAGGAATTTTGTATGCCCATTAAATGTCTAGTAGTTAAAACTTGAAAAAAAAAATTAGACATATAACACTCTTGTATTTTAGACTATTGGTTTGTGATTATATCATGTTTTATTATTTATGACTTATTTAAGATAGCGTTCTTCTTGTTTGAATGTTATAGGAAATATGGTCACTGAGACTAGATCTTTTGCTAGAGGTCATAGTGGAGGGTGTGGAAGGAGTAGGATTCATATCCCTCCTATGAGCCATAAAGTTGAGGAGATCAGGGAAGAGAATAGTTGAGAGCATCATGGTGATTTAGGAGAGCTTAATACTATGTAGATACTCTAGACTATTCTAGAATGTCTACCTTTTCATGACAAGGCTGAGTAGGAAGAATCACACCATTTTGATAATGAGGAGAGACATAGATCCATGAGTCCTAGAGGAAGGGACACTACCCTTGGTCAAGGGGCTGCAAAGGCCAATTAGATAAGAGATCTTCTTAGATCAAAACCTCCTCCTTTTAATGGTCTTGCTACTAGTTTTGAGGTAGAGACATGGCTCATTACATTGGATTGATTTTTTACTATGCAAAAATTTGATATCAATGTTAGGGAAAGGTGTGTCGTTATGCACCTCAAAGTTTTTGTAGCTTCTTGGTGGAAGATTAAATTAGAAACTAGAGCTTACCATGGAGACTGTCACTTGGGAGCTATTTCTCAAGAACTTTCAGGAACACTTCTTATCTAATCAATGGTAGTAGAAGCACACAAATGATTTCCATAATCTATGGCAATTATGTATAATTGTCTAGGATAATGAGCATCATTTCTTCAAGCTCAAGCCTTATAAAATATTTAGTGATAAGTCACCATTGATGTTGCAACATTTCATCAAGGGGCTTAATGGTCATATCATTAGGGGAGTTAATAATTTTGAACCTAAGATCCTCAAGGAAGCGTTTATTAAGACTACCTTAGTGGAGGAAAATTTGACTTTGGGTTGCTTGGCCAAATAATTGCATCATAAATCTATAGCATTGGACTGCTTATTTTAGGTTTGGGAACCCTAAATGATTTCTAATTAGATCATTCAATCTCATTTAATTATCAACCAGGGACGTAAAATTGGAATGGTATCTACAAAGTATATGCTTCAAACTCTCTTAATCTCCATGACTAATCTATGAAATTCAAATGCATTAAGCTTCATGAAATCTATGCTAATACAAGTAAATGAGTTTACTCTAGGAAAAAAAATAATCATAGATAGGAATTACTCTAACCACCTATGCTGGAGGAACAGTCTACTAGTTATGTTACTAGTGGTTGTAGGAACAACAAAGTTCTACTTTACTTCTAAGTAAGCATGAAAATGATTCCTACTCTAACAAAGTAATTCACTCATTAAGTGGGCCCCCTTGGATGAGTGAATAGAAACACAATCAAGATAAAAGGATTGAACTCAAACTATGCATTCTATTCATTCATGGGAAACAAGTATATTTGGATTGAAAATAAAATAGTATTACAACTACAATAGCTTCTATTCAAAAAATTGACTAACTCCAAGAGTCACAATAGTCATCTTATTTAAAGGAAAACTATAACTACTCCCTAAATCTAGGATCACTCCATTAATGAGGATCATTATAGATACATAATGTATTATAACATAAATAACAATCATCAAGAATAAGTCCTCCTAGAATATAGTGCGTTGTGGGTCCTAGATCTATGCATTGCTCTTAAGAACAAACTGTATTGACACATTTCTCATGCAAAGGTCTTGTAGTAATGCCTTAACTATTCGAGCGCTCACTTGACTTCTTCAACACGAAGGCATCTTGTGGCAATGGTCGACTTTGAATCCTACAACACCATTATGTTGATCTTTAAATACACCATGACCGATCCATGCAAAATGATTAATGCATACACAACCTTTGATAAATACATATTCACATCATTAATATTAGGAAGAAAGTATTAATTTCTAATTAATACTCTTGGAAGGCATATGGCTATAGGAAGGAAACTACCCAAAAACATAGCATAGGCAAAGGATCATTCATTAGCATATATAATTGTTGTATTCTGTCATTTTTGTCCATTAATTTTAATCAAATATATCATGTTCTTCTATCAGCCATATTCCTACTTATGTCTTTACACATATAAAATATACATATCAAACCATAATTCCATGTATCTATTTTGCAAATAAACTGCTAAAAAGAAATAAAAAGAACTTAGAAAGATGGCCATTTAAGAGGCTAATCATTCCCCCCAACTATCTTATTGCTGGTCTCCAGCAATCATAAAGTTGTGGATCCTAGCTCTTAGCCTTAGGTCACCGGAAGTCTTCTCCCCTGACTCATCATCAATATAGTTGAAGTATCCATGGTTCTCTCTCAACCTTTCCCATCTCTGAACTTATTTGGCCATGTCATGATCTTTGGCATCTTCATTTATCTCTACCTACAAGTAGTGATTGTAGCAACAATCTCATGAGATGAGTGATGATACCAATCTGTATAGGCTTTCTCTCTGACTAGGTATAATTTATTTGCTTTGATTGGATTCACTGTAACCAAAAGCCAATCAAGAAATTTTTTCCTAGAATGTTTAACTTCAGGTCTTATAAACAAGGGTGTCTCCATCTCACTATTTCTATAAGGTAAATCTTGATGTTCCTTTCTTATTTCATTTTGTATCCAAGACATTACTAATCTCAATTGGACATGCTCCACATAGAGGAGTGAATTCTAGTCCCTTTCATCTGGTACAACAAGATTATGAAAATACAATTCACGCAACAAATTCTTCAAATAAAAAGGAGCTAATTTAAATGCATCATAAAACTCATGGGGTGTTGAGACAGAGGGGTTCAATCCTTCCACAATTCTTGTGAACTTGAAATTAATGAATTGTTCTTTAAGAAATAGGGCATATACCAGTGACGGTGATCTACATGCCATAATCTCTGGAATCAATTCAGTGATCTAAAAAACCCTTCCTTTCAACACCTCAATTTGGTATGTTTTTTGCTCCAATTGATGAGCTTGTTCATCAATGGTTCATTTCAATTTTTCTTTCTCTAACTCCCACTATGCCCTTTTCTATAATAGTTTCTAATACAAATTCAACCTTGCAGTGAGAGGTGTGGATAGGTCTAGTGGTGGCATGGGTCCTTGATTGAAAATGTCAGTCCATCCTGGTGCAAGCTGAGGGTTTTTTATTGTATTTTCCTATGTTGAGGACTTTCCTTTCCACACAACAAGAGTTTTCACTACTTTCTCCCCTTGGCAGGATTCAACTACCCTGGCTAGTGTGTCCAACCCATCCTTATTAATTTGTTCTAACACCTCTTCAATAATATCCTTATTGATTTCCAAGAATTCTTCAGAAGGTAAATCTTTGGAATCATCAGGGTTATCTTGTCTAACAAATTCATCAACAAAATCATCTACCCCTTTAGAATCTCTATCACTATCAATAAGAATATAGTCAACATTAGGGTTAACTTCTGCTTCTAAATTCTTATTATAGGAAACAATGTCACTATCTTTACCCTGAATTTGTATATTATCATCGTCTGTGTTTTCCTGAACCATTTTTTTAGAAGAGCATCTTTCCATAGATTCAGAGGATTATATGTTAATAGTTTGAACAGGAGGCTCAACATCCTTGTTGATGTTTGAGGAAAGCCTTTCACTTCTTCTAGCAGGGGTTTTGGAAGAGCATTGAGGATTCTTGTGTTTCCTCCTACTGGTAGACACTTCCTCAATAGCTGCTACATGAGGTTCTTCTAATGTTCCACTCTCATGTAAGGGTGAGGTTTCATCAACCTTGTCACTATCACCTTTATTATTGGGCTGCTATTCTGGAATTAATTCTTTTGTTTCCAGGGTTTTACCTTTTTCTTTCTTGGAGACAGACCTAGTTTTTACAGAAGGTAGGGTCTCAGGAATAACAATTTCCTTGTCTTTTCTTTTTTTCCCACTGGAATTAGGAGTACTAATATCACAAGCTCTCTTCCTAGGTGGTTTAGGGTTAGAGGAAGAAGCTTTAGGAATGATTCTTGTTCTTTGAATTATTTTACAAACCCATGTGGTTGTTTTCTCCCTTCTTCCTACACCCTGGCCTCTAGGGCCAACCATTCTAGGCTCTATTTCATCCATTTTTAAAAATTCATCCCAAGTTCCTATCATTTCCTTATTCAACACCCTTTCCAAAATTAATTTAATTAAGTAGTGATGAGAAACTAACTGATCTTTACCTGGCTGAACCAAAGAAGCTTGTTTCTTCAAAATGTTAAACAAAAAGCTAGGTAAATTTACTGGTGATGAAGAAAAAATTGATCATCTTGAGCAATATAATGGAGGATCTGTAAAAATGGGCAATGATACACCTTGTATGGTTAGAGGAAAGGGATCCTTACTAATAAATGATAAAATTAAATGTGATAATTCTTATTGGGTAGAAGGACTAAATTATAATTTTCTAAGTGTGGCACAGCTTAACAATTCAGGCCACCGTGTAGCTTTTAAGAGGAAGACAGTGAAGATATTTGATGGAAGAGGAAAACTTGTTGGAAAAGGAGCACAAACAAAAGGTAACTTGTTTTATCTTGATAATGATAAGTCTTCTTGTTTAATGATGAAAGATGAGGATGCATGGCCGTGGCATAAAAGGTTATGCCATGTAAACTTTGACAACATGATCAAGATCAGTAAAAAGAAAAAGGTTAGAGGTCTTCCTAGCCTAGCTAAGCTAGATCATGTAATGTCTCATCAATGTCAGAAAGGTAAGATGACAAGATCTAGTTTTAAGAGAAAAGATTAATCAACAAAGGAAATTTTGGAGCTAGTTCACACTGACCTATGTGGTGCCATGAGAACACAGAGCTATTATGGAGATAGATACTTCATTTTGTTTGTTGATGATTATACTAGATTGATGACAGTAATGTTCTTAAAGGCGAAATCAGAAGCATTTAAAATGTGTAAATGGTATAAAGAAAAAGTAGAGAAAGAAACTAGTAAGGAACTAAAATTCTTAAGATCTAATAGAGGTGGTGAATTTATTTTTGATGAATTTACTAACTATTGTAATGAGCATGGTATTAAAAGATAGGTTTCTGCACCGAGAACACCTCAGGAGAATGGCATTGCTAAAAGGAGGAATAGATCAATTGTTGATTGTGCAAGGACACTCATGATAGAGAAGAATGTAGCTCAAACATACTAGAGAGAAGAAGTTAGCACAACATTTTATGTTTTGAATCGAGTACAACTGAAGGACACTAAAAAAACACCCTATGAGTTATGGTTTGGTCACAAACCCATTGTAAGTTATTTTAGAATTTTGGAAGTAAATGCTTTATTTTGAAAGATGAAAGAAATGGAAAATTTGAATCAAAAGGTGATGAAGGGATATTTATTGGATATTCCAATAAAATAAAAGCATATAAGTGTCTAAACAAAGTTACTAATAAAATGATTGAAAGTACTAATGTCAGGGTTGATGAGTTTGATGATAAGAATGGTGAAGAGAACATCAGGGAACCAAAAGATTATGGTAGATTCACTTACATTGAACATCTAGAGTAACAACTAAAGCTGCAGACTGTGTCAACTGGACATCGGGAAAACAACGTTGAGGAACAAGAAAGGAACACTGATGAGTAGGAACAAGCTACCGAGAAAGAAATTGAACCTAAACAGGATGAACAAGAAAGAAGAGATCGGGTATTGGCAAGATTTTTTAGGAGACATCATCATGAGAACCAAATCATTGGTGAAAAGCAAGCAGGCATGCAAACAAGAAATAAGTCAAGACAAGGTACATGCTTAGTTTGTGAGTTTGAATTGAAAAATGTTAAAGTTGCATTGGAGAATGATGAATGGATAAATGCAATGAATGAGGAGATTGAACAAAAAGAGAAAAACAAGACTGCATGGACCTTAGTACCTAGACCTAAGGATAAGAATGTTATCAGTACTAAGTGGATCTTTAGAAACAAGCTGAATGAAAATGGAGAGGTTACAAGGAATAAAGCCAAACTAGTTTGCAAGGGATATGCACAAGAGGAAGGAATTGATTATGGTGAGACCTTTGCACCTATTTCTAGACTAGAAGGAGTTCAAATTTTATTGGCCTATGCAGCACATAAGAAATTTAAAGTTTATCAAATGGACCCTAAGTCTACATTTCTGAATGGGATACTTGAAGAAGAAGTCTACATAGAACAACCAGAAGGGTTTGTAGATCCAGACAAGAAAGACATGGTACATAGACTACATAAATCTTTATATGTTTTAAAGTAAGCACCAAGAGCCTAGTATGAAAGGCTGCATACTTATTAGTTAAGTATTAGATTTGTTAGAGCTAGTGAGAACATCAATCCATATATGAAAGGAGAATCAGATGATACTATCCTAATTGCTGAAATATTTGCGGATGATATTATCTTTGGAGGAAAAGATCACATATGTAAATAATTTGCTGATGAGATGAGAAAAGAATTTGAAATGTCTATGTTTGGAGAGATTAAGTTCTTTCTAGGACTATAGGTTATTCAGTAGAATGATGGGATATTCATCACACAACCCAAGTATATCAAAGAAGTACTGAGAACATTTGGCATGGAAGATGCTAAACCAGTTGGAACACTAATGGTCATAGGCTACAAATTGACTAAAGAGGATGAAACTACAGAGGTGAACCAGACATTTTATCGATCTATGATTGGTAAATTAATGTATGTAGTGCATAGTAGACCAGATATTGCACATGTTGTGGGGATTGTTGCAAAATTTTTTGCAAATCCTAGGGAGTCACACATGGTTTCTACAAAGAGAATCTTAAGATACCTAAAGAAAACATAGGATTATGGATTATTGTATCCTAAGGATGACAAATTTGAACTAAGAGTCTACACCGATGCTGATTGGGCTGGAAATGTGGATGACAAAAAAAGCACAACCGAAGGAGCATTTTTCTTCTGTGAAAGACTTGTTACCTAGACATGTAAGAAGTAGTCTTGTATTTGTTAGTCTATAGCCGAACCAGAGTATGTTGCTACTACTACAAACTATTCAAATATTGCATATATTAAGCAAGTGTTGGAAGGAATGAATGAGGTAATCATTGAGCTGGTGATCATATATTGTGATAATACCAGTGCTATAAACATTTCAAAGAATCCAGTGATGCATTTTAAAACAAAGCACATATCTATCAAGTATCACTACTTAAGAGAACAAGTACAAGAGAAGCAAGTGGAGCTATAATTTGTTACATCTAAAGAGAAACTTGTAGACATATTTACCAAGCCTCTATTGAAAGATACATTTGAATAATTGAGGACTAGACTTGGGGTTTGTTCCCTGTCTACCAGTCACTAATGTGATATGGAGGTTGCATCATCCTAATCTTATCAGAAGGTCATTCATGTTGATGTAGCATAGTTCACACTTTAGATTTTGTCTAAGTTTGTGAAAGATTTGAGAAACCAGTAGCATACTCAGTATACTAAGATACAGTAAATGAACCAGACAATAGAGAGTTACATGGCTACTACAGAGCTATATGTTTATGTGTTTCTTTGGCATTGTTGTCAAAGGGAGAGATAAACAATATGATAACCAAGGAGAATACTAGAACATCTATCTAAGGGAGAGACAATCTGAGAAAGTCAGGGAGAGTGTTGAAGATCAGTTGCTGAGAACAGAAGAAGAACTCTGAGAGTTGCAAAGATCATATCTGCAAAAGATAGTCTGCACTTACAATGATGTTGTGTAACAAAGTGATTAAACATATTAAGCTAGGGAAAGCTTATACCAAGCTACATCATTTGTTTATAGAGTTGTAGAATACATGTTTGGTATGTGTGTGGTATACTTCATATTGCTTGAGTTTCCATCAATGCCAAAGGGAGAGATTGATGAACTACAACTGATTGAGAACATGATTGAAGAACTAAAAGTGATTAGAGATCATTGAACACTGAAGTGTTTTGTAAGATAATTGAATCAGTTTTATGTTGTCATTGATGTCAACTAGTTTTGATAGTACTTATCATGATAGTTGCAAATATCTAACACATCTGTAGAAGAGAAGAGAAAGATGAAGAACTGAGATATCTACATTGGGGAAGATGGATATGACAGATGAAGATAAGGAATACTCTTGGTAACTTATTGATGAGCCTATGACTTCATATGGTTAACTTGATTATGTTACATTAATTTGTTATGGAGATAGAAGAAAAATATTACAAAGTAGTGTGGTCGGTTAATGAAGCATTCTAGTATACACCAAGCAATGTAGTGTATACTGAGCACAGTATAAATCGAGCTTTTGTTCACCGACACATTCCTTTGTTAACTAAGTATGGACAAAAGAACTAAATGATGAGTTTAGCATACAAAAGTTGATGGGCTATAAAGTGTATGATTAGGAGGTGGAAAGATAAATTTTGTTATAAGATCAATGGCTAGAAAAATTCAAGGAAGATCTAAAGGATAGAATTGAAACGTGTTACTTACATAACTGCCAAGGAAGGTTTAAGTGAAAAAATCAATAAAGGTGATTAAGCGGCAAAATCTAATGGATGAAAAGAAAACGGTTTACTTGTCTATTTAAAAGACTAGGGTTTCACAACAAAAATTATGCTAGAGGAAGATACCTGTAGAGATATCATGTGAACAAGCTTCATGCATGCCTGATCAAACTGGTTAAAGGAGAATTGAACTGCAGAGTTAACCAAGCGTCAGAGAACTTTTACCGAGGGACAGTAAGTTACTGAATGTTGATGAATTGAATGGATATATTGATTAGAGGATTTTATGAGCTTAAGAATAGATTTGAACATCTACAAATCAAGTTGTATTATATTCATATCACTTGTTGTTATAGTTTAACCATTGTAATCAGATAAATCTCTTAACCAAGTAGACTTGAAAGTCTTGTAATGTCATTCATAGAATGTACATTTGTTATCATGTCAACCCCATAGTGAATGTTTTTTGGATGATAATGGTTAGTGTTAAATCCTCTAACAAGGTCACACCTTACAGTGTGTTTTGTAGCCTCTAATAGGGTTGGCTCTTCACCGAGCTCACTTCAAAAGAGTGAACAATTTTTGGGTTACCGGTCCAAGGTGGTTTTTCCCTTTGTAGGGTTTCCACATTAAATCTCTTGTGTTATGTGTTTATTGTGGTGATTTTTTTATTGTCATACTTTACATATTGCATATCTGATTTGGTCGGTAATCACTATGCACAATTAACTGGTAATCGGTAAAATGCACAAATAGTTTAGTATTATTATTTACCGAGCTGCAGATTAAGTTGAATTTGTTTATAAGTTTTACATTTTATTTTTGGGACTATGGATAACTGATTCACCCCCCTCTTAGTTATTCTAACAGAACCCTCTAGCATAGAGTGACAATTCTCAATCTAAGAACTTTTGTAACTTTATGTGAAACAAGCACAACTAGCCTAGCCAACTGCATAGAGAACAAATTCAGTTGCTAGCAGGGGAACCTTTTATTATTCTAGTGCACCCTCCACTGGGAGAGGTCATCATAGAAGTAGTGGTTGTTTCTCATGTGGACAATATGGTCACATTGCAATGAATTTACCTCAATGTGCATCACAATTTTCAAGATAGAGTCTTGTAACTTTTGAGCCTAGAATAGGAGATGTTGGCATATCTCATAGAGGATTTGTAGAAGTGGATCATCATCAGGAAGATCACTAAGGTACTACGGTAGAGACTTATGGTGCTTCCAGAGGTGTTTCTTTTTCTATCTTATTTTATTCAAGAGTTATAGATTCTTTTATATCTCCTTTTGTAGTAGAGAAATGTGGGCTTGTGGTAGTAAAGCAAGACATAGGTTGGAAAGTGGAGTTGGAATCTGGGTAAAGGGTATAAAAAAAACTCACTTGTGCATAAATGTGAGTTTAACCTAGGTAAATGCATTACCTTGGTTGATCTTCATATGATCCCTTAGGATAGATTGGCTAGGTTCTCATATGATATTGTCCTTGGGATAGATTGGCTAGGTTCTCATGGAGCCAACATTTATTATAGACAAAAGATAATCAAATGCAAGGATGACATTGGAAAGGATTTTGAGATTATGGGAGTTCAGTATCCTATATATCTTTGTATGATTTCCACTATGAAACTCAAGAGAAGCATGCAAAAGGATTGTCTAGTTTTTGTAGTAACTATGAATGAGATAGACAAAATTGAAACTAAGGAGAAGACTCTTGATCATCCTACTCTTCAGGAATTCACTGATATCTTTCCTAGTGAGATTCTAGGTATGCCACCAAAGCATGACATAGATTTTTACATCCATCTTGTTCCAGGAGCATAACCTATATCTAGAGCTCCTTGTCGAATAACCACACATGAGTTTTGTAAGCTTAAGCTCTGGTTATAGGATCTTTTGGTGAAGGGTAGTATTCAACCAAGTGTTTCTCCATGGGGAGCCCTTGTACTATTCATTAAGAAGAAAGATATATCTTTATGCTTGTGCATCAACTATATAGTGTTGAACAAGGTAATAATCAAGAACATGTATCCTTTTCCAAGGATTGTCGATCTCCTTTATTTGATAAAAGGGGCCAAGTTACGCTCAAAGATTGATCTTAAATTAGGATACCATTAGTTACATATCTAGGATGTTGATATTCACAAGACTACATTTCACACTCGCTATGGATATTATGAGTTCATATTAGTCTCTTTTGGTTTGACAAATGCTCCATCTATTTTCATGTGCTTGATGAATGGAGTATTTCTTTCTTACCTTGATCATTTTGTCTTGTCTTCTTGGATGATATATTGATATATTCTAAACCATGAAAGAGCATGAGGAAAATATATGATTGGTTTTGTACTGTCTTCATGAAAATCATTTGTATTCCAATGTGGAAAAGTGTGACTTCTTTCACTTTGTGGTTTGGTACTTGGGAAATGTGATCAGAAATGGGGGTATTTCAATAGGTTCTTCCAAGATTTAGGCTATAGTAGATTGGTCAACCCCCACAAATGTGTCTGAGGTTTGTAGTTTCATGGGCTTGGCAAAATATTGTTGTAGGTTTGTTAAGGACTTCTCTAGAGTTGCATATCAAATTAATTTTCTTCAAAGGAAAGGGAAGATGTATTTTTGGGTAGAGAAGTGTGAAGAGGATTTTTAGAACCTCAAGGAGCATTTGAGTAGTGCACCTATTCTAGCAATACTTGAACCAATGGGTGATTTCATGGTGTGTGTTGATAATTCTTTGGAAGGTCTTGGAGAAGTCCTTATGCAAGAAGGACATGTGATTGCTTATGAATCTCACAAACTCAAGGATCACAATTTGAAATATCCTACACATGTTCTTAAGTTAGCGGTTGTGGTTCATGCATTATTTTGATGTAGACATTTTCTATTGGGACATCAATTTGAGCTTCATAGTGATCACCGCAGTTTGTAGTATATCTTTACCCAGCCTTAAATTAATACTAGGCAAAGGTGATGGATGGAGTTTCTTTATGAGTATGAATTTGAGGTCAAGTACATCTAGGGTAAGGAGAATGTGGTTTTTGATGCCTTGAGTTGCAAGAGGCATGAGATATCAGCTTTGACTCTTGGTGTAGATTTAAAGAGTCGTATACTCCAAGAACTTCCTATAGATACTTGGTTCAAGGAAGTGAGTGTTGAGATTGAGTCAGGGAGATCTTTGTAAGAATAATTTTTAGGTTATGTTTTAGAGTTAGATAACCTTTTGTGTTATGTTATTTACTAAATGATTCCATAAATGCCAAAGGGGGAAATTGTTGGAAAGTGAGAAGTGCATGAAGGTGTATATGTTATCATTACTGGAAACACATACATCTATGATGGTCACCTAAAGTGGAAACAATTTTTTGGTAATCAAATAAATGAAAAATGCCTAAGTATAGAGATAATTTCCAAAATACAGTCATGTTAGAAAGAAAAGTCCACCAACTGAACTGAGAGGGGGGAAGAATCAGTTGTGAGCTTAATTAACTTTAATTCAACTCTATCAAATCTTAAGCTTGTAATCAATAAAAAAAATAACCACAAGATAATAAACATACACAATAACACCAGATATGTTAACTAGGGAAACCCTTGATCAGAGGGAAAACCCCGATGGGAATGATGCCCACAAAATGATGTACTAATATAAAAAGTTCCTTGTGAAAGGATAGACCTTGTTAGAAATATATTAAAATTAAATCGATACATATGAATCCCTATTGGGAGACTTTGGATCTCTACTAAAATATCCCAACCCTATGAGGAGTTGATTAAGAAGCACAACGAAGATAATTGAACCCACTATCCAAATTGCTTCAAGACTATCTTCACTAAACAATGTTCAGGATAAAACATCCAAGGGTGAACTGACTAAAAAAAACTCTCTTTTCTTGTACAGTTCCTTTGAAGTCCTCAACAAACCAATAACATCATCTTCTTCTCTATCATAAAGATTTCTCATTCAAATCTCGCACAACATTTCATGACCATGTGATATCTTTATGATACCCTATTGTATCAAATAACCTTAATTTACTTTATACCAAGTCCTAATGATTATTGAGATGACCAAAAGGTTTTCTCAATTTATAATTAATAATATAGGACATCAATAAGAATTTATAATATACGTTTCAATGCATCTTAAACACTTTCAAAGAAATACTAATCTGTAGTCATCTCTCAAAGAAGTAACACGCTTCACATCACCCATAAGTATTCACAGAATGAAAATTTAATTCTTCCATGTTTATCCAAGCATCTTGAATATTTCATCAGCAACATATCAACCTCATTGAAATAATAAATCTTGAATAACTATCACCAGTTCCTGGAAACTCTCACTATGAACAGTCTTCAGTAAACTTTACATAACTTGAACATATTTGCATAAATTTTTCTATGCTTACAACCACATCATGAGAACACATTATTTAATTCTAAACAATCTTCATGAAACTCCATTCATCAACATAAAACCTTGTGAAATAATTGTGTGTTTGTAACTCTATTATTTCTGTGTAGAAAGAATATATGGTGACATCAATGATAAACCCAGTCATGAATGTAACATATAACAACTCAATCATCTCTAATCAAGTATTTTTATAACCTTACATGCCAAGCTCTAGGATCCTACTTCAATCCATACAATGCCTTCTTCAATTTTCAAACAATATCCTTGTCTTTTGTTAAATAAAAAACATCAGGTTGTTCAATGTCGACTTCCTCTTCAAGTTCTCCATTAAGAAAAGGTGATTTTACATCAATCTGATATACCTTGAAGTTTTTAGGTGCACAGGTTTCTTCAAAGTCAATACCTTCTTGCTATGAGTATCCTTTACAAACCAATCTTTCTTTGTTTCTTACCACTTCGCCTTGTTCATTCATCTTGTTCCTAAAAACCCATTTTGTGCCAATAACATTCTTGTCTTTACGTCTAGGGACCAGTTCCTAAGTCTTTTTCTTTTCAATCTGTTCAAGTTCTTCTTTCATTGATTTCATCCAATGTTCATCTTTGCATACTTCATCTGCAGTCTTTGGTTCAACTTGAGATATAAACATAGTTCCTTGTCATAACTCTTTTGTTTTCACTTCCAATGATTTGATTTGTAGGGTGATTTCTTGCAACATATTTAGGTGTTCTTCATTTATCTTTAACTTCTTCTCTAGGTGTTGATTCATGCTCAACTCTCAATTCCAATCTAAACTCTTCAATATGAAAATCATTGCTAGTTTCATAAAATAATTTTTGTTCATAATTCTGATTAATGTTAGTCCTTTGTATTTTATCTTCATCAGAATAATAATCAAGAATTCTCTCCTAAATTCTGAGCTTTTCATCAACCTTCACATTAGTACTCTCAACAATAGTCCTTAGTCTTTGATTAAAAAATCTATATGCTTTACTTTTTAATGAATAACCAAGAAAAATTCCTTCATCACTTCTAGCATCAAAATTTCCAATATCATCATCTCTTTTGATATAAAATTTACTTCTGAATATTCTAAAGTATTTCACAGTAGGTGTGTGTCCAAACCAAAGTTCATAAGATGTTTTTTGTCATGCCCAAAATTAGGGCAAAACACACACAACAATTTTTTTTTCTAAGGTCACTAATTACAAGGTTGCATACTAAGATGCACTAAAACACAAGAACAAATCACCATCCAATACACTTAACTTGCAAGAGGATTTGTGGCATGCGCTGGCTTTCCAACATCCCCTATAATGTTAGGTGCACTAGTTAGATGAAAACCACTAACTAGGGTTGAACATAAAAGAGATTATGAGGGAGGAATCCCTAAATTAAATAATCTTCAAAATTTAAGACAATACTACTAATTTAAATAAATTAATATTAAATTTCCCTAGCTTAATTTATAAAAGAATAAAGTGTTACACGTAGCTATTTAAAACACAAAAATAAGGTCACAATTAATAATTCAATAAAAATTGTTAGGGATTATTATCATATCTAGGCCCCATCTAGGAATTACAGGATTAATTAACTCCCTAAAAGAATTAATGACCACAAGGAGAAATAATAGTATGTTAAAATAATAAAGGTCCATTAATTTAATACTTATGCAAATAAAATGAAGATATATAAATAAAATATCATTAGCACAATCTAAATTAAATTAATAATTAAATAATTAAGAGGATCCAAAACCTGCACACTAAAAGAATAATCTACAAATAAAATACCTTGCTCCAAAAATTAAATCAAACCTTAAATAATATACACAAGGATGGCAACATGGATGCCCATACATCCATGCCTTATCCCCTTCCTCCTTAAGGAAGGACTCTAAACTAGATGGGTAGTCCTAACTCTATCCCTTCACCCATCAAGGCTCTCTTCCCTCCCAAGGGTGAGTTTGGCCTTGCACACCCCAAAGAAGAAAAGGAAACAAAAGAAAGGAAAAACCACATGCATGGATAGACTAAGAAGCCATTCAAAATACTTATAAAACTTATCATTCACACAACATAAGAAAGTAAAATATACATAACATTAAGAACAAGAGTATTCAAGATCCAACCTTAATCCAAGCTAAGAGAAATTTGGGTTGAGATGAGCTTCCTCCTACAAGCCTCCTCCTTTGCTATGCAACAACCCAAAATCCTCAAAACTAAGACGAAACTCTCACAATCTCACAAGTCTCCAAAAATTGGAGAGTGGACAATTACCCTCTAATTTTCCCTCCAACTCCTTATGAAGGAAAACCCTAATCCCTTCAATCAAGAGGGGGAAATTCAAATTTCAAAATTCAAAATGAGGAGAGGACTTGGCAAGCATCTCAAATTTTCGTCACTTTTCAAAAGAGCATCTTTTGGAGGGGCAAAAATAGCCAAAATACATCATAATGGTCAAAATTTGACCCCCAACACATGGCACCACTATGGGGTAGTCTATTTTCAACCTCCACTACCTTAAAGGGTCACTAAAAGCCACTCAAAAGACCACCTAAAGATAACTAACGAAAATGAAAGAGATTGCCACTCAAGGCTCCTAAAAATAGGAGACCACTCACACACATAAAGCACTTGGTCATGCCATCACATAAAACATGTGTCAATTGACACCACAATAAATCACAACACATCATGATACACATGGCATGCCAAGTGGACTAATAATGAAAATAAAGAATAAAAATATACAATTAAATACATCCATGCATCACTTTACAACATCAAACATTACAACGAGGTTAATTTCTCCCCTTGGAGATAACCTTGGCTTAACATGATTTTTACAAGCATCCATCTTTAATTTCCCTTAATTTAACCATGGTCTTACTTGCACACTTGACAAAATATCAGTAGCTCATGAAATGTCAATAACACACACACACACACACACACATATATATATACATCTCAAAATCACATTCTTAACATCATAAATTTCTAACTGCATCTCATGATAATTCTCATAGTTTTCAACATTGCATTTCTAAATTTTAAAAGCTTATTAAGTCAAGAATACAATGATATATGTTAATTCACCTAACATAATAATCATGATCATTTCTCATAAATTTTCCTAACATAAGTGTAACATTAAAGTATCATAGTTAAATCAAAGATTCATCAAATACTATGCTCAGGAACTAAAAATTAAGCACAACAATAAGGTCCTAAATCATCATCACATAACCATAGGTCATCACATAGTATCAAAATATAATTTCTTTGTCCAAAAAGTTCTAACATGATAAAAATAAAGTGTCAACATGAGTCCAAAGATGGAAAATAAACTGCTATGAAATAATGGCACGGGGTGAGGCCTCACACTTACCAATACCTTGTCTAATCTGAACTCTGTTCATTGTGTAAACTAGGTGTTCACTGCTTCTCTCCAAAAGATATGTGATATGTTACCTTCAAGAATCATAGCTCTAGATGCCTCATTGACTGATCTATTTCTTCTTTCTACTATACCATTCCACTATGGTGTCCTAGGTTTTGAAAATTGTCTTCGAATTCCATTGTCTTCACAAAAGATATTAAACTCATTTGAAGAAAACTTTCCTCCTCTATTAGATCTCAAACATTTAATTTTTCATATGGATTCATTCTCAACTCTATTCTTCAATAACTTAAACTTCTCAAATGCTTTAGATCTTTCTTTAAGAAATGCAACCCACGTCATTCTTGTAAAATCATGAATAAAAAGCACAAAATACCTTTCACCATAGAATCATTTTGTCCTTGTAGTTCCACACAAGTCTATGTGCACAATCTCTAACTTGACTGATGTTGTAAATATTTTTCTCAGAAATGAATTCTTTCTCTATTTATCCATAACACATTCCTTGCAAACCATGTTAGTAGGCTTCACAATCTTAGGAAAGTCTTTGACTGCATTTGATGAGATGGTCTTCACAATGTTATCAAAGTTGATATGAAAAAAATTCTTTTACCATAGCCAATTGTCATCCACTTTAACAATAAAACATGTTATTTTATTAGGAGACACCTGAAATACATTACCTTTCTACTTTATACCTATTCCAATTAGTTTTCCATCACTATCTTTAATAAAACAAGTCTTCTCCATGAAATATAACCTATATCCTTTATCCATTAGTTGTCCAACACTCAAAATATTATGTTTCAATCCATCAACAGAGTAGGCATCTTTAGTGTTAGTCTTTCCATCAAGTGTAATAGATCCTTTTCTCTTAATCTGACATGGTGCATTATTTCCAACTCTAACTATTCCTCCATCATATCTATCAAGTTCAACAAATTTATCCACATCTCTAGTCATATGATGACAACATCCACTATCAATAATCCAATTCGACTTTTTCTGTTCTACATGTGAGACTAAAGCTTTTTCTTCTCTTACTTCTTCTTCATCAAAATTTACATCTTTAATAGAAATAAATCCTATTTCATCTTCATTATCATCATCACTTTCTAAAAATTTGACATGTTTAAATGCAATTTATCCTTCTTCATCAACATAACAACAATTTTTAGTCTTAGGTTTATAAGGTTTTCTATATCTAATCTTATTTTCTCTCTTAGGACATTTAGATGAAAAATGACCGAATTCTTTGCATGTCCAACAAGAAAAATCTTTCTTACCTTTGGGTTCCCTCCTTGCAATCAGTGCCATTGCATCATCAAACTTCCTTTCTTCTTCTCTCTTAGCTGCCCAATCTTTACCATAATCTCCACTGATACTTGCACTTCTTGTCAACATAGGTATGTCCTTTTGTACACTAAAATTTGTTTCCAATCTAGTTGTTCCTTCCTTTTGTTTCAGCCATTGCTAATGTGCCTGCAACTTTCCAAGTAGCAATTCTTTTGTAAAATCAGGTGTAATCATTTCTTCAATAATATGTGCTTTGTATTCAAAGGCTAGTGGTAGAGATTTCACTATCTTCCATATGACTTCATTATCTGATTTCCTTCCACCACAACTCTTAATTCCTACAACAATTTTAGTAATCTTGCTAAAGCAACCTCTTATAGTTTCATCTTCCTGCATCTTAGCACTTTCAAACATACTAATTTAATTATGCAATTTTACTTTCTTCAAAGTTTCATCTCCTTCAAAAAGATTTTCTAATTTAGTCCAAATCTCAATAGAAAGTTTTAGATCTTTTACCTTAGTATATTTTGTATCTAGAAGAGCTGATAAAATAGTCTCTCTAGAAATCATATTGTACATGTATTGGTTCTTTTCTTCATCTGTACATGAATCGAGTTTGTCTTCTTCTACAACAATTTTCTTCATCTTGATAGCCAACCAGTAGTCAATTCCCATGCATAGCAAGTGTGTCTTAATTCTTTCTTTCCAATTGTCAAAATTTACTCTATCAAACTTCATACTTTCTTTCCTGAAAAATGTAGTAGCCATGGATTTCCTTAAGCTGTTAAACTTTTCTTTCAAGGACTTGATGCTCTGATACCAATTGTTTGAAAATAAAGTCCACCAACACAACTAAGAGGGGGGGGAGGGTGAATTAGTTGTGAGTTTAATTAAGTTAAATGTAACTCTATCAAATCTTAAGCTTGTAATCAATAACAACAATAACCACAAGATAATAAACATACACAATAACACCAGATATGTTAACTAGGGAAACCCTTGATCAGAGGGAAAACCGCGGTGGGAATGATGCCCACAAAATGATGTACTAATATAAAAGTTCCTTGTGAAAGGATAGACCTCATTAGAAGTCTATTTCAATGTAATTGGTACATATGAGTCCCCTTTAGGAGACTTTGGATCTCTGCTAAAAGATCCCAACCCTACGAGGAGTTGATTGGGAAACACAACAAAGATAACTAAACCCACTATCTAAATTGCTTCAAGACTGTCTTCACTAAACAATCTTCAGGATAACACATCTAAGGGTGAAATGACTAAAACAACAACTTTATTTTCTTGTACAGTTCCTTTAAAGCCCTCAACAAACCAACAACACCATCTTCTGCTTTGGTGATATAGATTTTGTATTCAAATCTCACACAACATTTCATGACTGCATGATATCTTTATGATACCCTCTAGCATCAAATAACCTTCCTTTCCTTTATACCAAGTCCTAATGATTATTGAGTCAACCAAAAGGCTTTCTCAATTTATAATTAATAATATAGGACATCAATAAGAATTTACAATACACATTTCAATACATCATAAAAACTTGCATAGAAATATTAATCTGTAGTCAGCTCTCAAAGAAGTATCACACTTCACATTGGCTGCAAGTCTTCACGGAAAGCCAATTTGATTCTATCATGTTTATCCAAGCATCCTAAATATGTCACTAAAAACATATCAACCTTGCAAAACTAGCTTCAACCTCTTTGAAATAATAAATCATGAATAAATGTCACCAGTTCCTCGAAACTCTCACTATGAACAATCTTTAGTAAACTTCTCATAACTCAAACATATTTGAATAAATTTTTATGTGCTTACAACCACATTATTAGACCACATTCTTGAATTCTAATAAATCTTCACAAAACTCAATTCATCAACATAAAACCTCATGAAACAATTTTGTGTTTGTAACTCTTTTAATTATGTCCAAAAAGAATATATTTTGACATCAATAACAAAACCAGTCATGAATGTAACATATAAGAACTCAATCATCTCTAAACAACATCTAAACTTCCCTACTAAGAAAATCCATTAACACTCATGCTAACAAGTCATACTCTTTTGGTTAGCAAGCATGCAATACTTATCTTTATGGTTTGTGAGTATAAAGATATATTATATGGGATATAATAAATCTTCTATTGTGATCTCTTGAGTTTTGGCTTCATCTAGACAAAGTTACTTGCTTCTAAAGTTGTGTGAGTACAATATCTAGTGAAAATAGGGCACCTATATATAGATGTGACGATTGGAATAATAACATAAGTTATTTTTGTGAGGTGATTGATGATTTATGATAGGTCCTCACCTATCTTGGCGTGTGTATGACCACATTATATCTTTTTGCTATGAATGAAGTGTAAAGACATGTTTTGTGAATAATTAGTGAACCAAAAATGAAATGAAGTTGATTGGGTATATATATATATATATATATATATATATATATATATATATGAAGGTTTTGAGTTGTGAAAAGAAGAGAAGATATTATGATGATATGTGATGATTGATTAAGTGGATATTCTTTGATTATTGTTGCTAGATTCAACTGGAACTAATGTGACATAGAAGATGTTATAGTTCACTTTTTCTATTGTAAATTCATTTTGTTATACTAGACAATGTGTCCTTTGTAAGAGCAGTGAGCTCCATTTTGTCTTTATCCCTAATAGGTTTATAAACTCCTAATAGGGTTTGTCCTCTAATAAGGACATGTGCTAATGTAATATTCCAGTCCTAATAGGACAAGGTCTCCTAACAAGGACATTATACTCTTAGTGCATAATTTTTGGGTACCATCCCCACCAAGGGTTTCCATTGGCCAGGGTTTCCTTGAGAACAAAT
The DNA here is from genome assembly GCA_027943335.1 of Chamaecyparis obtusa. Taxonomy (NCBI): domain Eukaryota; kingdom Viridiplantae; phylum Streptophyta; class Pinopsida; order Cupressales; family Cupressaceae; genus Chamaecyparis; species Chamaecyparis obtusa. The sequence goes on from BSBK01005328.1 coordinate 301,912, forward strand.
CATGGTGTTATGAGTTATTTACTTTATGTGTATGTTCTTCTTATTTTATTTATTTCATGGTTAATTTTAGGTGTCTCCATATCCTGAAGGTGCTTCTCCAAAATATTTATTTTCTATGTACCTCCATTAGATGATCTTTATACCTTTCTTTTTATTTGAGGTTCATTGTGCACCTTACTCAGTGCATCCAAGTGTCAAGAAGATGCATGCGGACCTTCAACATCTATATTACTAGTCCGGTATGAAACATGACATTGATTATTTTTTGGTAAGATGTCTAGAGTGCCAAAGGGTTAAGACAAACCATCAACATCTCATAGGGCTTTTACAACCTAATCTCATTCCATCCTAGAAATGGGATATCATCTCAATGGATTTCATTGTAGGTTTACTTATGAATCCTCACAGACATGATACCATCATGGTCATTATTGACTGGTTGACCAAAGTGGCACACTTTTCTTTTATGAGAGCATCATATACAACCATTTAAATAGATATAGTCTTTATGTATGATATTATGAGACTACATGGTATTCTCCGTAGGATTATATAAGATACGAATCCAGTTTTCACTTCTGCATTTTGGACTTCTTTGTAGTGTGATCTTGGAGCACAACTAAATTTTAGTTCGATATATCATCCTGAGACTGATGGAAAGATAGAGTGGGTTATTAGGGTGTTAGAGGATATGTTGAGGATGTATTTCATGGATAGATAGAATCATTGGGAGGACTATTTACATTTGGTTGAGTTTGCTTACAATAAGGGTTATCATAGCTCGATTGGTATGTCCTCTTAAAAATATTTGTATGGTCATCCTTTTTGTACACATTTGAGTTGGGATAGGCTACAAAATCATATATTTTTTAGGTCTTGGTATGCTTTGAGATATGGAGCAGTAGGTGGAGCACATCTGTGAGCATGTAACCATAGGTCAAGATAGGTAGAAGAAGTATGCAGGTGCTCATAGGGTGGATAGAAAATTTACAATTGGTGTTAAAGTGTTTCTCAGAGTGCCTCCTATTGGAAAAATGGTCAGCACTCCCCTCAGGATTTGTGACATGTCTTAACAAATTCATGTGTCTTCTATAAGTCTAGTGGTTGTATCAGGCATTAACAGGTCAATCTTTTGGTGCAATGACAACCACTACTTGTAACAAGTGGTATTAGAGCTTGGTCACAGGTTTGAATCCCCTCAGGTAGCGCTAAGGGGGAGATTGTTGGAAAAATGGTCAGCACTCCCCTTAGGATTTATGACATGGCTTAACCACCTCCTGTGTCTCCTATAAGTCTAGTGGTTGTATCAGGAATTAACAGGTCAATCTTTTGGTGCAACGACAACCACTACTTGTAACACCTCCATGGAAGAGTCCAATTCATTATGGAAAGGGATTGAAGTTGGCACCTCATTTTGTTGGCCCATTTCAGATTCTTGAGAGGAAAGGGTCATTTTTTTACCACCTTGCTTTGTCGTCCATCTTATCTCATGTTCATGATGTTTTCCATGTTTCAATACCTACACATTATATTCCAAATGTTACACATGTTCTTGATTGGAATGCATTACTGGTAGAGGATGTGAAGCTACTTTTGGAGCTTGTTCGCATACTTCAACATCAGGAGTTGACCCTTAGAGATCACACCATAAAGTTTGTAAGGGTTCAATGGGACCCTACTGATGAGTCATCAATAATTTGGGAGGATGCAACAAGATTACAAAAAAATTTTATAGGCTTCCAGGAGTAAGCCTAATTCTAGGGGAGGTGGATGTAGTGCCCACCCATAGTTTTATTTTTCAATTTTATATTTAGAAACTCTTTTAGGCCACTTTCATGTGTGCATTGATTATTTCATCTTTATTATGTGGTTTTGGATGTATGATATTACATGGTGATTTGATATTGGATAGTCATGAGATATCATATGTTTACAATTAGATGATGTTAGTACTTTGATGATGATTATTTATATGATTAAATATGTTGTTTATATTCATGATATTACTTATCCCATACTTGCATGTATATGGCTATCATGTATGTTTTACCTCTCTATTTGACATGTTTGATGTGGTTGAGAGACAAATTCATAGTTACCTACTTGTGGGATCCACATAATATCTAAATCTCCACCATTGCTTGTTGTATATATATACATATATACACACACACACATATATATATATACATACACACACACACACACATGGATGTACATGCTTTTCTTTTATGTAGGTTTTCAAGTACCAGGCATTGACTTCCCTGAATTGTGAGGATGAGCGTACCCTATTGCAATGTCTCAATGGTAAGAGAGGGGAGATAATATTCAGGTCTAAATCCCAACCTAAGCTATTTTATTGTCCTAAACTAGTGGACAAGTTTATGATATATTACCTATCTGAATTCATCTAGGTGATGTGAATTCACGAGCCTTATTCATTGAGCATGATTGTCATTTTATTAGGTTCAATTGGTTTCAATGTTCTTTGGTTGGTTATGTGGTTGGTGTGATTGTTGTGAAATGGTTAAGTACATTACTGAGATTTATTATGTGGTTTGATAATTAAATCTTATTAAATATAAAAATATTAAATGTGAGGGTATTTAATTAATACAAATTAATTTAATATATTTATCAATGGGCATTGGCCTGTAGTGTAGTGGTTGCTGCTTCTCTTTGTAATAGCAAGATCTTGTGTTCGATTCTTGAAATGGGAGCTTAAATAAACTTAATATTAAAAAAATACATTTATCAATAAAAAAGACTTAATTAAAGTCTAATTGTGAAATTTATGGGATTAATTAAATAATAAAATTTTAATTAAAGATAAATCTATTAATTAATGATAAATTATCAATTGGATTAATGACTAAAACAATATCCTTTTAGCTATAATTGATATGCAATTAAGTTGCAGAATCAATTAAAAATAAATAATAGAATAAAGTATTTTTAAAAGTTGAGTGAATTGATATAAAAAAGAAATACTAAAAGTGCATTGAGTTATTAATTATTAAATCAAAAATCATGCAAAAGGAATATTGATAATAACAAAGTTTTTGGAGTTAAGTTGAGTTCCGAGTTTG